>CM073464.1:16060000-16402500 GCA_037074535.1 Gleditsia sinensis
CTTATGGCCACAAAATAATTTTAATTTTGAAATGTTCATAATTTTTAGGTAGTATTATATATTATTTTATTATTATCGATATTTTGAATGATATTAATTTTTTTAAAATATTAATACATTAAAATATATTTTAATTAGTCATTTGACATTTATTAACTAAAAAATAATTTTAAAAAGATACACTTATACATTTTGTTCAATTTAAATTAAACAATTTTTAATAATAAAATTATTAATAAAATTTATGCTTTATGTATTTTGAAAAGAAATTATAATTAATTTAATTTAATGAAATACATATAATTAAAAGAACAAATTAATATTTTAAAAAATTTCAAATAAGAAAAAATAGTGTCATTTTAAAACAATACCTTAAAAGATTATCAATATAAATTTAAAAATAAATAAAAAAAATGTGAATTTTTTTTAAATTTATAAAGAGAACATAATTTATTTTAAAATTAACATTGACATAAAGAAAACATGAATGCATTATTTTTTTCTTTCATTTTTTTAATTTCAATATATTATCAGAGGACAAAAAATACTAAATGGGTATATTTTTTAACGTAAGCATAAAAAATTCTGCATATTTTTATCCTTTCCCCCCACCTTAAAAACATCTAAAAAAGTTCCCCCCATTTTATTTTTTTCTGGCCGCATTAACTTTTCCTTCCAAGCCAAATCTGCAAATCATTGTGCCCTAGCCCCAAGTCGCCCTGCTCTCCACTTCAGATTGGTTCAAGCTCGGTCTGCGGCTTCCGGTGACAGGGGATCTTCCTCCTGCGAGAGCTTGTTGGCTTCTTCCCGCGAGACAGCTCCACTGTGAGACAGCTCCGTTTGTGTTCGTCTTGCCTTTGCTGCGAGACCGCGAGATTGCATTTGCCGCCGGCCACCGTTCGTCTTCGTCTTGCCTTTGCTACTGGTAAGATACCCTTCTCTTTCGTCTTAGTCTTGTCAATTGAAGAAGGGTTCGAACCAGGGTTATAGAGGGGTAGAAATAAGAGTAAAAGGGAGCCAAGAGAGATAGAGGGAGAGACGACTATGGGTGTTTTTCTGTCAATTCGATTCTACTTTCTCTCGGTATGAATCAGAAGCTGTTCATCGGGGAAGAAGGTGCCCTCAATGTCCGAAAATGCTTCCAGAATAATGGGTCCACTCTCAGTGAAGCTGTGTGGGTTAAGGGTTGTGGGTCACTGCGAGAAAAGATCAAAAGAGAGGAACCTTTGAGCCTCTTCATATTAACCTTTGAGCCTCTTTCGGCTTATGACCCATTTTTGTTCTTGACATGTATAATATTACTTATTCAGATTGTTTCAATTATGGATTCTAAATGTATCAGTGTTGGGTTCTGGTTTATGAGTTTATCTCTTCCTTTGTCCCATTGTTCTGTTTCTTTGCTTTTGTCTTATACTCCATGTTTATTATAGGTGGATCTGTTTTGCTACCATGGCAAACTGCATGATAACACTTGGGCCAATGTACATTTTAAGTGTTCCTTGCAAGTTTGGGACATCTGCTTTGCCTTCATTCTAATAACAGATTAGGCAGGAAAAAAATTGTTAATCTGGATTATTTTTTGTAAGGGAACAATTGACCATCAACCAACCTAATAATGCTTATAGGATTTTGTCTTCCCTTTATTTTGTCTTAGATTATATTTCATTGGTTGTTGATCCACATGCTTTAGAAAACAGAAAATGGCATGCAACTGTTGGAGCTTGGAGGCAGTTCCAAGTTGTTTGAGGAGTTTAGTTTCATTAAAGTGGATCAGATGAACAATATATGTTGACGATCATGCCATGAGTCAACTAAAACATAATTTTCTCACAAACTTCTTTTTTAGGTCTCAATTTTTCTATCTTTTGTTTCATTGAGCATTTTCCCCAGATTTATTGATGTGATGAAGCAATTGATCAAAAGGTTTAATTGTGCTTGTAATAAGAACAGGAGCTGTTAGGCAATAATCAATATTTTGTGGAGAGAGCTCATGTGGACATTATTTGTGAGCATTTCCATTGTTCGGTGGAAAGAAATTAAGTGTTATTTTAGTGTGTTGAACACAATTACTCTTTTGTAGAGAAGAGGAATCTTTGTGACACAGGGAATATATACCATGTCTAGTTCTTTTCATTCTCTCAATGGCTGATTAAAATTTTATTGTTCCTTAGTTATATTGGTGCTACTATATTTTAACTAAAGATACTGATCTTCTTTGTTTTATTTCTTTCACTTCTATATTATTCTTTTGTATTTATTTCTCCTGAATTTGTCAACTATTTAGGTGCTGAGGTATTAAATGTTGACTGGTTGGAGTCTTTTATGGGCAGGACAAGAAGATACTCAATTCCACTGAGCACTTGATTGCTTTTGCTATACTCCATCAGGTTTATTCAGCCCAAAACTCAGCTTCAAATCCCTTCATTAACTTTATCATAAATGTAAGCAAATTATTTCATTTTTGTCATACCCAAAGTTGTTTATTATCTTCGTTGTAGGATTTATTGAACAAGAGAACTAGTTTACTAAAAGATTTTTCGTATTCATAAAATCTGATTTTAATTCCTCATTAGTGCTTAATTAAGTTAACCAACTTTTGTTTGTATGATAATTCATAATAACAAAAATAGATATAGAGTCTGAATATATTTTAAATTTGTATTGATATTCAGTTTGTAAATTCAATAATGCTATTGGGTTTAGCCTGATGTGGCAGGCCATCATACTGGATTTTCTTGATTCTTGATAATGTCTTGCAGCAGGTTACAAGTCTGGTAGATAGCAACTCACCACCAGGCATGCAGCTGATTAAGCAGCTCTCATAAAATTACTAATTAGCTGTGTTTCACAATGTTGATATGAGTTGTACATTCATCTATTATGATGAAAACTAGGTTTTAAGCTCGAATTTTAAGATTTTTCATTTTATAATATTTTAGTAGTAAAAATTAAAACTGATATAGCATATGCAAATACATGCTTAAATTAATTTATTTTATAAATTTTAAATATTGGTGTTTTAATTATGACCTTATGCTCCTCTAACACCTTTTGTGTTTATGCATTCCTTCAAAGTCTTCACTTCATGATTCTAGTTTATAAATTCCTGGTTGTCTGAGATATTGGTCAAGTCTTAATTGACTCTTAATTGCTCCACTAAGGTTTACATATTAGTGAACGTAAAACATCTTGTCACATGGACCTTTAAGTTATAATTTCAATTTGGCTTCTCTTTAGTTATGTGAAATTCTTGATACTTTGAGCTGAAGCAATTATGTGAAATTAATACTAAGCACATGATATTACATAATCTGCGACAATATGCATGTGTATATTTTATTTGATCAGTTGTTGTGGGTGCTTCTCTTGTATCCTTTGTAATGTAATTTTATTATGTGACTGCTGAGATAAAGATAAGTTCTAATTAAACAAGCTGCCTGTGATGATGAAGCTGAAAAATTTGAGAGGGCGTTTATTGTCTAGCTGCTAGGCATTGATGGCTTGAACAATGGCATAGAGGTTATATTATTTGCGAATTTCTTACACACTTTAGTGATATAAATTTTACTGAGATTAGCAATTTTGTACTTGCGGACACTTAGAAAAATTGGCTGCAAAATTTGGTCAGATCATTTGACTTGCATCACTTAAAAACTTAGGTTTACTTGAATCTACTGACCTTGATCAGTTATACTGATTGCTTGCTAACTTGTATTACTTTTAAGTGTGGAAAGTGATACATGTGCCTTAATTCTACATTACTTCAAATGCTTGTATTACTTTTAGGTTTACTTCAAATGTTTCTAATTTTTATTTTTAATTTTTATTTCCTGAAACTGATTTTCATTTTCTATTTTTCATATTTTTTAAAACGTATTTGTTTTCTGTTTTTACTTTATTTTCATTTTTCACTATTTTCTAATTATATAAACAATAAAAAACTATTAATACATATTGTAATGAGTTCATAATAATTACAGAAGTGTTGCAACTACAGTGTGCCACAATATTAAAAATTTTGAAAACATTTTTTAAAAATAAAAGTAGACAATGGTAAACAAAAACATTTTCATAGCTATTTTTAGTTTTCGATGAAAATAAAAAGTGAAAAATAGGAAATCAACCATACCCTAAATTTTTAAGACCAATGATCGACTAGAAAACTACTTTTGGAAGAATGAGTTTTGTGTTTGAGAATGTTCACCCAAATTTAACTTTGTAGGATTAAATTTTGCTGCTTTCTCTACCTACTATATTACTTGATAGTTAGTAAATTCTATCATTGTATAACTATCTTGATTGTTAATTCCTTTGTTTGTAACTTCTCATGACTTATAATTGAGTATGATAGCTTGTCATGTTCACTTGATGAATGTGCATTACAATTGTTTCTAAATCTTGACATCCTTTTTTTAAGTTATAGTTTTAAACTGTAAGTGCCCTTGCACTTTTTTTTCTGTCCAAAAGTATAAATACATTTATCATTTAGCCAAAATAAAAATATTTGAATATGATTTTTTTCTTGGTGTACTGTGGTTGCATGTGACAAACCCAATATTTATAACAAGCTTGACAACAAAATGGCAGCATTGGTCAACAACTCCAAATAGTCATATAATCATATTAGATACTAGATCATATATTTTATAGTGGATTGCTCATAATTGTGTTGCCACTGTTTTTGCTTTTTTTTTTTGTAAAGTGTATAATATTCTCAAGTACTTGCTCTTTAACCTGGCTAGCAAACTTGATTCCTATCCTCTTCTATGTGTAAATTTTTGTTTTTATATACACTATTTGTAGAGAGTTCTTGAAAGTGCGCATTTCATTTGCAGGTATGTGGCAAGTGAGTTGACATAAGATATCATTGTTAGTGTAGGGGATATAAAGTTTTATCTACACAAGGTATGCCTCAACCAAGTCATCTTTCTAGTCTTGAGAAATTTTATATTAGCTGTTAGCAGTAATTTTTCTTAGATGCCCCAAAACCTGAATCGATGCCATTGTTGTGTGGCAAAATGATGCAGAACATGGCACTTAAATTCAGGATTATTTACTACAATTTCAAACCATATTTTCCATCAACCATTCATTCATCCATGTTCTTTTGCCAAAATGCTAAAATATATTCTCCTTTCTCATTGCATAAAGGTGACAAACTCAGTGGCTCAACTAATTGTTTACTTGCACATTGCAGTATGTTAGGCTAATAGGTCATGGTTAACATTAAAAAAGAAGTCATTTATTGTTGATAAGGATAGTTATGTGACTAAACTTAGTAATATGACTCTAATAGGGAGAAGGAGTGAGACAAGGGCTTTTATTAGTTTTCATTCAGAGTTATCAAACCCTGTAATGAGCTATTTTTAAAGCTTCATGCAAAACAAGGTTTTTAATATCAGTTAGGCTTCGAAGCAATATTTTTTTAAATCAAATTTGATTATCAATTAGGATTTTATTAATTTTATTCTCCAAGACTTATGCTTTTCAATTGTGTCATAATAGGTTATGCTACCTCTTTCATTTTAAAATTTTTTCTCAACAATTAGTGGCCGTCGAAAATAGTGTAATAGATTTTTTAACAGTTAATGACCGTTGAAAATGCCTTCCTTCTACCCATCTATTTTGACAATTAATGGCCGTTGAAAATAAATAAGTATATTTATTTTCAACAATCTTTTACAACATATTTTGACAATTGATGGTTGTTGAAAATGAGCTGATAACTATCATTTTTGAGAGTATATTTAAAAATAAAATAAAATTGTGAATCATATTCATCAAAATTCAAAATATCTCATTAACAAATGTCATCTCTACTAAATAATTCATGATAACGAGTTATGTGTTCATTACAAAAGGTTACTTCTCAACTAGAGATTCTTCAAGTTCATACCAATACTTGCAAAAAGATAAACGAAAGGTGAAAAGCTTTTACAATTTGTCTTCAACATATTATCCAAAAAAAACATAACCAAAAAATGGAAGGCTTTTCATTTTAGTCTTCTTCAACCTGAAAAATAAATCAAATAAAAGAAAAACATCTTGGATAGGCACCATCGATGGAAAAGTAGATTCGGTGGAAAACAAGCTCCGGGAGCTTAAGCAAAAAGATCTTCAAGAAATGAAAGATCATCTTCACAAGATTCTTCAGTCCATGGATAAGATCATGAACCAGCGGGAGACAACAGTGGAAGAAGTAGGACAAAAAGAGGACAGAGGAGAGATTAGCTCGAATTCATGGCAAGGAGGACCAAAGGTAAATATTCCAACCTTTGATGGCACGGGATACAGAGTATGGAGGGATAAGTGTGAGCAATTCTTTACCTTAGAAGAGGTTCCAGTAGATCAACGGCTAAAATTGCTGTTAATGGCGATGGAAGGAAAAGCTTTCGCATGGCAAAAACACTTCTGGCGCTCCAAGGGTACCAACACCATGGATTGGAAAGAATTCATGAAAGCAGTAGGCACACGGTTTGATGAGAGTTGTTTTGATGATCCAGTATCGGAGCTAGTTAATTTGAAACAAACTGGCAAGTTAGAAGAATACATGGAGGTGTTCGATGGATTGATTGCAAGAATCTCAATGGATGAATCAACTGCCTTAAGTTGTTTTTTAGGAGGCCTAAAGTCACCTCTAGAAAAGGTTATCAGACTCCAAAAGCCTTCCACGGTCACAGAAGCCATGGGAATGGCAAGAATCCAGGAAGAGGTACTGATAGAATTAAGCAAACAGTCATATCATGCAACATCTGGAAGATTCAACCAACACATAGATAATGGTTCTCAAGGGTGGCAGAAAGGAGCCAGGGGAGGAAGTAGTAATGAAGGTTGGGGAAACTCATCAGTAACAAATAGTGGAACTTCTTATCGCAGCATGGCCAATAAATCCTTCCCGAACTCTTCAGGACAATTTAAGACCAACCCTCACTCGCAGCATTCAATGCAAGCCTCAAACACCACTCACAAGAACCCTGCACAACAAGTTTCCAGACAGAATGGGAAGGGGTTCAAGGAGCTCGATCTAGTAGAAACGTCTAAAAGATTAGCTAAAGGACTCTGCAAATTCTGTGGGGACAAGTATGATTGGAACCACAAGAATGTTTGCAAGGTATGGGGGCGGCTGAACGCAATATGGTTAGATCATGAGGAAGAGACGGAAGAACCTGAGATAACTGAGGAGGAACACAGGCAGGAACCTGGATCAGCAGAGGAAGAGGATATTCAAATTTCATTACATGCATTGAGGGGCCACACGGGGAGTGACACCATGCAGCTGAATGGAAGTATCAAGAGACAGCAGTTACCCTTCTTGGTTGACACAGGAAGTACTCACAATTTCCTGAGCTCCAAATGGATAAAACAGCTAGGATTGAAAACACAGCAGATTAGGGGGTACAAGGTTATGGTAGCCAATGAAGAATACATCATGGTGACTGCAAAGTGTGAGAACCTTCCATGGGAAGCAGGAGGATACCAATTTAAAGCAAATTTTCTAGTGCTGCCATCATCCACATATGGTGCTATATTAGGCATGAAATGGTTAAGATCCCTCGGGGTGATACAATGGGATTGCGCGAAGCTTATTATGTCTTTTATGCATCAGGGTCAATCCATATGCTTAGAAGGAATGAGACCGGAGATCAGAATGCAGCAAGTAGAATCCAGAACTTTTAAACTAACTGTCACTCCAGAAATATACATAGTTAGAATGACATGCAAAGCAGGAGCCACTCTCATGACGATAGCAGGTTCCCAGGGAAATCTGCCAGATGAGAAACAAGCAGAGCAACAAGCCATGCAAGCACTATTGAAGGACTACGAAGACATTTTTCAGGAACCTAAGAGTCTGCCCCCTCACCGACTCCATGACCATAGAATCACATTGATGGAAGGAAGCAATCCCATCAATCAAAAGGCCTACCGTTACCCACAGATCCAGAAAGATGTCATTGAACATATGGTGAAAGAAATGATAGACTCGGGGGTTATACAAACCAGCAACAGTCCCTATGCCTCACCCATTGTATTGGTCAAGAAGAAGGATCAATCATGGCGGTTCTGCGTTGATTACAGGAAGCTCAACTCAATCACGATTAAAGATAAGTTTCCTATCCCCTTAATCGAAGAACTGTTGGATGAGCTGCATGGGTCGGCCTACTTCAGTAAACTAGACCTTCGGGCTGGGTACCACCAGATAAGAATGCATCCCCCTGATATACCAAAGACAGCTTTTCGGACACATAGTGGCTTGTATGAGTGGAGGGTCATGCCGTTTGGGCTCACCAATGCCCCGGCAACATTTCAAGCTTTAATGAATCACATCTTCCGGCCATTTCTTCGAAGATTTGTGCTGGTGTTTTTTGACGACATTCTTGTGTATAGTCAAGGGTGGGATCAGCATATACGACATTTACAACAAGTCCTTGAATTACTTAGGAAACACACGTTGTTTGCAAAGAAGAGTAAATGTTCCTTTGGCATCACTCAAGTAGAATATCTCGGTCATATTATATCTCATCAGGGAGTAGCAGTAGATACTGAGAAGGTCCAAGCAGTGAAGGAGTGGCCAAAACCCAATAACATACGTGAACTCAGGGGATTTTTGGGGCTTTCGGGATACTATCGGAGATTCATAAGGAATTATGGCCTCATCGCCCGTCCCCTTACCAACATGCTCAAGAAGCAGACCTACCAGTAGGAGCAGTCGGCTCAGGAGGCTTTCGAACAACTCAAGCAAAGGTTGACCGAAGCACCAGTGTTGGCAATGCCGAACTTTAATGCAACGTTTACCATAGAGACAGATGCTTCAAGGGATGGAATTGGAGCTATACTCATACAAAGTGATAGACCTATTGCGTATATCAGTAAAGCTATGGGGCCTAGATATCAAGCAAAATCAGCATATGAAAGGGAATTATTTGCTTTAGTTTTTGCAGTGAAGAAATGGTCAGCTTATATCGTGGGTCATCATTTCATAGTGAAATCAGATCAGAAGGCTTTGCGGCATTTGTTAGAACAACAGATGCATACAGAGATGCAGAATTGGGGATTGGAAAAGCTGATGGGATTAGATTTTGAAGTGCAATATAAGAAAGGAAAGGAGAACCGGGGTGCAGATGCACTTTCACGAAGGGGTAGTACAACCTTATTGATGGCAATCTCGAAGGTAGGTTCTGACATTTTGAATAAGGTTAAATTGTCCTATGACAGAGATGAGAGAATTCAGAAAAAAATTACAACATTACTGAAGACCCCAGGCATTGATCCCAAATACACTTGGGATGGTCAGCTATTGAAAAGAAAAAATAAGGTGGTAGTAGGCAATGATTCGCAACTACGAGCAGAAATCTTGAAGAATTATCATAACTCTCCATGGGCAGGACATTCAGGTAGTGAGAACACCTACAGGAGAATTAAGGAGTTATTTTACTGGAAGGGTCTACAAAGACAAGTCCTGGAATTCGTAAAAGAATGTCACATATGCCAGCAAAATAAATATGAGAACGTGGCTTCTCCGGGGCTTTTGCAAGCCCTACCCATTCCAACGTTGGCTTGGCAAACCATTTCCATGGATTTCATAATCGGCCTCCCTCTCTCTCTAAGTCATTCAGTCATCCTGGTGGTTGTGGATAAACTTACCAAGTATGCTCATTTTATTCCTATGATACCACCTGTCACAGCTGTTCGCGTAGTTAAGCTTCTCCTGGATCATGTCATCAAGCTTCATGGATGGCCAACCACGGTCATTACGGATAGGGACCCTGTTTTCCTTAGTCACTTCTGGAAGGAACTATTCAGGGTCCAGGGAGTATGCCATTCTAAGTCTACAGCCTATCACCCACAGACGGACGGCCAAACGGAAGTCATCAATAGAATTTTAGAGTGTTATCTTCGATGTATAATAGGAGAGAAACCATATAAATGGGTGAGTTACATTTCTCTGGCAGAATTTTGGTACAATACATCTTTCCAGTCTGCCATTGGAATGACCCCATTCGAGGCATTGTATGGATATAATCCTAAACTTTGTAATCCTTACACTGCGGGCAGCTCATTGGTAGAAGCAGTAGACGTGATGGAAAGATCGCGAGAAACCATTTCTGCATTATTACAAACTAATTTGAAGAAGGCTCAGTTGAGGATGAAGATGCAGGCTGATAAACATAGAACGGAGAGAGTATTTCAGGTTGGAGATCACGTATACCTCAAGCTCCAACCATATAGACAAAGTTCTGTTTCTCATCGAAAATTTCACAAGTTAGCAGCTTTATATTATGGTCCGTTTGAAATTTTGGAGAAGGTGGGTCCGGTAGCTTACAGATTACAACTTCCAGAGGGAACTCAGATTCACAATGTCTTCCATGTGTCTCTGCTCAAACGGGACCATGGCAATCGACCTCTTTCATCAGTTTTACCTCCTCTGGATGAACAGGGCAACATGCCACTTATTCCATTAAAGATTCTTGATCGAAGATTGGTACAGAAGAGGGGCAGGGCAATGACAGAAGTTTTGGTTCAATGGAGTCACACACAGGAGGAGGATGCTACTTGGATGAACTTCCATCAATTCCAGTAACAATTTCCTGATTTTAGTTTATGATAATTACGGGTTCCTTGAGGACAAGGAACAAAGTGATGGGGGGAGTTCTGATACATTTGATAAATGCATATACAATACGCAGCGTTTCATTTAGGTGACGTGGATATATAGATAACGGTTTTACCGTTAGGGAGTCCACGTAAGATGTATACGTGGATAGTAGTTAGAAGAAGCGGGGGATTAGTTAGGGGGAATTATGGAGGATCAGAAAATAAATAGCATGCATGGGGGTGTTGGAGTGGGCATCGAATATTTTTCTTGTAAAGTGGTTAGCCCGATTGGGTCTTAGCAATAAGAGAAACTGTAAATCGCTTCTCTTAGTTTGCTGTTCCTGCGTGTATGTTTTACTATCTTTTGAATTGAATTTCCAAGGTGCATCAGTAAGTCCAAGTCTTGTGGTAAATATTAATTAATTAGAAATATGAAAAACAAAAACACCAAGACAATGCCATGTGATATATATCCATGTCTCTTCCTTTTACTTAGATAAATCTATGACTAGAGGTTCTTCAAGGTCATACCAATACTTGCAAAAAGATAACCGAAAGGTGAAAAGCCTTTACAATTTGTCTTCAACATATTGTCCAAAAAACATAACCAAAAAATAGAAGGCTTTTTATCTTAGCCTTCCTCAAACTGAAAAATATATAATTCTGAAATATATAATTCTCTTTTATCAATTATGTAGATAAACCTTGTTATCAACAACAATTAAAAACACAAGATAAAATGCTTACAGTATCTCTAGGTGAATTAGAACCACCAATGTTGCTAGAATCAGTTTGAATTGGAGGCATCCTTCCACCCAAAAAATTTGTCAACAAATCTTGCAAATGGTTCAATGAAAACAATCAGCCAAATTGTAGAACTTCTTAGGACCAATGCTTGTAGAACTTCTTACAGATAAATGTTATATCCAGGGACATATCAGCCAAATTGTTCAATGAAAATATAAACAAAAGAAGTTTAGTTAAAGATCTTACTTGCAGAAACCTGTTGAGATTTATTTTCAATTTGCAAGATGATTGACTTGCTGCTTAAAGAGCTATCTCTATTTAATTCAATGCTTATGGGAGCCCTAGTAGCACCATTTTCACCAGTCAGCTGCCAATAGTTTGGTTATGTTATGACCCATTTAGTAATGGAACAAACAACAGAAAGAGATGCGTCAGCATACAGAAAAGAAAATCATAAAAACACATGTGGGCAATTTGACTTACCAAAACGGGATGTCCAATCAAACTATTGAAGACAACAGATTTTCCAGCACCCTAGACAATTTGTCCACAGCAGCAGAGAGATTTAAAATACAAGCCACATGACTTATAAGGTTCATATAGCACAGAATGTAAGACCTAGTAGAATTAAAATCACACAGGCAATTATCAAATGTGAAGACAAGACAGCATAATAAAAGCATTTACCTACGTCTCATAAAAAAGCTAAAATGGCTAGAATATTGCTGTTCTGGCCAATATTTAAATGATGTATGCTTGTATGAGGATAAAGAATTAAGAAATGGAGGGTTGTTAACCAAAAAAATGATTTCTATTCACATTATGCCTTTGATGTTGGTATTGGTTCAATATGTTATTATAATTTGTGCTATATTGAATTAGTCTGTTTCTGTATGCCTAAAAATAGGATGGAAGTTCCTGAACATCGTAAGTGGATGGATAATAGGGTGGGTCCTGATAAGAGATCAGTTACAGATGAGTTTATGGCAGGAGTTGTTGAGTTTATAGAGTTTGCTTGTAGTCAAGATCATTTTAAAAGTGTAGGAATGTTGAGGTGTCCTTGTAAAAAATGCAAGTGTCAGAAGTATTGTTCAGTTGATGAAGTGAAAACCCATCTTTGTATGAAGGGATTTATGAGTAATTATTATTATTGGACCAACCATGATGAACCAAGACCTCTCTTTCCACCAATGATTTCAAGAAACTCATATTATGGAAGTAGTGACTTTCAGGCATGCTTTAATGATCAGGAACAGATGGTAATGGATGTTGCAGGACCATCTATTGGTAATTATATAGAGCAACAAGGTTTTGCTCATTGCGAACAGAGGGATGAAGATCCTAACCCGGAAGCCAGAAATTTTTTTAATATGTTACAAGCTGCGCATGCTCCTTTGTATGACGGTTGTCAAAATTATTCTGAATTGTCAGCTGCAGTGGAAGCTTTGGGTATCAAGTCAGACTTCAACATTTCTGAGAATTGTTTCAATCGGTGGGTACAATTTATGGGAAATGCATTGCCAAATGAAAATCGTATGCCTAAAAACCTCTACTGTGCAAAGAAATCAGTGGAGCAATTAGGATTAGGTTGTATAAAAATTCACTGTTGTCGAAACGGATGCATGATTTATTATAGTCCTCTTGATTTGGAGCTTCGTCATTGTAAATTTTGTGGTGAAGAGCGTTACAAAAGGGTCATCAGAAATGGCAAAGTAAGAGAGCTTCCAGTGAAAAAAATGTGGTATTTTCCACTTATTCCAAGGCTGCAAAGACTTTATTCGTCAATGCAAACTGCAAGTCAAATGAGATGGCATCGGGAAACTGTGAGGGCAACAGGCACTTTGTCTCATCCATCTGATGGTGAAGCCTGGAAAAAATTCGATGAAAAATATCCTGAATTTGCAATGGACCCTCGAAATGTGAGGTTAGGTTTGTGTGCTGATGGATTTGCTCCATTTGATAAAACAGGTCGGACTTATTCATGTTGGCCAGTTATTGTTACCCCTTACAATCTTCCCCCTTGGATGTGTATGAGAAGAGAGTTCTTGTTCTTGACCATTATAATCCCTGGTCCTTCCAATCCAAAGAATAGAATTGATGTGTATTTGCAACCACTTATAGATGACCTCAAATTTTTATGGAATACTGGTGTCATGACTTATGATGTCGCACTAAAACAGAACTTTAACATGAAAGCTTGTTTGTTGTGGACCATTAATGACTTTCCTGCATATGGGATGCTTTCAGGTTGGATGACAATGGGAAAACTTGCTTGTCCAATATGTATGGAGTGTTCAAAGGCATTTACCCTTCGACATAGTCGGAAGACGTGTTTCTTTGATTGTCATCGACAATTCTTGCCACTTGATCATAGTTACAGAAGGAATAAGAATGCTTTTCGGAAGAGACATACTGAAACATCTTCACCTCCGCCTCGGTTAACATGTGAAGAAGTGTTGGAAAGGGTTAGACATATGCCTAGCATAACTAAAGAGACATATGATAATATCCCAGGGTATGGAGTTATTCACAACTGGACGAAGCAATCTATATTTTGGGAGTTACCATATTGGAAAACACATCTTCTTCCACACAATCTAGATGTTATGCATATTGAGAGAAATGTCTTTTTGAATATTTTATACACAGTGATGGATACTAAAGGTAAGACAAAAGACAATTTTAATGCAAGGCTCGACTTGGCGGAAATTTGTAGACGGAATGAATTAGAGTTGCAGGATGGAAGAGATGGCAAGTTAATTAAACCCAAAGCAAAATACACATTAACTAAGCAACAAAGATTAGCTGTGTGTGAATGGGTAAAAAAATTGAAACTGCCAGACGGATATGCCTCTACATTATCAAGGTGTGTTGACATGAGAGAAGCAAAGTTGTTTGGTATGAAAAGTCATGATTGTCATGTGTTTATGCAACGCTTGCTCCCAATTGCATTCAAAGTATTGCCAAAGCCTATTTGGAACACACTCACAGAATTTAGTCAGTTTTTTCGAGAATTGACTTCCCCATTGTTGCGAGAGGATACTTTACATGTGATGGAGCAAAACATTCCAGTCATTCTTTGTAAATTAGAACAAATTTTTCCTCCAAGTTTTTTTGACTCAATGGAACACCTTCCAATTCATTTGCCATACGAAGCAAGGGTTGGAGGTCCAGTGCAATATCGATGGATGTATCCATTTGAAAGGTAGAGTTACGTCTCCTTTTTGTTATTTTTTTTAATTATGGAATCGTATTCATAGTACTAAATGTGACAATTAAGTGTATTAGGTTTATTCGCACACTAAAAAACAAGGTGAAGAACACAGCTGCAGTTGAAGGATCAATTTGTGAAGCTTATTTGGTAGAAGAGACCTCTACATTTGCATCATACTATTATCCACCTGATGTTCCATGTAGAAGGACTCAAGTACCACGAAATGATGATGGAGGTCAAGGTTGTTCAAATAGACCACCGCATTCTATCTTTAATTATCCTGGTCGTCCAACCGGAAGATGCATATCCTTCATGTTAGAAGAAAGAGACTTGCAAACCGCACATTTATATGTTCTTCTAAATTGTCCTGAAGTGGAGCCATTTTTAACGTAAGTGTATCAAATGCTCATTTAAGTGTTATATAAAATATATATATCACTATAAATTGTTCTAACATGTTTTCTGAATGTAGCACATATACTAATATGTTACAAGAGTGTGGGATGACTGACTCGGAAGTGGACAGACAAATCTCCACAATGTTTCCTATTTGGTTTAAAGAATACGTATGTTTCACGAATTCTCCTTAATTTCTTATTTTCTAACATTTTGCTTCTTATGTGAGACTGACTTAAATATTTGATGACTAGGTGTTAAATAATAATGTTGAAGATGCCTGTCTAAAGAGTTTGGCATGGGGTCCTCAAAGAAAAGCCAACAAATGGCCATCATATTATGTAAATGGTTATAAATTTAATACAAAAGATCATGGCCAAGGTATGGGTACAACAAATTTTGGTGTATGTTGTCCAGGTGGTACGGATGAAACAACAGAAAATAATTATTATGGGGTTTTAACAGACATTATTGAAGTACACTATACAGGATGGCCTATAAAGGTGTTAGTTCTATTCAAATGTGATTGGTTTGATCCCACCTTAAATCATGGAACAAAGGTAGATAATTATGGGATTGTTGAGGTTAGAACATCCAGGAGATATCAAAATTATGACCCTTTTATATTTGCACAACAAGCAATGCAAGTATATTATACACAATATCCTGAAGGGCAACGTGATTGGTTAGTAGTGATTAAAACTAAGGCACGAACCACAATACAAACTGCAATAGAAACAGTACTGCCTGAAAGTGATGCTCCATACCAAGAAGAGTCATCAATGCAATCGCCTGTAATAGTTGCAAATGACAATCTCGAGCAGAGTCTTGTTGATATTGAAGGCCCTGTGGATGAAGTATATGGTTCTTCTTTGAACCTACATGAAGTAGATGCAGATATAGATATTGAAATAGAAGATGTGGATGAAGAAGATACTGAGGAAGAAAGAGAATGGGAAGATGAAGAAGAAGATGAAGAAGAAGAGGAAGAAAATGATAATGATGAAGAGGTTTAGGTATTGTTAGGTTTCATTTTATTAAGTGTATTATGTAGAACATATATTATGTATTTTTGAAGTAGATTATAAATCTATGGTAGTATGGTTATAGAGTTTTGTTATCATTGTCTTTTGTAATTATTTTTATTTTTTATTATTAAATTGTCATTAAATTTCATTGAAATAGATGATTATGATTATCTTTTTGTCTATAGATGACAGGTAGAAGGGGTAGAGGTAGAGGGCGGGGACGGGTTCTCTCTCAGCCATATACACAGTCAGACACATCACCTGGTGCTGACATAGCTCAGCTTGACCAGATCCACACTGGACATACACCTACTTTATCTCCATTTTCCCAGACTTGTCATACTTCTACTCCATCTTCCCATTCACAAGCATCTCATTACAGTGCCTCGTCTCCTCATCTTTCTAGTACAGTTGCCCCTACCCCACCTACACATACTATATGTGCCCCATCTCCTAATCAATCCGCATGTCCAAATGTTGAGCCAGTTCCTTTCACACAGAATATTCAGTGGGGAACAAGAGACATAGATGGTCGAATTTGGATTAGATCTGCATCTGGGAACACGTAAGTAATATGTGTGTGTGTGTGTGTTTTTTTTGTCAGTATATTTATTTAAATTGATATCTATACTTTCAGGTTTTATCCTGACATCTTAACAAGAGGTGTCATCACAACAATTTTCAAGAAAAAATTTGAAGGTGCTTGGTCCAGTTGGGGAAAAGTTGACAACAATACCATTCAAATGTGGTTCGAGGAGTTCAAGGTAATATGTAACATTTTCTATCATATTTATTGATATCTTTTTAAAAACTGTGTGAATGTTATGTTAATTTGTTTACTTTCTTTGTTTAGGCAAATTTTAAGTGGTTGGACAATGATGAGCAAAATATTAAAAGGTCATTCGCCAGTAGGGGATCAACAGCCTTGAAAAATGCATTGTTTAAAGTGCGTAGCGGTGAGGACAAGGGTGTTTGGATTCCACCGGAGAAGCTACAACAATTAAGGGCTGAATGGGATAGTGAAGACTGGCAAGATAAAGCCAGAAAAAATAAACAAAATAGACTCTCCAAAGAAGGACTTAATGTACATAGTGGAGGGTCTATATCTGCACGAGAGCATGCCAAACGAATGGTGAGTAATTTCTCTCAAATATATAGTGATTTAAGTTTTTACTTCAATATTATTTAACTTTTTATTATTTTAGAAGGTGCAAATGAATAAAGAACCGACATGTTTTGAGTTGTATGAGCGGCTTCACCGGCCTAAAGGAAAGCCATCGCAGTGGTTCAACGACCAGCAAGGAAGAATTGCTGTATGTAATCACTACTCTTCTATTTTCATTTCTTTACAAATATTCATTTTGTTTTATCATTTTATTTTTTCAGGAAATGTATAGAACAAAAATAGCTGAGAGATCCACATCTCAGACCGATGAGGGTTCTAGCCAACACTCCACTCAACATTCAGACAATGTTGTTTATTTGGATGTGGTTGGCGGCATGAACAATAAAGGACGGATATATGGACTGGGATCTCAAGCACATAATGTATTGGCAGCAACTTCTTCTTCTAGGTCTTCTGTAACATCCTTAATTTCGTTTCTTTTATTGATAAAGGTACATAAAAAATTTAATTAAGGAAATAAAATTTATTAGACAATATTTTAGATATCTAAGGAAATATAATCCTTAGAAATTCTTCACCTTATGTATATGCATAGAAAATGTTTCTAACATTAAGAGAACAAATAAAGAAGGAAAATCTAATAGGAAAGAAATTAGAAATAACATACTAAAGAGATGCAAAATTCTTGGATAAGGAAGATAAATTTTTAGAAAGAAGTAAAGGTCTTAAAATTTCAAAGAACATTGAATTAGGGTAATTTTTCCTAATTCAAGAACTATAGTTACTAAGTTTAAAATCTTTACCCATACATTGGGCTTTTACCTATGGACACTTCATATAGAGTTTTTCCACTTCACATAAGTTTCTAGCAAGCCCATTGGATAACCTAAACAAGAAATTAAACATAGACTTGGACTAGGATATAGTAATTTCACCAATAGCCCAAAAATTATGAAAATGTGACCAAGCCCACCAAGAAAGGAAGAATTTTATCCAAAGCAAAGAAAATGGGTAGGACAAGCCCATAATGGGTAAGAATAAGCCCAAATCCAAGAGGAAAAATAAAATAAAATAAATTAGATGATGATATAATAATAAGAATAAAGATTAGGTTACATGGCATTAAGACAAAAATTTAGCAAGTGGTGTGATTCTACATTCATCATTTAGGCAAGTGGCATGATAATACAAGGCTTTAGGACAAAAACATCTATATCCTTCACTCATAATTTTAGCAAGTGGTATGATAATACATGGTATTAGGACAAAACATTCATAGCCCACACAAATAATATCAACCAAATAATGGAGATTGAAGGGCTAGAAATTTGCCACTTAAAAAGGCAACCTATCATAATTGATTAAGACAAAAGAAAAATTAAATGAATCCCTAAATCAAAGGGACCTTGTCCCTTATCTTAAGAACATATCATCATAATTTTCAAAATACAAATCTCCTTTTCCTATGCATATCTTGACTAAGGAAGAGGAAGACAAGAACATAAGTTGTTTGTTTTCCAAAAATTCAACAAAGTGTATCTTAATTGTGATAAGGTAGATCCATGATCATGAAAGGTGAATTATTTGGTGGTCTATATAAGAGAACCCACCCTTACAACACTTTAATTTCGTCCAAGTGAGAAAGAGAGAGAAATAGAAGCAAGGTAGAGTGAGGAAAGGAGAGAAGAGAGAAGAAGAAAGGAAGGAAGAAGAAGGAGAAGTTTAGAAAGCTAAAGGTAAGTTTAACAATATTTCTTTTTGAAGAAAACTTTTGAAACTTATAATATTTATATGAGATTTTGATCTTAGAACTTTTATGATTGGTCATGATGTTGCTATATCATGTTACATATTGATCTTGCATGTGATGTATGTTTGAATACTTAGGTTGGTGTAGATAGTTCTGCATGGTTATGGCTATGGGTGGCAGAATTTTAAGTTTCGGTATTTTAATTTCTGGGAACAATCTATAAGGAATTAAAATAAATTGTTAACATAAGAATTAAAGATATATGTGTCCCGGATTTTTAGCCACTGGAATCATTCCATTTGGAGTCCATATGAGGTAGATATGGTCTGATTAGTAGTCAAAGGTCAGAAAATGAATCATCAGGGAAGAATATGTTAGGATAGCTTCGGTAATTTAATTTCTGGGAATTATTGGTAGGGAATTAAAATAAATGGTTAACATAAGAATTAAAGATAAATGTGTCATGGATTTTTAGCCACTGGAATCATTCCATTTGGAGTCCATATGAGGTAGCTATGGTCTGATTAGTAGTCAAAGGTCAGAAAATGAATCATCAGGGAAGAATATGTTAGGATAGCTTCGGTAATTTAATTTCTGGGAATTATTGGTAGGGAATTAAAATAAATGGTCAACATAAGAATTAAAGATATGTGTGTCATGGATTTTTAGCCACTGGAATCATTCCATTTGGAGTTCACATGTGGTAGATATGGGCCAATTAGTAAGCAGAGGTCAGAAAATGTTTATTCAGGGAAGAGTATGTTATTAATGCTTTAGTTTTTGAATTTCTGGGAATATTCTGTAGGGAATTAAAATAGCGCGCCAACATAACAATTATAGATATATGGCTCATGGATTTTTACCAACTGGAATAACGCAATTTGGAGTTCCAATTTGGGAGATATGGTCTAATTAGTCAGTAAAGGTCAGAACCTATCCGAGAGGAACTATCATGTACTTTGATGGAGTAATATCACCTTTGTTTCTTAATTTTTCGCTACAATGTTCAACATAATAGTTTTAGATAATTGTTTTATCTTGAAATAGACACCAAGATCACCTACATCAGAGTTAAATTGAGGGAGTTATGCTCTGATTAGTAAGAGAAGGTTAGATAGGATGAAAACCTGCATCAAGAAAATAAAGAAATAAAATTAGTATTTAAAAAAGAAGATGAATCTTAATAAATGACTAGTATAGCCATAGCCATTGCCATTGCATGAACTTACTACCATTTTAAGTGTGTAATTTTTAACATGGAATTTACCCTAGTACTCATATAAATTTACAAGAAGTTTTGAAAGTGCCGGTTTTTATTTGAAAAATCTTAGTATGCTCCGTGGTTGCAGTATTTTCACATCAGAAAAGAATTATTCTAGTTACTGGAAAACAAAATTGTGATTTGTGAAAAGTGCATGTCTAAGGAAAGCTCTGGCAAGGAAAGACATGGTACTTAAGCGTGTCCATTAGTGACCCACCTCTCTTTCCTGGGAACTTTTCTGGTGCGCTGTTTACAGACTACAATTACTATCCAGTTACTAAGGTATTAGTATGGAATTTTGACATGGAAATGTTTTATAAAGTGATATTTTAAATGGTTATGTTCATGGCATGATTACCAATGATTTATGGTAATAGTTATATTTTGATGAACATACTTGTTATTGAAAGCATATTTTTGGCTATCATTGTGAAAAGAAAAGAAATGAGCACGGTCACATGGCAATCCGTGTGGTGCACCAGTAGGGGACGCCCTACCAACGGTTATGATCATGTTAATAAGAAAAGAAAGAGAAAGTGTGCCATGTCGGACGGAGCGAGATAAGCCCGTACCGAAAAGTAGAGAATACTCACCCTGACCGGGGTAGCTTGAAGTAAGAATAAGTGGATAGCCATCATATGAAATTCGAAAAATAGTTATTCATGCCATACATGTCATAACTGTATAATTTTCATGTGCATGATAAAGTGCATTCATGTGACCTAAAGATATTTTCTGTAGTTTATACAGCTGAACATGACGTGATGAACTATATTGATGGTAAATTATGATTTATTGTTGAACTTACTGGGATTTAATTCTCACTATATTTCCATATCATGTTCAGAAGAATAAATATGCAGATATTCTCTATGACACTTATTATCTCTGTACGTTGGATCGAGGTGCCCTACCTTGGGCAACTTCCAGTTATTTCTGATGTAACTGTCGTAGATGTAACTGAGATTCCGGTGGACGTGCCACCCGAACCAGTGTCCCCGGAAGTAGTCGATATAGATGATTAGAACTAATATGTATCTTTTTACAAATGTTTGTAAAATAATGGTTTGTAGTTTGTAAAATAATAGTGTGTATGGAAACTCAGTATTGTATAAATTAAATAAATGTTATATTGAGTTAAGTTGTAACGAGGTAATAACTTCATGGTATTTAAAAAAAAAAAATTACATAAATGGAGTTGTTACATAATTGGTATCAGAGCAGGTCGATCCTAGATGGCCAGTGGGTGGTTGGTTATCTGAATCGATCTTATAGTGTCTTGAGTATGTTGTGGTTGTGCTGTGTAGGGGATCAGTGACTCATATAGTTAAGAAATTACTAGTGTTTCTTATCTATATGCCGAGGTGGTGTTATGACTGCTATTAAATATTTTTGAACTAACTATTGGGCTTGATCACCTCAATAGCAGCATAACTTTGTTTTGTACCATAGTAGGAAATGGCACCACCAAGGAGGAATCCAGCAACCAATGCAGAGGAAACCCTGCACAACCTGGCCACGGCAATTCGAGACCAAGTTATGACCACCAACCAAATTTTACAACATCTCCAGAATGCTAATAACACAAATGTTGAGATTGGTCCTAACAACCGGACGGCTGGAAAAGATAATGGCATATCCGAGTTCCTGAGGACTAGACCACCTTGTTTCCAAGGTGGTTATGACCCAACGGTAGCCGAAAGGTGGATTAGGGAATTAGAGAAAATCTTTGAAGTGATGGGCTGTACTGAAGAGCAGCAAATCATTTTTGCTGCATATATGTTAAAGGATGAAGCAGAATACTGGTGGCGTGGAGCTAGAGAACTTTTAGCTCATCAGGGAAGACAGATCACCTGGCAAGTGTTCAAGGACATTTTCTTTGAAAAGTACTTTCCAAGTACTGTACGGGCAGAGAAAGAGATCGAATTTCTCCAACTCAGGCAAGGAAGCATGACCGTGGACCAGTATATCGCAAGGTTCGAGGAGCTGTCTAAGTTCTCCTCTTATCTGCGATATAACCCAGATGAAGCATGGAAGGCGGTTAAGTTTGAAGCGGGACTAAACCCGGAGTTAAAGAATGCTGTTATAGCTATGGAGATCAGGGAGTTTGTACCTCTGATAAATAAATGCAGACTCCTGGAAAAGAGTTTAAGGGCAGTGGATGACGAGAAGCAAAGGCGAAACCTATGGAAAAGGAAGAAAAATTTTCCCAACCCAAGAAAGAACGTGAGAAGAAGTGGATATGGAGCTGGTAAGAGGCCATTGATTGCGGGTCCTAGGCCTTTTCAACAAGACCTCGCCTCAGTCAAGTGCGCTAAATGCGGACGCATGCATGGTAACCGGCCATGCTACATGGGACAAGATGTCTGCTTCAATTGCGGACAGAAGGGACATTTTGCGAAAAACTGCCCACAGAATGTAGGAAAGCAGCCAGAACAGAGGCCTCAGGTGAAAGGAAGGGTTTTCACCCTGAGCGGCCAAGAGGCAGCTCAATCTTCTAAAATGATTCAAGGTACATGCTATATTTATGGATTTGCTCTTATGGTGTTATTTGACTCTGGTGCTAGTCATTCATTTATATCAGAAGAATGTATTAGGAAGTTTCAGTTCCCTATTTCTGAAACTCCCTATGAGCTATCTGTAGTAACCCCTACAGGGGAACGGGTATTAACTTCCTCTGTATGTAAGGACTGTCAAGTCACCATCCAGGAGAAAACTTTTTCTGTAGACCTCGTCAGTTTACCTTTAAGAGGTATTGAGGTCATTCTAGGGTTAGACTGGATGTCTAGAAATCGAGTCTTGTTGAATTGTTGTAACAAGACCGTTGAATTTCTACCTTCTACTCCGAAAGAGGAGGTCCAGTTATTGATGTTAAATGTCAATCAAGTTAATAGGGAGTTGAAGAATGGAGTACTTGGATACATTCTCTTGTATTTATCAAACCTAGAAGTCGAATCGAAACTTGATGAAATTCCAATAGCCAACGAGTTTCCTGAAGTGTTTCCATCAGATATTCCAGGCTTACCTCCCAAGAGAGAGATAGAGTTCTCTATTGATCTCCTACCTGGGACAGGGCCTATCTCTATTGCACCATATCGAATGGCCTCGAAGGAACTACAAGAACTAAAGAAGCAGTTGGAGGAACTATTAGACAAGCAATTCATTAGACCGAGTGTATCACCTTGGGGAGCTCCTGTATTGTTTGTTAAGAAGAAAGACGGGAGTTTGAGACTATGCATAGATTACAGACAGCTGAATAAGGTGACTATCAAAAATAAGTATCCTCTCCCTAGGATAGATGACTTATTGGATCAATTAAAGGGAGCCTCCATCTTTTCTAAAATTGACTTGCGGTCAGGATATCATCAGATTAGGATTAAGGAGGAGGACGTACCAAAAACTGCCTTCAGGACTAGGTATGGGCACTATGAGTTTCTCGTAATGCCCTTCGGGTTAACGAATGCACCTGCAATTTTCATGGATTACATGAATCGCATTTTTCGACCCTACCTAGATCAATTTGTTGTAGTGTTCATTGATGACATCTTGATATATTCTAAGAGTAAGAAAGAACATGAACAACATCTCCGAATCGTGCTGCAAGTGCTGAAAGAGAAAAAGTTATATGCTAAATTGGAGAAGTGTGAATTTTGGCTGTCAGAGGTGAAGTTTCTCGGACATGTCATCTCTAATAGAGGGGTAGCCGTAGATCCTAGCAAGACGGAAGCAGTGATTAAGTGGGAGACACCAAAGACGGTTACGGAAATCAGAAGTTTCCTTGGTTTGGCAGGATACTACAGGAGATTTATACAAAACTTCTCTCGTATAGCCTTGCCATTGACTAAATTGACCAGGAAGGGAAGTCCTTTCAAATGGACTGATCAATGTGATGCTAGTTTTCAGGAGCTGAAGACAAAACTGACCACTCCTCCTGTTTTAATTATTCCAGACCCCACAGGACATTTTGAAGTGTATAGTGATGCTTCAAAGAAAGGGCTAGGGTGTGTGTTAATGCAAGACAAGAGAGTAGTTGCTTACGCCTCTAGACAACTAAGACCCCACGAAGGAAACTATCCAACCCATGATCTTGAATTAGCGGCAGTAGTGTTTGCCTTAAAGATTTGGCGACACTATTTGTACGGGGCAACCTTTGAAGTATATTGTGATCATAAGAGTCTTAAATACCTCTTTGATCAGAAGGAGTTAAATATGAGGCAACGAAGATGGGTAGAATTCCTCAATGACTACAAGTTTGAGATAAAGTATCATCCCGGAAAGGCGAATGTTGTAGCAGATGCCTTGAGTCGAAAATCTCTGCATATGGGTCAGATGATGGTGTATGAGATGCAGATGCTAGAGGAGTTTCGAAATTTGAAGCTAGCCACTACTCTTACTCCAAAGAATCTAGTCATTAATGGTTTAAGTATAGGGTCTAACCTTAGAGCCCAGATCAAAGAAGCTCAAGCTCACGATCAATACTTACAAGATCATAAAGACCAAGGTAATTTTTCTGTAATGGAAGATGGAGCAATCATGTATCAGGGAAGGATTTGTGTCCCTCAAGAACAAGAGTTGAGGACTAAGATACTGCAGGAAGCGCATCAAAGTAAATACACAATCCATCCTGGATGCACTAAAATGTACCAAGATTTAAAAAGGATGTATTGGTGGCCAGGGATGAAAAATGACATTGCTGAGTTTGTGGCGAAATGTCTCATTTGTCAAAAGGTGAAGGTGGAGCATCAAAAGCCAGCGGGATTTCTACAACCTCTTGAGATCCCTAAATGGAAATGGGATAGTATTTCGATGGACTTTGTTGTAGGTTTACCTAAGACCTCAGTGGGACATGACTCTATCTGGGTAATAGTTGACAGATTAACCAAATCTGCTCACTTTTTGCCCATAAAAATAAACTTTTCACTAGATAAATTGGCCCAATTGTACGTTCAGGAAATAGTTAGACTCCATGGGATTCCCTTAAATATTGTTTCTGATAGAGATCCGAGGTTCACGTCGAGGTTTTGGAAGGCATTGCAAGAAGCTTTTGGTACTCAATTGCGGTTCAGTACTGCCTACCATCCTCAAACTGACGGGCAGACAGAACGAACCATTCAAACCCTAGAAGATATGTTGAGGGCCTGTGTGATAGAGCAAGGTAAAGGATGGGATAAGTACCTACCTTTAGTAGAGTTTGCTTATAATAATAGCTATCACTCTAGCATTAAGATGGCCCCCTATGAAGCTTTATACGGTAGAAAGTGCCGATCTCCACTATGTTGGTTCGAGGTAGGAGAAAAGAACTTGTTAGGTCCTGATTTAGTTCAACAAACCACTGAACAAATCAGGATGATACGAAACAAAATACTTACAGCTCAGAGTCGGCAAAAGAGTTACTACGATAAGAGACATAGACCTCTAGAGTTTGAGGAAGGAGACCATGTATTTCTGAAACTTTCCCCGACTACTGGAGTTGGTAGGTCTCTCAAAACAAGAAAGCTAAGTCCGCGATTTTTAGGACCCTACCAAATTCTAAAGAAAGTTGGGACATCAGCATATCAAGTTGCTCTCCCACCTAATTTGTCCAACCTGCATAATGTTTTCCACGTATCACAGCTGCGGAAGTATCTTTCAGATTCATCACATATAATACTGGATGAACCAATCCAAATAAAGGAGAACATGACATACCAGCTAGTACCTGCATCCATATTGGACACTGACGTGAAGCAACTGAGAAATAAAACCATTCCCCTAGTTAAGGTGTTATGGGAAGGTTTGACTCCGGAAGAAGCAACTTGGGAGCTGGAAGAAGTCATGAGGAAGAAATATCCGCAATTGTTCTTATAAGGTAATTTCTGAAATTTTGAGGACAAAATTTCTTTTAGGGGGAGAGAAATGTAACATCCTTAATTTCGTTTCTTTTATTGATAAAGGTACATAAAAAATTTAATTAAGGAAATAAAATTTATTAGACAATATTTTAGATATCTAAGGAAATATAATCCTTAGAAATTCTTCACCTTATGTATATGCATAGAAAATGTTTCTAACATTAAGAGAACAAATAAAGAAGGAAAATCTAATAGGAAAGAAATTAGAAATAACATACTAAAGAGATGCAAAATTCTTGGATAAGGAAGATAAATTTTTAGAAAGAAGTAAAGGTCTTAAAATTTCAAAGAACATTGAATTAGGGTAATTTTTCCTAATTCAAGAACTATAGTTACTAAGTTTAAAATCTTTACCCATACATTGGGCTTTTACCTATGGACACTTCATATAGAGTTTTTCCACTTCACATAAGTTTCTAGCAAGCCCATTGGATAACCTAAACAAGAAATTAAACATAGACTTGGACTAGGATATAGTAATTTCACCAATAGCCCAAAAATTATGAAAATGTGACCAAGCCCACCAAGAAAGGAAGAATTTTATCCAAAGCAAAGAAAATGGGTAGGACAAGCCCATAATGGGTAAGAATAAGCCCAAATCCAAGAGGAAAAATAAAATAAAATAAATTAGATGATGATATAATAATAAGAATAAAGATTAGGTTACATGGCATTAAGACAAAAATTTAGCAAGTGGTGTGATTCTACATTCATCATTTAGGCAAGTGGCATGATAATACAAGGCTTTAGGACAAAAACATCTATATCCTTCACTCATAATTTTAGCAAGTGGTATGATAATACATGGTATTAGGACAAAACATTCATAGCCCACACAAATAATATCAACCAAATAATGGAGATTGAAGGGCTAGAAATTTGCCACTTAAAAAGGCAACCTATCATAATTGATTAAGACAAAAGAAAAATTAAATGAATCCCTAAATCAAAGGGACCTTGTCCCTTATCTTAAGAACATATCATCATAATTTTCAAAATACAAATCTCCTTTTCCTATGCATATCTTGACTAAGGAAGAGGAAGACAAGAACATAAGTTGTTTGTTTTCCAAAAATTCAACAAAGTGTATCTTAATTGTGATAAGGTAGATCCATGATCATGAAAGGTGAATTATTTGGTGGTCTATATAAGAGAACCCACCCTTACAACACTTTAATTTCGTCCAAGTGAGAAAGAGAGAGAAATAGAAGCAAGGTAGAGTGAGGAAAGGAGAGAAGAGAGAAGAAGAAAGGAAGGAAGAAGAAGGAGAAGTTTAGAAAGCTAAAGGTAAGTTTAACAATATTTCTTTTTGAAGAAAACTTTTGAAACTTATAATATTTATATGAGATTTTGATCTTAGAACTTTTATGATTGGTCATGATGTTGCTATATCATGTTACATATTGATCTTGCATGTGATGTATGTTTGAATACTTAGGTTGGTGTAGATAGTTCTGCATGGTTATGGCTATGGGTGGCAGAATTTTAAGTTTCGGTATTTTAATTTCTGGGAACAATCTATAAGGAATTAAAATAAATTGTTAACATAAGAATTAAAGATATATGTGTCCCGGATTTTTAGCCACTGGAATCATTCCATTTGGAGTCCATATGAGGTAGATATGGTCTGATTAGTAGTCAAAGGTCAGAAAATGAATCATCAGGGAAGAATATGTTAGGATAGCTTCGGTAATTTAATTTCTGGGAATTATTGGTAGGGAATTAAAATAAATGGTTAACATAAGAATTAAAGATAAATGTGTCATGGATTTTTAGCCACTGGAATCATTCCATTTGGAGTCCATATGAGGTAGCTATGGTCTGATTAGTAGTCAAAGGTCAGAAAATGAATCATCAGGGAAGAATATGTTAGGATAGCTTCGGTAATTTAATTTCTGGGAATTATTGGTAGGGAATTAAAATAAATGGTCAACATAAGAATTAAAGATATGTGTGTCATGGATTTTTAGCCACTGGAATCATTCCATTTGGAGTTCACATGTGGTAGATATGGGCCAATTAGTAAGCAGAGGTCAGAAAATGTTTATTCAGGGAAGAGTATGTTATTAATGCTTTAGTTTTTGAATTTCTGGGAATATTCTGTAGGGAATTAAAATAGCGCGCCAACATAACAATTATAGATATATGGCTCATGGATTTTTACCAACTGGAATAACGCAATTTGGAGTTCCAATTTGGGAGATATGGTCTAATTAGTCAGTAAAGGTCAGAACCTATCCGAGAGGAACTATCATGTACTTTGATGGAGTAATATCACCTTTGTTTCTTAATTTTTCGCTACAATGTTCAACATAATAGTTTTAGATAATTGTTTTATCTTGAAATAGACACCAAGATCACCTACATCAGAGTTAAATTGAGGGAGTTATGCTCTGATTAGTAAGAGAAGGTTAGATAGGATGAAAACCTGCATCAAGAAAATAAAGAAATAAAATTAGTATTTAAAAAAGAAGATGAATCTTAATAAATGACTAGTATAGCCATAGCCATTGCCATTGCATGAACTTACTACCATTTTAAGTGTGTAATTTTTAACATGGAATTTACCCTAGTACTCATATAAATTTACAAGAAGTTTTGAAAGTGCCGGTTTTTATTTGAAAAATCTTAGTATGCTCCGTGGTTGCAGTATTTTCACATCAGAAAAGAATTATTCTAGTTACTGGAAAACAAAATTGTGATTTGTGAAAAGTGCATGTCTAAGGAAAGCTCTGGCAAGGAAAGACATGGTACTTAAGCGTGTCCATTAGTGACCCACCTCTCTTTCCTGGGAACTTTTCTGGTGCGCTGTTTACAGACTACAATTACTATCCAGTTACTAAGGTATTAGTATGGAATTTTGACATGGAAATGTTTTATAAAGTGATATTTTAAATGGTTATGTTCATGGCATGATTACCAATGATTTATGGTAATAGTTATATTTTGATGAACATACTTGTTATTGAAAGCATATTTTTGGCTATCATTGTGAAAAGAAAAGAAATGAGCACGGTCACATGGCAATCCGTGTGGTGCACCAGTAGGGGACGCCCTACCAACGGTTATGATCATGTTAATAAGAAAAGAAAGAGAAAGTGTGCCATGTCGGACGGAGCGAGATAAGCCCGTACCGAAAAGTAGAGAATACTCACCCTGACCGGGGTAGCTTGAAGTAAGAATAAGTGGATAGCCATCATATGAAATTCGAAAAATAGTTATTCATGCCATACATGTCATAACTGTATAATTTTCATGTGCATGATAAAGTGCATTCATGTGACCTAAAGATATTTTCTGTAGTTTATACAGCTGAACATGACGTGATGAACTATATTGATGGTAAATTATGATTTATTGTTGAACTTACTGGGATTTAATTCTCACTATATTTCCATATCATGTTCAGAAGAATAAATATGCAGATATTCTCTATGACACTTATTATCTCTGTACGTTGGATCGAGGTGCCCTACCTTGGGCAACTTCCAGTTATTTCTGATGTAACTGTCGTAGATGTAACTGAGATTCCGGTGGACGTGCCACCCGAACCAGTGTCCCCGGAAGTAGTCGATATAGATGATTAGAACTAATATGTATCTTTTTACAAATGTTTGTAAAATAATGGTTTGTAGTTTGTAAAATAATAGTGTGTATGGAAACTCAGTATTGTATAAATTAAATAAATGTTATATTGAGTTAAGTTGTAACGAGGTAATAACTTCATGGTATTTAAAAAAAAAAAATTACATAAATGGAGTTGTTACATCTTCCGCTTCTGATGAAGTCTCAGCAAGTTCCTCTTCTGTTATGAATGCAAAAATTGAGGCTTTATCTGCACGGCTCAAACAGAGTGAAGATGAAAATTTTATGTTAAAGCAGAAGATGGAGGAATGGGATCGGATGTTTCGACGCCTCATGATAGATGGTAGTATCAGAATGCCCTCCACGTCTCCACCTAGAGAAGAGAATAATAACAATGACCAAAATAATAATGCTGCTGATGGATCATGATAGTTTGTGTTATTATGACTTTGTGTTATGTATGTTTGATTGGTGATATTTTTATGTAATGTCATGGGATTATTAAAACTTTTGTTGATATGTTTATGGATGATAACAGATTTGACATTATGTAATTTCTATCTGAAATGGTTGGTTTTTCTGGCTGTACTGTTGGTTTGGTTTCAGATTTTTAAAATTTTTTTTTTAATTTTTTTGCTTTTAGAGACGGATTTAGAGACGGAATATTCCGTCTCTAAAATAAGACGAATCTGGTCTCAGAGACGGAAATTTCCGTCTCCGAGACCAGAGACGGAATATTCCGTCTCCGAGATCAGAGACGAAATTTTCCGTCTCCGAGACCAGAGACGGAATTTTCCGTCTCCGAGACCAGAGACGGAATTTTCCGTCTCTGCAGAGACGGAATATGTACAAAAATTAGAGACGGAATATTCCGTCTAGAGACGGAAATATTCCGTCTCTAATTAGAGACAGAATTTAAATTCCGTCTCTAAATTTTAGCGACCCGCTTTTTAGAGACGGATTTATTTCCGTCTCTGATTCCGTCTCTAACTCAGTTAGAGACGGAATTTTTCCTATTTAGAGACGGAAAAATTCCGTCTCTAAATAGAAATTTCCTAGTAGTGAAAAAGGTGAAATAACAACTAAGATAGATATCAAGTTAAGATAAAAAAAAATTATAGTAACCTTCCTTTTTTAAAATTTTTATAAGTATTAAATTAATTTTTAATTATTAGTACTGAACTAAATTGTGCTATTTATAATATTTTTTAAAAAAATTCATAAAATATAAACTTCATTAATAATTTTGTGAATAGAGAGAAGTTATTATATAATTTGAAATTGGAAGAAATATGAGTCTAATTTTTATAAATTTTAACGAAAGTAAATGTAATTTACTCTATATATTGCATCCATGATAAAGTGAGAATATATAGAAAAAGGATAATAGGTAAGTGGAACAAAAGAAATTGACCTGACCTTATCAATCTTAAAAAGTGAGAGATATAAACTAGCGAAATAGATAATGCATGTTAGGCCGAACGAAGCATTTCTAGATGGCACTATAAAGAATTTCTAGTGAGTATTATGTTGGTAGATTGTCTAAATAACCACTATTTAAGGATTTGTATAAATCACAGAATGAGTAGGTAACAGTTGAGAGAAAGAAAAATTGCAAGACGAAGCACTAATTGCTTGTTGGATTTTCTATCTCTTTCTCCCATAAGATATATCCTTTTTGTAACACCCCCAATTTTCGAGTACGTGGAATAAGTATTTTTTTTCCATAATCAGATATTTCCCATAACATGCATAACACTATTCTTTGTTATGGAAATAGATACATCTAATGTAAAAATAACAATAGAAGCAAGGATACTGCCTGTAACGTTCGGAACACACTCTAGAATACAAACACAGTATAATTCAAAACTGTAAACCTTGAAAGCAACGTAGATTCACCCAGAGAATATTTCATCTAACTGATCACCTATCTGCAAGATCAGACTCTGTATTCTTATATGAAAAATGTAGAAATATCGTGTAGTGAGTTTGACAACTCAGTGAGCAGATAATACCTCCTATGACCTCTTAGATCAACATATGGATGTACTTATATTTTAAAATTTGTCACATAGAAAATACAGTTTAGAAGTACATCCATATGGAACCCGTATTTCAAATATTTTTAAATAAAAGGATATTTAGATATCCAAACCATATTCAGCACGATATAATCATTAAACAAATGTTGTTATGCTCAATTGTATAAAATATAGTAAAATATTAAACTTTTGAGATAAAGTTATAAACTTTTAAAAATGACATGTCTCATTCGGCGATCTGGTCAACCCAATTTAAAATGACCTGCCTTATTCGGTGATCTAGTCAACCCACACATTTATTTGCTATACGCATAGTGACCGATCGACTACAGTCACAATAGTGATCAGAGAATGTGAGTCCATCACCCATATACCTCCCTCATATTACCACTATCACTCAATTGGAGAGGCCCTCCCTCGGCTCAGGGTAATAGGGCATCCCCTATTCAGTACCGTCATAAGCCATACAACCCGTCGATATTCATCAATACATATAAATACATATCTATAAATGCATATTCATCAAATGCAATGTAAAATTATCAAGCAACTCGCCATGAGTTTTACGCTTGTCATTCAATCATAATCAGTAACTTTATAGTTTTATAAATCAATGCCATATGTATAAATATTCACTTTATCATTTAATGATAAATACATGTGAAATCAGATATACTATGAGTTTAGAAATTCATTTTCAAAACTATACTCTTCTTGAACTATATTCCAAATTATAAGCAATTCAGATAATTTTAATGCATTTCAGAAATATTTAAAAGTGTAAATATCTCATAAACATAATCAAATACATGCTTTAAGATTAAGAAGAGTATAGGGTAAGTCATAGAAAGAATCATTTATTCACAGGGTAAGGGCTCCAGATTGGACAGCCCTAAAATTCACTTTTTCAATCCACATTTGACTAAACAAACTTCAAAAACGTGTCCAGAGGGTAAAAAAAAAATGACTTCAGAAACTTAGTCACTATTCACTAAGAAAAAAAAGTTGTTAGATAACTGAAAAATTTCATATCCTAGTGCCTGTTTGGTTGAATAAAATAAATGTGAGTTGGAATGGAAAATAGAAAGGAAGTTGGAATGGAAAAAGGAATGGAAACCTATTACCTTGTTTGGTATGTGATAGAAAAAATTAAGATAATGTTATATTATATTTTTTGGTATAAGAATAAAAGGATGGAATGGAAAGATAAAATAAATGAAAAGACCAAAATACCCTTAATATTAAAAATATAAAATAAATCTCAGGGTCGTCTCTTCTCTTTGCTTCTGAGAACCCTTCTGCATTTCTCTTCGAAGCTCCACCAGTGACACCTCCATCTGCCAAGGGAGAAAACCGTGAGCAGAGGCGTGCATTGGCCACCGTCCCCGCGAGGAGCCCAGAAGCATCGTTCAGCCACCATCCCTGCAAGGATCCAGAAGCATCATTCGGCCACTGTTTTCCCCCACTGTTCGTGTCATTCCACGAGGCATTCTTGAACCCACCAGCAGCGATTTTGTAATCCATTGAAGGAGTCATCGAGCAACCTAGGTATTCGTTATTTTGATTGAAAAACTGTTACTCTATTATCGGATCTACAAATTTCTCCGACATTCGACTGAACCTTATTCCATAACTCTTTCCCTCTGGTGTTCCTCTCATGTTTTAAGCTGGTAATTTGATTCAATCTTGTGTCATTGTGAAATGTTTGTCAGTTACAAAAGTATGGCACTTCTCGTTGTTACAAAAGAAAATGCATTTCTTCTGTAGTTAAGGCCGCACTATTACCACTAGTAATTACCACCAGTTTATTCAACAGATTCTCTTTGTGGAGGTTACTTTTTGGCTATTGAACTTGAATTTACATCCACCATTGTATTGTTTCATATGGTTGCTTTTGATATTGAGGATTTACAAAGATTCTGTCTGGAACTATAATAAGAATTAATCTATTTCGCATATTAGGCACTTCCTTTGGTTTTTAATTTTAAAATCTCCATAAGACAAGTTCCTCAACAGCTCAATGGTCATTAGTATTTTCCAAGTTTTTAATCTTAATGCTCAACCTAACCATTAAATGTTATTATTAGATTTGGAATGTGGATTGTTTGTATTTCCTACTACTACTCTGATTGATATATAACTCCATTTGTATACTAATTTTTCTTTTCAGATTTCACTATTTCTTCTACTCTATTCTAAGTCCCAAATTAATATTTGATTCAATATATATCACTGATTTTACAATTATGTTCAACTTTGTTTGATTTTCTTTTCTTGTAAGATTTGATGAGGTCAACTATGTCCAACATTCAAGTGGACAGAGTTCTAGCAATTTTCAAAGAAGCAATGTCATGTGTAATTGCGGACAGCGAACTTATCAATTGACGTTCTTCACAAATGATAATTTTGGAAGGAGATTTTTAATGTGTACAAATTATCGATCAATTGGTCAATGTGATTTCTTTAAATGGATAGATCCACCTATGTGTGAGCATGGAAGATGTGTATTATTTAAACTTAGACAACTACGAGAATTATCTGAATCTAGCTGAGAAAAGGTGAATCTACGAGAATTACCTGAATCTAGCCGAGAAAGGATGAAGCTACAAGAATTACCTGAATCTAGCCGAGAAAAGGTTAATCTACGAGAATTACCTGAATCTAACCAAGAAAGGGTGAATCGAAACAATGGGAATATAGATAACTTGTAACGCCCCCAATTTACGTTACGTAAAATAAATATATTTTTTTTACTTTCCACAATCAGATATTTTTCATAAAGATACATAATTCAATTATTTATCATGGGAACAGATACATATAGGATCTCTCATGTATACACAATATACAGACCAAGTCTATAAACATCAAAGTACAACAGAAACGAGGATCTTGCCTGTAGCGTTTAGAGCACTCTAGAATACAAACACAGTATAATTGAAAGATCGTGAGTCTTGGAAGCAACGTAGACTCACCCAGAAAATATATCATCTATCTGCCGAATCAGACTCTGATATTCTTATCTGAAAAATGTGAAAATATCGTGTAGTGAGTTTGACAACTTAGTGAGCAAATAATTCCTCCTATGATCTCTTAGGTCAGCATATGGATGTACTTATATTTTAAAATGTGTCACATAGAAAATACAGTTTAGAAGTACATTCATATAGGACCCGTATTTCAAATATTCTCATATCAAAGGATATTCAGATATCCAAAACCATTTGCACCATGTTATGATCATTAAACAGATGTTGTTATGCTCAACTGTATAAGCTATAGTAAAATATTATGATTTGAAGATAAAATCATTACTTTTAATGCACCAGTCTCACTTGGCAATCTGGTCAATGCAATGAAAATATAACTCATTTGCTATATGCATAGTGACCTCGACCCCAGTCACAATAAGTGATCAGGGAATGTGAGTACATCACCTTCCTGCCCCCTCACATTACCACTGTCACTCGGTTGGAGCGGCCCTCCCCCGGCTCACTCAGGCTAATAGGGCGTCCCTTATTCGGTACCTTCACAAGCCATACAACCAGCCGATATTCATCAATACATATAATTACATGTAAAATTATCAAGCAACTTGTCATGAGCTTTACGCTTATCATATTTATCAAGCAACTCGCCATGAGCTTTACGCTTGCCATTTAATCTCATTTATAATATGACATGCATCATTTTCACAAGTATATAGCTTTACAAATCAATGCATCATGCACATAATATTCACTTTATCAAATAATGATAAATACATTTAGAACCACATATTCAATGAGTTCCAAAATTTATTCTAAAATCATACTCTTCTTGAACTATGTGCCAGTTCGTAAGTATAACAGATATTTTAACACATTTCAAAAAATTATAATAGTATAAGTAATTTATAAACAGAAACAATAATACATTTATAGTTCAAGAAGAGCATGGGGCAAGTCATAGAAAGAATTATCTACTCACAGGATAGGGCTCATAGTTGGATAGCCCTAAAATGTACTTTTTCAAACTGAATTTGACCAATTAGACCTCAAAAACATATCTGGAGGGTCCAAAGACTTAGAAAATGATTCCGGGAGTTTGGTCACTATTCATCGCCGAAAAAAACTATTCACTCGCCGAAAAATACTATTCATCCACCAGAAAATACTATTCACGATGAACAAAAGGTTGTTAGATAGCTGAAAAATTTCATATCCTAAGGTTTATCTAACTCCAGAATCCATCTATGGTATCAGAATTTCAATTAGAGGTCTCTAAGTAAAAGTTTTAGAATTTACCTTTTTCTGAGATTTTCTACTTCAGATCTACGATGATTCAACGGCTGATTTGAAAAATTGATTGGTCAAAACCGTAGTATTCTTCATCCTAAATTCAGTAGCACCTTCAGTTTTGAGATTGGAAGCCAACCTCGGTCACAACGCATTAGGCGACTGATGCTTTCATCAGTCGCCTGATGAAAGCCTGGGGATGCACAATACCCAGACCCGAGGCTCGCAAGCGCTAGACCAAGCGCCTGGTCCTACGCTTGGGCCTCGGTCACAATGCATCAGGAGACTGATGCTTTCATCAGTCGCCTGATGAAAGCATGGGGATGCACAATCCCCAGACCCGAGGCCCGCAGGCGCCTGGTCCAGTGCCTGGGCGTCTTGGGATTCTGCACCCGAGGCAAGGCGCTGGACCAAGCGCCTGGGCGCTTATAAAATTGGATCAGGCGACTGATACTTTAATCAGTCGCCTGATTCTCCCTTCTTCTTCTATTAAAACCCAGAATCCCTAATTTTCTGTAAACCCAAAACGTAGAATTTTCAAAAATTCTCTCAATCTTTTGCCATATTTTGTAAATCTCTTCAAAATTACACCAATTACTCGTGTTTAGAGATTAAATAAAGCAAAACCCTGTGCCCAAAACTAATTTTCATCCTCATTTGGTCAGAAACATCCAACTAATTGCGCCTAGGGTTTATTCAATGCCTAAAATTCGTAAGTTCATATTCCATCCCATTTTTAGTGTAATGGCACCTCCTAAGACTTCATTCAAGAGGACAAAAGTAGTAGGAGGCTCCACTTCTCAGGTAGGAAAGTCTTCTTCTGCTCAAACTATTCAGCCATTGCTCACCACAATAGAGTAGCAACGTAAATACGAGAAAACATTTATGGACTGAACTATGGTACAGGGTATGTGTTTGAATCTGGAATGGTTGTCAAAAGAAAAGTTTGAATTGAGTCATTTAATTAAAAATCAAAAAATGGAGCAATTTCTTATCTCCAATACACCATATTCTCCAACTACCATAAGAGTTTTTTTTACGAATTTAAAGTATGATGAAGAGTCATTAGAATTCAGTTCTATGGTAAGAGGAGTGAAGTTTAGTTTTAATAAAGATTTGTTTGGTAGAATAGCTGGACTTCCAGAACCAACTGATGAGGCATGTCAACTTGATGAATCTTTGTCTGGTCTTCCTTGGTATAACAGAGAAGTTGTGGTGGAAAGGATTCTAGGATTTCCATGTTCTAGTAGAAAAATTTATACCAAAAGTTTGAATATAAATACTAACATCATTTACTATATGGTTAGTCATATGTTGTTGCCTAAAGCTAAAAATTATTCTTACTTGAGTGAGATTGAACAGGGTTTAGTGTTCTGTTGGCTCCAGGGGAGACATATTGATTACCCTTATATGATGTTGAAGTTTATTATTATTGCTCATAAACAAGTTCACAAGGGTCTGCCATATGCCTCTACAATCAGTAAACTGCTTAAATTTTCTGGCATTGAACCTCTTGATGGTCAGATAATTGTACCAAAGCCTTTTAATGAATATAACCTTAATAGAATGGGATATGTGAAGAGAAATAATAAGTGGTGGAGGAAAGATGAGGATGAAGAAATTCTTGAGACAGAAGCTCCTGAGTCTTTTGAGCATTCAATAGAACACCAATCTTCGTCAAATATACTTATGCTGCAGAACATCACAGGAATGCTTGAGACTACCAACAGTAGGCTAACAACTATTGAACAATCTTTGGCTGGTATGAGTACTAGAGTACAGGGTTTTGAATGTAATATGGCTGAATTTTCTATGGTACTGTGCAGACTTGAGATGGCACAGTTGGGGGCTAGGTCAAATGAAGAGCCGGTTACTCGTGAACCTCTTGAGGGAGAGCAAGATGAGAATGAAAGCCAGCAAGCAGAGGATGAACCTACACATAGATAGTCTATTACATCTATAGTTTAAATTTATGTTAACTTTAGACATTGTAAAATAACAATTTTCTTAATGAATGTTGATTGCTGTTATATTGAATTATTGTTAAGTTTCATTGCTACAGGTTAACACAGAGGCGACTAATACAATGAATTAAATTTAAAAGTTAATACATATCCATACCATTCACTGAACTCAAAGGTTAATAGAAGAGACTAATGAACACAGGTTAATACAATAGACAAAATTCTAAAGTTAAGACATAGATCTGCATACCATTTAATGAACATTAAAACAAGGGACTAAATTCAAAATTTAATACATATCCATACCATCCACTGAACTCAGAGATTAATACAAGGGACTAAATTCAAAAGTTGTACATAGACTTTCATACCATCCACTACACACAAAGGCTACTACAAGGGACTAAAACTACTTTATATAATCATGTATGACCATTGACTTAACATTTGGTGGAAGGGATGGAAATATGACCAACATCGTCTCATCCTTTCCTATCATTCTCACTGCCTTTACCCTTTCCTCTTCAGTGAAAGCTAAAACCTTCATCAACTCTTCCCATAACTTTTCTGCCTTGTCAGCTAAATTCGCCTTGTGTGCAACACGACGAGCTTGTATTGCAATCTCCATTGAAGCTTCCTTGAATCCCTTCTCCATCAATTCAAAACCATTTGATAAGGCTTCTACAAGGGCGTCATTGTCATTTCGACGTCTTTTGCGTGAACCTGAAGTTACTTCAGTACTTGGAGTGGATGGTTGCTCAGAGAATACAAAATTCAGCTCATCCTCTTGATTCGTATCCATATCCTCTACACCATGATTCCCTTCACCAGCAGATGGGTTCTGATCAGTATTCAATATATCAGCTATAGTCTCAGCATCCCTCCCAAAAGCCCTGTCTTTTGCCCAAACGATGCACAAATTTTCAAAATGAGGAAATGATTTAAATTTGAAAGTAGCTACTTTCCTATGTGACTGCATCAAAGAAATAAAGAAGAATGAGAATATAAATTATATTAAGAAAAAAAATTCTCCAATGAAACAATATCACACCAACCTTAAGGTACTTATCCCACACTATATTTGGAGCTGTTACGGCCTTTGTGTCTGCATTCCAACCGAATCCACTAGTGTTTAGCCCATGGACTATGTCATACACAACTTGCCAAGTTGTCTTCAGTGTTTTCAGTCTCGATTGTATATGAGGTATTCCTTTAATCCCACACCCAGGAACTCTCTCATTAATGTACCCTGTTCAAATAGCCCAGCTGAAATCCATTATCTACCATATATTTTCTATTAGTCTTCATTTCCACAAGACATTGAACAAGTAGGTTATCTTGCTCATTTGTCCAGACATGCTTGTTTCCTTGACTGCTACTCGCATCCTCCATGACAACACTACACCAATTAAACACTATAGAAAAAAAAATTATAAATATAATAACATAGAGGACAACTATTAGAATCATCAGTCACAATCATTGCTTCACTGACATAAATTTATCAATTCCAATAACAATATAATGTCATACTACATTCAATTAAAAATATAGATTCATACAGCCTCGCAAATAATAAATGAAGACAATAGCAATATAGTCTACAAGCATCCTACACTCTTCCATGGAGCCTCCTAAAATCATTAAACATTTCATTAGCTAAAATATCATGTCAATTGCTCCAAACGTCAAATGTTTCCATAGTTAATATTTGGTTCTCGTCCTCGAATTGATACTCATTCTCACACTCATCCTCATATCATTTATTGGATCATGACCATTGTATCTCTTACACAAATTATGTAGCATACAACATGCCATGATGACACGATTATGTGTTCTCACAGGATAGAACGAGGGGTTTCTAAGTATTGCCCAACGATTTTTCAGCATCCCGAAACACCGTTCAATGATGTTTCTTGCCGATGAGTGTTTCATATTAAAATACTCATGTGCATCGTTCGGTTGCCGACCTTCTCTCCACTCATTCAAGTGATATCTCTAACCTCAATATGGAGCTAAGAATCCCTCACAATTTGTATAACCAGCATCAACCAAGTAGTAAAACTCTACATGAAACAAGTATACAAATTCAGGTAGTTAGTGAATATAGTTGAAGGGTAATGCTTCATCTAAAAATACAAAATGTTAACATACGCAGCACGTGGAACTTTTAGACCACCATTAACCCTGCCAATTGCATCACATAAAACTCTGTCATCCGCTGCAGATCATTTCCATCCAGGAAAGACGTAAATAAACTCTCCATCCGGTGAGCAAACTCCCAATACGTTCGTGGATATCACCCCTTTTCTATTATGATATTTTGATTTGTCTTGCACCAGCACTTTTATCGGTATGTGAGTTCCATCAAGGGCACCAATACAATTCTAACTCACAAAAAAATTGTGCAAGTCAGAAACAATAGTTCTAACACCAGAAAAGAACTATTTAATAAATAAAATGAATTAACTATAGATTTTATACTCACATTGAACCATTTTCATCTATTGTCTGTTGAATTTTCAGCAATTGGCTCTGGATTTTTAAAAAGCTCTCCGTGCAACCGCATCATAGCTTTCAGAACCAAGTTGAAATACCTACTAACGGTTTCACCAAACCTCCCAAACTCAAACTAAATTACTCTATTTTTAACGTGATGAGCAAGAATGTGAAGAAACATAACTACTTGCTCATCAACTAACATGTTTTTTGAAGGTTTTAAACCTCCAATAGTGTCAAGCATAGAACAAAGATGATTAAATGTTGACCTATACATCCTAAGCTGATTATAACACGTATTGTCACTATAGTAAACCATGTTTCTAAGGTGGACTCTCTTTTGATGGAAGTCTATATTATATCTAATAGATCTATTCATACTCAATAACCTACGATGATAAAGGGTAACAACCACACAGGATAGAATGCGTATTTTACACAATATGTTGGCCATATACAACCACCAGCATAATACAGCAGCCAAAACTTGTGTTGTTGTTTGCACCATTGTAGAAGAGAGAAAATATACCTTTTAAAATATGGGAGATATAATCACAGTGTGAGGTGGCGAGAAAAATAAAGGAAGAAAAAATAACATCCACTTAAAAGGAGAAAGAACAAAAATACCTTTAAAAATATGTTCAAAAAGATGAGTTTTTTTTTCATAGAAGAAAAAATTAATTTCATTACAACAAAGTAGGAAATAAATTCAAGTAGGTAAAAAAGAGCTATAAATGAACCCATACTACACAATCTACATGTAGCAACATAATACAAAATAAAACCTTTGATTGGAAGACAAACAATAAACATTTAACAATAAACATGATTCAAGACTTTCCAAAATTCAATTTTTCTCTTTTGCCAACAGACACTCTTTTCGTATAGAACATGGTCAGTCCAATAGTGATTATATTATTCAATGTCCAATATAACTTCTTTTTGTCATAGTTAATGAGTCCAAGAGTCCATATTATTCCTTTTGGTGGAACACATAATCCAAAATACCACTTGTTCTTTTCAATCCAACTAGGATTAAGTGTTCATAAGTGTTCATAACAAAATGCACCAATGCCAAATATGCTTATAAATACAGCAATTCATAGAGAACACAATAATAACTACAAGACTCCTACACATAAACTCCTAACCTAGAACAATCTCACTAATTAACTCTTCTTCAATAATTAATAAGTTCTTCCTCTCCAACTTTCATGTTCTTCTTATCAACATATGGCTTCTTTTTTCTTCCATTGGTCTCTTATCACTTCAATATTATAACATCAAAATGAAAAAGCTTGTTCATACGCATTACCAAGAGAAAATGGAGCACCCACACCAGAACAACGGTTATCTCCATTTTAAACTACAAATAAAATAGAAAGAAGAATAAAAGAGCTTCGAACGACTATAAATTTGAGTAACAGATACGAAAATAGAGAAAATGGTAGCTCACAAAGAAAATGGCAGCTGCATCTTGAGTTTAAGGACTAATAACAACAGAGAAAATGCCACAGAAAAATGATTTACTCACACTTGTCGCGGGAGCAAGAAGAGTCACTAGAGATGGAGTAGGCGTGGCTGAGGGTGACTATCATTGGCTGGGTTTCTGATCTATCTGTCGCGGGAGGGTGGACTAGTTTTGGGCACCATGGCAGAAAGATGCGAAGCCGTTAAACTCCTTCAACAGGACGCAAAGCAGAGAAACTCTAGAACAGCTTGAACCCAAGGAGAGGACGCGATGCAGGGGAATGCAAAAGCTATGGAGAGGATGCAAAGCAGATAAATCTGCACAGCAGAAACTCTTTCAACAGGACGCGAAGCAGAGAAACTCCAGAACAGCTTGAACCCGTGGAGAGGACGCTATGCAGAGGAATGCAGAAGCTATGGAGAGGATGCAAAGCAGAGAAATCTACGCAGCAGAAACTCCTTCAACAAGACGCGAAGCAGAGAAACTTCAGAACAGTTTGAACCCGTGGAGAGGACGCGATGCAGAGGAATGTAGAAGCTGTGGAGAGGATGCAAAGCAGAGAAATCTGCGCAGCAGTTGTGTGAAGCTTCTAGAAAGGTTGGGAGAAAAGGGCTTCTCAAGGGTAAATATGCCCCCTTTTGAAAGAAATAGTGGATTCCACCGGATATACGATGGAGTTATCTTTCCCTTATCTGATGGAATAAGTCACTCTACAGAATACTCCTTTCCACCTATTCTATCCATTCAAACGATGGAATGTGTCATTCCATCTATCATTCCTTTCTTCAGTCTCCTAAACCAAATAGGCACCTAAGGTTTATCTAGCTCCTAAATCCATCTACGGTGTCAGATTTTCAATTTGAGGTTTCTAAGTAAAAGTTTCAGAATTTACCTTTTTTTGAAATTTTTTACTTTCGATCTACAGCTGATTTGAGAAATTATTCGATCAAAATTGTAGTATTCTTCATCCTAAATCCAGTGGTACCCTTAGTTTAGAGATTAAAGGCCTGTAGACACTCCAAATCTAGAGAAAAAAATATGAAGATACTATTTGTAACGCCCCTAATTTACGAGTAGGTGAAACAAACATTTTTTTTTCGCAATCAGATATTTTCCACAAAGATGCACAATTCAATTCTTTTTCATTTCTCTCATGTATACACAATATACAAATCAAATCTATAAACATCAAAGTACAACAGAAACGAGGATCCTACTTGTAGCGTTCAAAGCACTTTAGAATATAAACACAGTATAATTCAAAAACCGTGAGCGTTGGAAGCAATGTAGACTCACTCACAGAATGTCACCTAACTGATCACCTATCTGTAGGATCAGACTCTGTATTCTCATCTGAAAAATGTGAAAATATCATGTAGTGAGTTTGACAACTCAGTGAGTAAATAATTCCTCCTATGACATCTTAAGTTAGCATATGGATGTACTTATATTTTAAAATTTGTCACATAGATAATACAGCTTAGAAGTACATTCATATGGCACCCGTATTTCAAATATTCTCAATTCAAAGGATATTTAGATATCCAAAACCATATGCAGCACGATATGATCATTAAACAAATGTTGTTATGCTCAGCTGTATAAGTTATAGTAAAATATTAAAATTTGGAGATAAAATCATCACTTTTAATGCACCTGCCTCACTCGACGATCTGATCAATGCAATGAAAATATAACTCATTTGCTATACACATATTAACTAATCGACTACAGTCATAATAAGTTATCAGAGAATGTGAGTACATCATCCTCCTGCCCCCCCCCCACATTACCACTGTCACCCGGTTAGAGTGGCCCTCCCCCAACTCACTTAGGCTAATAAGGCGTCCCCTATTCGGTATCGTCACAAGCCATAGAACCCATCGATATTCATCCATACATATAAATACATGTAAAATTATCAAGCAACTCACCATGAGTTTTACGCTTACCATAATTACCAAACAACTCGCCATGAGCTTTACGCTTACCATAATTACCAAGCAACTCGCCATGAGCTTTACGCTTACCATAATTACCAAGCAACTCGCCATAAGCTTTACGCTTGCCATTCAATCTCATTTATAATATGACATGCATCATTTTTACAAGTATATAGCTTTACAAATCAATGCATCGTACACATAATATTCACTTTATCAAATAATGATAAATACATTTAGAACCACATATTCAATGAGTTCCAAAATCCATTTCTAAAACCATATTCTTCTTAAACAATGTGCTAGTTCATAAGGAAAATAAAAATTTTAACACATTTCAGAAATTTATGATAGCATAAATAATTGTAAACAGAAACAATTATACATTTATAGTTTAAGAAAAGCATGGAGTAAGTCATAGAAAGAAATATCTACTCATAGAGTAAAGGATCCAGATTGGACAGCCCCAAAATATACTTTTCCAATCCACATTTGACTAAACAGACTTCAAAAACGTGTTCGAATAGTCCAAAAATCAAGAAAATGACTTCGAGAATTTGGTCACTATTCACCTCCGAAAAATCCTATTTACCAAGACTAAAAAGTTGTCAGATAGCTGAAAAATTTCATATCGTAAAGTTTATCTAACTTCTGAATCCATCTACAGTGTCAGATTTTTAATTTGAAATCTCTAAGTAAGAGTTTCAGAATTTACCTCTTTTTAAGATTTTCTACCTCCGATCTGCAGTAATTCTGCGACTGATTTAAAAAATTGTTTGGTCAAAATCATAGTACTCTTCATCCTGAATTCAGTGGTACCCTTAGTTTTGAGATCAGAGGCCAGTAGACACTCCAGATCTAAAAAAAACGGAGGTTATCATTCATACTATTCATACTATGTATCGAAATTCTACAACTCTCGGTTTTGTCTCCGTTCTATCTCCCCCTTCCCCTTTTCTCTTTTATTTTTTCTATAATAATTATTATTATTATTTAATAATTGAATAATATAATTTTATTTTATATATATTCATATAAATTCCGTTTCTCATTCTAAAACATCCTAAAAAATTTTAAAATTTTACATTCTCATAAACCTTTAGTTAAACTCTTAAATCATGAATTTTCTTGATAAAAATCTTTATAAAAGAAATCACAAAATAAATATCTTTATACATAATAAAAGAAAGAATATTTCTAAAAATACAACAAAAATTTATTAAAGACCAATATAATTATTTTAAGCAAAATAATAATTACTTTAATTAAAAGTATACTTGCTTTTAACAGAATATAATCATTTTTAAACAAATAAAAATATATTTATTTATAGCAAAACATTATTAGTTAAAAATAAAAATTACAATATGTTATACTATTCACACTATTTTATTATTCATTCTCTTTTCGATTTTCGGTTTCCCTTCCACGTTCTCCTTTCCCTTTTATTATTATTTTTTATTTTATTATTATTTAATAATTAAATATTTAGATTTATTTTTATTTTATTTCATATATATTCATATAAATACCGTTTTTATTCTAAAACATCTCAAAATTTTCTAAAAATTTATATTCTCATAAAACTTTAGTTAAACTCTTAAATTATGATTTTTTTTTTATAAAAATTTTAATAAAACAAATTACAAAATAAATATCTTTATACATAATAAAAGAAATAATATTTCTAAAAATAAAACAAAAATTTATTAAAGGCCAATATAATTATTTTAAATAAAACAATAATTACTTTAATTAAAAATATACTTACTTTTAACAAAATATATATTTATTTATAATAAAATATTATTATTTAAAAATAAAAATTACGGAACGTTACACTTTTCTTTCTTGTATTAACATGCATCTTTCTTATTTTTTTAGCTACTATATTTTATTTAGCTTGTTTCTTGATAGGCTAGATCCTACAAGTGAGGTAAGTAGCTCACGTTATTATTAAGGAGTTAGTGGATTCGAAATTCCATCTTACCTTTTTTTTTTTTTTTAAAGAAAGCAAGCGAGGTTGCTTCCATGCATTTTGGTAATTAGGCTTTGAAATTTGATATTTGCCATCTTCTATACAGTAGTTGAATGATTTGATTTGCTTCCTGGCTATTTATTTTAGATCTGTAAATAATACGCTTTTCTTGGTTAGCTTTGCTCGTTGTTTTTCCATCCATCGATCGTTGACGGTAAACGAATAATATGACAATGTTGGAGAATGATTCCATAACATATTTAAGAAATTTTTTTTGATAAGGTGTTAGTTTGGTTATACGTTATTTATTAATTAATGAAGTGAAATTTTTTTAAAGAAAACTATTAAATAACCAAAAAATAATTTTTAAGTTTCTTTTTGATATATATATATATATATAGAGAGAGAGAGAGAGAGAGAGAGAGAGAGAGAGAGAGAGAGAGCAAAATATATTTTTAAAAATCATTTTTGCTTGCATAATACGACTCCACATTAAAAGGCAAAGAATATAAAAAAAAAAAAAAAAATCTGAACCAAATAATATATGTAGAATATTGAGTGTAAAACATTTGGTTGTTGGATCTATGTATATGTAGAACATTCCTATGTACAAACCAAAGTATCTATTAGGCCGTGCTTTTAATTTTAATTTTTTTGTAATTTTATTCAGAGTCTAAAAATATTTGTATCACTTAAAAAATGGTAGGTAATAGTTCACCAAAGCAGCGTACAGGCACTTTAATCAATATCATTGAGCATTTCACAATCACAAGTTTGAGTTTATATTTTACTATTTATCTCTTAATGATATATATAATTTATCTAAGTCAAATATGATAAAAATATATAAAATAATTATAAAATAATTTTTTTTTTATTTTTAAAAGATTACCCCAAACAAGCTACACACAGAATTTAATTATAAATGTGGGAAACTTATTGGTTAGAGAGATAATTGAATAATTCCAGCTTTTTTATTTTATACAAGAATATTCATATATATCAAGAAGTAGTGCAAAAATAATAATGTGGAATGTATCCGTGCTAGACAGCTGGTGGGCATTGCAACGGATAGATTGCCCTGGTGGCCACCCGGCCAAGCTCGAAAGATTGTTAGTTTTTTAGTTTTCAGAAAATGATCACTAAGGATGAGTGGATAACTATTAAATGGTTAGGCAATAAATGAAATTGTTCGAATTTAGGCTTAAAAAAATTTCCAACAACTTATAAGATAAAAATATTATTTTTAGTCCTAGAGTAAAGTAAAAATAGTATTGGCTAAAAAAAACTAAAATTTAGTCAAATTATAAAGTTAGTGACATGACAGTAAAACTAATTCGATTTAATTTTTAAAATTATTTAATAAAAAATTAGTCAAAAAAATTGATCAACCAAACTATGTTGAACATTTATTTTTTTTACATTTTATTTTATTTTATTTTATTTTCATTATTAAAATGACACTGTTTTGATTTTTTTTTTTCAAAAATATTTAAGTCAAAACAATGTAATTTTGGTTAATATCTTATATTAATGATAATTATACATGTATTTTATTTTTTTATAATTAAAAATGGTAGGGCAGCGACTATTATAACTATTGAGTCTTGCACCTCCTCCCCCAAGGAAACCTAGCACCCCTTCCTCCTTCAAGAAAATATGTGTTGCACCTCCCTTTTTTGGAGCTCTTGCATCTCCTGGTGGGAGGGGGCTGTCGTATTGGCAATCCCCCTCCCTCTCCTCTTAGTTATTTTTTTAGTTTTTTTTCTTTTTCAGTTGCGAAAGATTTCTTGGGGATTTTTTTGTGGAAGATTTTTCCTTAGAGTGTCTTGGCTATTAAAGTTCATGACCTTTTTGTTTAAATTTAAAGATATATTTTTCAGATATTGACAGAAGATGTTTAAAAGAATCCATTGAAGTAGCTATTAGTTGTTATGATTTTTAGTATTCTAAAAATTATTGCATATTGTCATCTTTAATCATTTTATTTAGTGACGACTATTGTCAAACGTCTATTTTGTAAATTAAAGTGTTATGTTTTTGTTTTTTTTTGTGATGATACTGATAATATTCATCATATTATTTTGGTAACAGATTTAAATTTACAATTTCTTTTTCTTTTTCATAGTGAAATGTTGGGGATGCACCTTGTTGATGCGAATAATATGAATGAAGATGGATAATGATTGAAACTTGCTCCATTTTCTTTGGCACATTTAGAGGATTCTTTTTTTCTTTTTGTTTAATATCTAGTTATTTTTATTTGTTATGTTTTTTTTAGCTGAATATGTATTTAAAGTGGTTAAATTAACTCTTTGCTTTTGTTTTTTTTTTTTTGTGAAAATCACATCTCTTATTTTAATTTTATGAATGAAATAAAATTACCTTTGCCAAAAAAAAAACTATTGAGTATTATATCATGTAAAAGTATGAACTCTTTTCTTACGTCATAGGATTATTAATAAAATTTTAAATATATTAGTATGTGTTGTTTGATTAATTTTATCTTAAATAACATATTTAATTTATTGTATATATTTAAGTTTTAATACATCATATTTCATAATATAAAAAATTTAAAATATATATTATATATTTTCAACTACAATTAAACTATTGAATCATAAATTACTCCCTCGACCAATAAAATGGTCAATTTGATTTTTAAAACATTACTACATATTGAGCTATGTTGATCCAAAACGGTTTAAATTTGACTATTATTAGTTTTCAATTATTGATAAACATACATTAATTATAGTGTTATAATCTAAAAATTGAAATTACTTATTTGTCACATAAATTTTTATTTTAATTAAAGAAATATTAGAGTTTATTGGTGATTAATGAGCCGAGTTTATAGTGTAACTTATATTATTTTAAATTTTTGTTAGCAATTAGGGTTTAGGGTATATATATATATATATATATATATATATATATATATATATATATATATAATTTTTTGTAGGTGATGATAGTTTCTTAGATATGAATTATTCTAAATCAATAGAAAACGTTATCTTTTGGGAATAGATATATTAGTGGGACTTCTCTTGTCATTTGCTTTTGTTTGCTTAGTCTGGACACAATGATTTGAAAATATTTTTATGAAACAAATTGGCAGAGATCTTAATTTTTTTCTCTCCATCACACAAAATATCTAGTTTCATTGATATATTAAAGTATCTGAGCTTTCTTGTTATTATTTACAGATTTCGTAAGAGAGTTTCTGACAATAAATTAATTTGCCTACACATCTCCATTTCAACGTTTAGATTTTTCTTTTTTGGGTGACAGAAGTTTAGATTTTTCTTCATTTTGTGATGTAACGTTTATAATTCCGGCCAAATTTTTTTAATCAATTTCTGACCAATAACATTTAAAAATAAAATGCATAAAGTTTAATTGAATACATTTAATAATTAGGCCATTGAATTTAATTTGGATTTCCACGCTTCTCAACATCCAATGTTCAATGGATGTCATTATGGTTCTCAGATATCATGCACCGAAGTTGCAAATTTCACTTTTGTCAATTTGTAAAAGAACGATTGGAGCGCAAGATTCCACTAACTTTTATATTGGTTCTATTTGTTTTGTTAGAAATAAATAAAAAAATTGGAATTTCTTTTTAGAAAATTTTTCTCAAAAATGTCATGAAAATTTTTTCTATTATTTGTTTTATCAAAAAAAAAATTAATGAATTTTTTTTCTTGTTCGTATCACATGATAAAACTAACTGGCAAAACAATAAGCAATATTGACAGGCAAAGTGGTGGTTAATAATACGGAAGTTGAGGGATTGTATGAGTATCCAATTAAGTGCTGCTAAAGGTGATGGCGATGAAAATAATATTCAATTGTGACACAGTTTAGGCAATTCAGATAAAATGAAATTTACATTCAAAATCCATCGTCGTTTCAAATTTCTTTTTGGTTTAAACTTGACTTAAACCCACCTATTTTATACTTTCAAATTATAAGCTTCGAACTTGCTCAGTCCAAATAAAAGTATAAAAAAAAATTGCGTTTAAACTTAGGCTCAAATCTCTATCACATTTTCAAAAATCTTATTTAAGCTTGAGTTAAAAAAAAGTAAAGTTTGCCCCAAACTTAAACTCATCCTACTTAGACATATACGAAATATAATTTTTTCATATATCCTTTTTTTAATCAGAACATATATCTTATTTCATTTACAAAATTAAAATATCATTATTATCTTTTTCTTTTTTTAGAAGAGCTGGTGATATCTTTATCGCATAATATCAGAGTTAAGGATAGATACCAAAGAAGAGGGTGATATATCTACCTAAATACAATCACCTGTCAAGGATTTAGCTAAATTAGTAGAATTGTGAGCCGCTAAATTGGTCTCACGAGATACCCAAGTTACATGGCACAACTCGAACACAGAAGCAAAGCTATGTAGCCGCAAAAGTAACTTAAGTGAGGTTATCTCCACCAGCGAATGTAGTTTGCTCAGACTTCTCCAAGGGTCTGTTTGGTTCAGGGGGGAAGGGAGGGGAGAAATTTTAGTGAAAAAAAAAAAGAAAAAAAAAATTATTTTATTTAATTTAAGAAGAGAGGATTGGAGGAATAATAATTTTTTTATTTAATTTGTAAAAAAAAAATATTACTATTATATTTTTATTATTTTATTTTTATTAAAAATAAAATTTTTTATATTATTTTTTTTTATTAAAATTTTTTGTTGAAAAGTTTGGTTTATTATCTTTCTATTTAAAAAAATATTTTATTTTTTATTTTTTATTTAAAAAAAAGAGAGACAATTTAAAAAAAAAAATCAATGCCTCCCTCCCCTCCAAAACCCCTCAATTTTGAAGGAAAGTAGTTTTAAAGGAGAGGAGAAATTTTGCTTCTCTATATTCCCTTCTCTCTCTTCTAAAATTTCAAACTAAATAAAAAAAATTAAAAAAAATCACTCCTTTTTTTTTTCTTCCCTCGTCTCCTCTCCAACCAAACAACCTGTAAAGTCCCAAGCCTGTTTGCCCATGCAGAGGTCGTTATGCTTTTGCCACAAGATGGCTTGTCCCATGATGTCGGCCCATTTAAGCCTGTTAAATGGAGTGGACAAGGCTAGCATATGAGCAGCTTATGTTGACCACAAGTTTTGAGCCTTAGCATCCAACCTTTGGGGCTAGGCCACCCCTTTTGGGCCTTCTTTTTCACACTTTTATTGTGCTGTTGGGTAAGGTAGCTATATTATTAGCCTAAACCGAATGGCCATACCCACGGCCCATAATAACAATAATAAAATAAATAAATTAAAAGAACTCAAAACAGCCTTTGGCTTGTAAAAATAGAAAAGAAAAGAAAATTAAACATTTTATTATTTGCTTTTATGAAATAAAACATTCTATTGAATGTTTTATTTCATCAACTAATGGAAAAAGAACTCTTTTCCATAAATGTTGGAATATAATATTTCATTATAAATTAAGATTAATTTCATATATTTTTTTATTAAAATAATTTAATTTAATTATTTAAAAAATTATTTTGATTATATTTTATAAAAATTAATTTGTAGGGATTTCTTCTTAAAGGAAATATTTTTTTATTAAAAAAAATTAATTTAATTATTTTATTTATTCTGTATTTTTATTTTTTAAATTTATCTATTAATCAAATAATAAAATATTACGTTACTTAATTTTTTTTATTGCATATCAACAAAATAATGACATTCTATTTTCTCTTTTTTTTTATTATACTAAAATTTATTTCACTCAATTAAACCAAAAATAACAGAATTTTTGAATTTGACTTCAAACACTTTAGACCACATGAGTCTGAGAATAACTGGAGAAGCTTCTACTAAGTGCTTCTTGCATCAAAAGTTATGCATTGTCTCCCTTTTATCAACTTACGAAGAGCTTCGAGGCTAGTGAAATGAAGGCGATGCCAACTGTCACCCCTACCATAAGCCCCCTTTTTTTTTGTGAGTTTATAAAACCCTAAGTCTCTTCTTCCTATTGTTGTGAGTCTATAAGTTATTCTGAGTTTTTTCAATGTTTCTTATTTTAGATTTGTTTTAATCTTTGTAAGAATATTAAAGATTTTTCTACATTTGGTTCTTGTATGGCTTGTTGATGACTTATGATGGTTGCATATTTGTTGCTTCTTCTTTTACTTAGTGATTTATTGATTTGTAGGTGGAATTGATGTTGTTTGTTTGTGATGTGGCCATCCACAAGTAGCTTTTTGTCAAATTTCTTAGGCAATAAGGTTTTCTTTTTCTTTTTTTGGGCTCAAAGGCATGTTTACTTAATAATGGAATCTTTGATGGACAACATATTATTCAGTTATTTTTTAGCTTATGTAAGTCTGCTTGTTACTATGTCACCTACTGCTTGTTCTTCTAAATATTATTTTTGATTATAGGTCTAGGATAAAGTTCCATGTATAGCATCCCTCTTAACTTCTTCTGATTGCCATCTTAAAGGATATGGGTATAGGATAAGAGCTCATCTAGAAATTGTTATGCTATTTGGTATATTTGTAGCTACCAATCTTAGTGACCTGTGATGAAACTTCTTTGATAGCATTCTGACTCTCGAGTATGTAGACGTGTTCTTAATTAAAAATGTGATTGACATTTTCTGGTTAGGGTTAATTTCTTTGGTGGCATTCTAACTAGAGTATGCAGACATATTCTTCAAACTGTAAATCATATTTTAGTTTAATGTAGTTCAAATTGAATTTCTTTGCTGGGTTTAAATTCATGGATGTTGTAGAAAAAAAAGGATTAGGCTAGCCAAGCCTAACCCACGGCCCTTAAAGGAATGGATTGAGCCAGCATTTTGACAGCTTATCTGGGTCTCAACCTAGCACTTCTACATGTAGACCCACAAGGGTTGGGTCGGCCTTGCCCATATTGACAATGCTAGCCCACAAATAATACACAACCAAGGCAAACTTGATCAATGCTTTTATGTCCCAATTTTTATAAATATAATTAATCCATTCAATAAAGCAAGTGTTTGGGTGATTCACGCCACTCATATACATATTGCACGGCTGCCAAAAGTGTCTTAGATCTAGGCACAAAACTAGAGCTAGAAAGTTGTTTCTTAACAAGAACAATAAAAGAAACATCGCCCTTCCACTTCCATCCCTCTTGGTCTCAAGGTTTCAATGGAAGGAATAAACTCTTTGCAAGGTTGCTATAGAAAAAGAAAATCTTTCCTCGGCATATTAGCTTTTCCATATAGCCTTCCATAGAGCTGAATTTTCACAGCCATTCATTGTCCTCCAATGGGGTTTTTTTTTTTCATTTATTTATTGCATTGCTATTGATATCGTTCCACCATGGAGTCATTTGAACCTTGTAGCCTTATTTGATCGAGTATTGACTATTGGGTGTGAAGCACCAAACCCAAGTATCAGGGTGTGTGGCGGGTTGAACGAGGCTTTTTATAATACATCAAATAATCTCCTCAGCAAAAAGCTTTTCGAATGCATCTACATTTTAATCTTCACAACCCTACAAAAATAAGTATTTTACCTATTAAAGTCTTATGGCTAAAAGAAACTAGGGGGGGGGGGGGCTAAGAAAGAATTAGATTGAGGTATCCAAGGATCACCCTATACTTTAGTTGTGGCCCCTTCTTCTATATACCATATTAATCCCTTTGAGAGAACCTCTCTTCCAGCTAAAATACTCGTTCAAGTAAAAAAAGCGTTTGAACTAGAATGCATAGACAAGAAATCACTACTTGGGCAATATCTTGCCTTCAAAATTGTAGACAAAAGCAAGTTAGGGAATTAAATCGCCCTTCGTCCTTGTTTGACCAATATAACTAATGATGAGAACTCTTGATATGAATTTTATTAAGAATAGTGAGAATCGGAATCAATATAGGATCTAATTTTAAAAATTGAAATATAATTCAAATTTATAACAAAATAAATAAATAAAAGATGACCTTGACCCGTTATTTATAAAGAGATAAAAATTAAAAGTATAAAAAAATATTGTAAACGTCACACTAAAAAAGAAAAAAAATTGTGAGTGATAAGTCTTGTTTGAACACCACAAAAAAATTTTAATAAGTTCAGAAAAAAATTTTAAATAACTAAAGAGAAAATACTCTCAATATTATTAACAATAATATGTCCTCTTGTTCAAGAGCATACATGCCTATTTATAGGTCAATAACTTCGACTAACAAGGAAAACTACATAAAAAACTCTTCTAAAAATTATCAAATAAAAAAAACACTAGGAGGCGTTTGGTATACGAAAAAAATTTTAGTTTCTAGAAATTATGTTTTCTAAGAAACATGATTGATGAGAATAATGATTTCTAAGAATGTATAAAATGTGTTTGGTTGGTTTTTAAAATTGCTGGAAATCTTTAAATAATATTTTTTAAGAATCCTCATTTATGTATATAGTTTCTAAAAATACCCTTATTTATTTATTTATTTATTTATTTTATTGTTTGTTTATTTTTTAACAAAAAATATAATAAATTATTTTTAATAATTTATTAGGTTTATATTAATTTTAAAATTATTAAAAAATATATTAACAATTAAATTTATTTTTATAAAAAAAATATATAAAAATATTGGAGGATAAAATTATATTCTATTTTTGATAAAGATTTCCACCTTCATGGGAATCACCAATTCTCACCCCCTCCATAGTAATCTTTTCATAAGAATCTTTGTTTAAAATTTATTCCCAAGAATTGAAATTTCCTAGGAATTACAGTTTTCATTTTGAAATCAAACAAAGGAGTCTTTAATTCCCATATTAAGATTCTCAAGAATCCAAAATTTTTCCTCCTACCAAACACCACTTAGAAGTAAATAAATCAGAAAAAAAAAATGTAGCCTAAATTGAGCCATTAAATAAATTTTTTATTTTGGGCCTATATTCAATCTTTGGCCTTCAATCTTCTTATATTTTAGGTCTATATTCAGATTAGCGGGTCTTGGCCTATAGTCAAGTGGATTTTAATTATATCGACCAATATTAACTTTTCTTTAGTAGTATTGCAGTTTTCTCTTTGATAGACCTTTAGAATTAGACCATTGAGTGCTTCTTTGAATATTTTAGCCTGAACTCTTGTGATAGGTCCAACTGGGACTTGAAGCGGATCCACATTCCATTTCTGTTTGTCAGCCCTAGCCGTAATCTCATCATTCCCCTCTTCTTGAAAAAGATTTGTCATCAAATCATCACCTACATCAAAAGGAGACAAGTTAGAAACATAAAAGTTGTACTGACATTATACTTACCTAGAAGATCTAGTCTGTAGGTATTATCATTGATCCTTTCAATAACTTGAAATAGACCATCTCCTCTTGGAAGTAATTTAGAATGCCTTTGAGTTGAAAATATTTCCTTCCTCATATTCAACCAAACCCAATCACCGGACTTAAATACAACTTTCTTACGCCCTTTATTAACGTGTTTGACATATTGCTCAGTTTTTCTCTCAATGTTTTGTCGAGTTTTTTCATGAATCTGCCTAACAAATTCAACTTTCTTCTTTCCATCTAAGTTAATGCGCTCAATCATAGGTAAAGGAGTTAATGGATTAAACCTATATACAATTTCAAAAGGAGAAAACTTAGTTGCAGAATGTATGCTCCTATTATATGTAAACTCAACATGTGGCAGACATTCTTCCCATAATTTCAAATTCTTTTGTATTATGGCACGTAACAAAGTGGATAAAGTCCTATTAACTACTTCAGTTTGATTGTTAGTTTGTGGGTGACAAATAGTAAAAAATAAAAGTTTCGTCCTTAACTTACCCCATAAAGTCTTTCAAAAATAACTTAAGAATTTTGCATCTCTATCAGACACAATACTTCTAGGTGTAACATCTCTAAAATTTAGTAATTTTCATTTATGTATGGATTATTAAAAGAAATAAAGGAGTATAAATATAATTGAAAGGTTTTAAGGATGAAAATGAAAACTTGTTAATATTTTGGGGGTCAAATTGTAATTTCCTAAAAGTTTAGGGGTCAAAATGTAAATAATGAAATTTGCAATGACTTCCTCTAACAATTAGTAAATTGTTAATTGGTCTTTCAACATTTAATAAAACAAAAAAATAGAGACAAAAAGATTTTCGAGACGAATGAATAGTGAATAGTAATTTTCTCTCTATTTTTTTTCTCTAGATCTGGAGTACGTTTGAGCCTCCAATTTCAAAACTAAGGGTACCACTAGATTCAGAAAGAAGAGTACTACGATATTGACAGAATAATTTTTCAAATCAGCCGCAAAATCGTCGTAGATCGGAAGTAAAAAATCTTTAAAAAAAATGAAAACTCTGAAACTCCTATTTAAAGTTCTCAAATTAAAAATCTAACACTATAGATGAATTCAAAAGATAAATAAACCTCAGGATATAAAATTTTTTAGCCATCTGACAAATTTTTGTTCGACATGAACAGTAAATTCGGTCGGCATGAATAGTGATTCCATCGGTGAATAGTATTTTTGACCGTGAATAGTATCTGATCAGTTGACCAAGCTCCCGGAGGCCAAATTGTGTGATTTCAGAGTCATTTCCTAGGTTTTTGGACCCTCCTAACTCGTTTTTTAGGTTCATTTGATCATATTTGATTTGAAAAATTACGTTTGGGGCTATCCAACCTGGAACCCTAACTATGTGAGTAGATAATTCTTTTTATGACTTGCCTCGTGCTCTTCTTGAATTTAAAATGTATAATTGATTCTATTTACAAATTATTTATGCTATCATAAGTTTTTGAAATGTGTTAAAATATCTATTTTGCTTACAAACTAGCACATAGTTCAAGAAAAATATGATTTTGAAAATAGATTTTGAAACTCATTGAATATGTGGTTCTAAGTGTATTTACCATTATTTGGTAAAGTGAATATTATATGCACAAGACATTGATTTGTAAAGTTATAAAGTTGCTAATTATGATTGAATAGCAAGCATAAAGCTCATGGCGAGTTGCTTGATAATTATACATTACATTCGATGAATATGCATATATATATATATATATATATATATATATATATATATATATGTATTGATGAATATCAACGAGTTGTATGGCTTGAGACGGTATCGAGTAGAGAACGCCATATTAGCCTAAGTGAGTCGAGGGAGGGCCACTTTAACCGGGTGACAGTGATAATGTGAAGAAACAGATGGATGATGAACTCATATTCCCTGATCATTTATTGTGACTGTAGTCGATCGGTCATTATGCGTATAGTAAATGAGTGTATTGAGAGCGGTAACATGCTTGAGTATTATGTAAAAAAAATAGATTTTCAATGCATATATAGTATGTTAATTATGCATCAACTAAAGTTATGACTATCTCAAAAGTTTAATATTTTATTGTAACTTATACAGTTGAACATAACATTATCCCTTGCTGTGTGCTTGGGAAGATTTGATGGTTCTGATATAGATTTCTCCTAATATTTTCATGTGAAATATTTTAATACATAACAACATTTGTTTAATGATCATACCATGCTGAATATGGTTTTAAATATCTAAATATCCTTTAATTTGAGAATATTTGAAATACGGGTTCCATATGGATGTACTTCCGAACTATAATTTTTTATGTAATAAATTTTAAGTACATCCAAATGAGGATGTAAAAGGTCATAAGTGGTATTATCTGCTTACTGAGTTGTCAAACTCACTACATGATATTTTCACATTTTTCATATAAGAATACATAGTCTGATCCTGCAGATAGTTGATCAGTTAGGTATCATATTTTCTAGGTGAATTTACGTTGTTTCCAAGGTTCACAATTTTTGAATTATACTATGTTTGCATTCTAGAATGCACTCTGAATGTCACATGCAATATCTCTATTTCTATTATTACTTTGGTATTTATAACTTGGTATGTATAATGTGTATACATAAGAGAACCTATATGTATCTATTTCCATGACAAAGAATAATATTATGCATGTTATGGTAAATATTTGATTGCGGAAAAAAAATGTTTATTTCATGTGCTCGTAAATTGGAGGCGTTACACTAGGCATGCCATGCAATCTCACAATTTTCCTTGAAAAAAAAATAAGCAATATGTGATGCATCATCAGTTTTATGACATGGTATGAAATATGCCATTTTAAAAAACCTATCAACAACCATATATATAGAATCCTTACCCTTTTTGGACTTAGGTTAGCCTAACAAAAAATCTATAGATATATCCATCTAAGGTTCACTAGGTATAGGCAAAGGAGTATATAAACCATGATATTTAGTTGTAGACTTGTCTACAAATGATACACTTTTCACATATCCGTTCTACATCACGTTTCATATGAGGCCAAAAGAAATGTTTATGCAAAACACTCAAAATCTTGGATATGCCAAAATGTCCCATCAAAGAACCTTCATGAGCTTCTTTAAAAAGAAAGTCACGTAATGAACATTTAGGCACACACAATTTATTTTCTCTAAAAAAAAAATTCATTATTCCTAAAGAACTTACCAAATACCACTTTCTCACATGCATTGAATACATTACTAAGATTGGAATCATCAATATACAAGTCTTTTATATATTCAAAACCAAGCAATTTTGCATCTAAAATAGAAAGTAAAACATTCCTTCGAGACAATGCATCAACCACGACGTTTTTCTTACATTTCTTGTACTTAATCACATAAGTAAATGTTTTAATAAACTCTACCCATTTGACATGCCGCTTATTTAACTTATGATGACCCTTCAAATGCTTTAAACATTCATGATCAGTGTGAATCACCAATTCTTTTGGCCAAAGATAGTATTGCCAAGTTTTCAATGCCTTAACCAATGCATACATCTTTTTGTCATATGTTAGATAGTTTAGGACTGCTCCACTTAGTTTCTCGCTAAAGTAGGCAATGGGATGCCTTTCTTGCATTAGAATAGCTCCAATACTTGTTCTTGAGGCATCACACTCAATTTCAAAAGTTTTTGTGAAATTAGATAAAGAAAGTAAGGGTGTATTAATCAATTTTTCTTTAATCAAATTAAATGTCTTTTCTTGTTCATCGCCTCACTTAAAACCCACATTCTTTTTTATGACTTCAGTCAAAGGTGCAGCTAAGTACAAACCTTCTATAAAAGCTAGTCAACCCATAAAAACTTCTAACATTACCCATATTTGTAGGACTTGACCAATCTTGAATTGCCTTTACATTTTCTTCATCCACCTCAATTCCTTTAGCATTAATAATCCAAGGAATACAAATTTATTTGTACAAAAGGTACACTTCTTGACGTTAGCAAACAACTTTTATTTTCTCAAAACATCTAAATCAAGTTTTAAATGCTCAACATGTTCATTCAAGTTTTTGCTATAAATCAGAATATCATCAAAGTATACAACCAAACATTTTCCAATAAAAGCACGCAAAACATAATTAATCAATCTCATGAAAGTACTTGGTGTATTAATTAATTCAAATGGCATAACTAACCACTCATATAAACTATATTTTGTTTTAAAAGCAATTTTTCATTCATCTCCTTCTCTCATCCTAATTTGATGATATCCAATTTTAAGATCCATTTTTATAAAAACACAAGAACCATTGAATTTATCAAGCATATCATCTAATCTAGGAATATGATGTCTATACTTTATAGTGATATTATTAATAGCATGACAGTCAACACACATTCTCCATATCTTATCTTTCTTAGGCACAAGTAATACTAGAACTACACAAGGACTCATGCTCTCTCGCACATACCTCTTTTCCATGTGCTCTCCAACCTGCCTTTGAAGTTCTTTTGTCTATTCAGGATTGCTTCTATAGGCTGGCCTATTTGGAATTGATGCTCTGGGTATAAAATCTATTTGATACTCAATTCCCCTAATTGGTGGTAAGCTATTGGGTATTTTTTCAGGGAATACATCTTTATAATCCTGTAAAAGGAAAACTACAACACTAGGCAAAGAAGAGTTAAGTTCATTAATACTTAAACAAGTTTCTTTGTATAAGAGTACGATTAAAGGCTTATTTAAACACAATACTCTTTTGGCTTCACTCTCTCTTGCATAAAAATTCATTTATTTTCTCTCTCTTATTTTCTCATTAGCTAACATTTCTTTTTCTTTTTCAACATATCTCTCTCTTTCTCTTGATTCATCCTCTCTTTCTTTTGAAACATCACTCACTTTTTTTATGTCACTCTTTTTTTAACTTCACTTTATCTTCAAAAACTTGCTTTGGGGCTAAAGGCACAAGAGTAATTTTCTTTTATCATGTACAAATGAGTATCTCTTGGTATAACCATCATAAATTACATATCTATCAAACTGTCATGGTCTTCCCAAAAGAATATGTCACACTTGCATTGACACCACATCACATAAATTTTTATTTTTGTACTTTACATTGGAGATTGATACCAACACTTGTCTAGTCACCTTAATTTCTTCACGGTCATTCAACCATTGTAGTTTATATGGATTTGGATGTTTTAAAGTGGCCAAATTCAAATTTTCAATCAAAATAGTGCTAGATACATTAGTGCAGCTTCCCCCATTAATGATCATGATACATACTTTATTATTAACCTGACATCTAGTATAAAAAATATTTTCTCGTTGTACCTCTTCATCTTGCTTGATTTGCACACTAAGGGCTCTCCTTGTAACTAAAAGTTTTCCATCAATCAGATATTCAACGTCACTTGCATCCTCCAAAGAGGGCATAGACTCATTATCAGACTCACCTTCAATCTTAATGTCACCATCATCTTTCAATATCATTACTCTTTTATTTAGACATTGACTAGCAATATGACCAATTCCCAAACACTTAAAGCATTTAACATCTCTAGTTCTAGAAGGTTGGGAAATAGTTTTATTTTGGTTTGGTGTGCCTCCATTTTTATTTTCTTTGGAAGGTTCAGCTTTGGGTTTGTCATCCCTCCTACTCTAATTCGACTTCCATGTTGAAGAAGAACTCGAATTTTGTTCATTTTTAGGATCCCTTCCATTTTAGTTGTTACTACACCTTTATGGCCATGTGCACCATGTCATCCAACTCCATATAATATTGCAACTCTACCACATTTACTATATTACGGTTTAAGCCAACGAAGAATCTAGCCATTGTAACTTCTCGATCCTCCTCCACATTGGCTTGAATCGGGGCTATCTTTATCTCCTTATGGTAGTTTTCAACACTTTTAGACCTTTGAGTAAGGCTTTGCAATTTCTTAAACAAGTCTCCATGGTAGTGGCTTGGAATGAATCACCTCCTCATAACTACTTTCATCTCCTCCCATGTCTCAATGAGTCTTTCTCCATTCCTTCTCTTGTTTAAAATCAATTGATCTCACCAAATAATAGCATAGTCAGTAAATTCAATAACAACCAATTTTACCTTTTTCAACTCAAAATAGTTTTGACAATCAAACACCAACTCCATCTTTTTCTCCCATTCTAAATAAACTTTTGGATTATTTTTACCTTAGAATGGTGAAACTTTCATTTTAATATTTTCTAAATTATTATCAACCCAATTCCTAACTTCTCTACACCTCACACTATATCTCCTATTATTATCACTCAAATGCCTATCAACTCCATCAAAATAATCTCTATAATACTCTTCATCTATAACACTTTCCTTTGATTAAACTCTCCCCCTCTTATGTATATTAAGAGTGTTTTGTGAATCTTCCACACGTGCATTCTCTACTCGATCTAACCGTTCATAAATCTGCTCCATCTCCACTCTCAAAACTCTTCTTATCTCACTTACTAAAATTTCCATCATCAACTTTGGATATACTATTCCTGACACACCTTCAGAAGTATTTTTATCTTTGTTAAGTAACATGATTTTCCTACAAAACAATGTTAGAGTAAAAAAAATTCTCACAACACTAACTCATGTGTTTACTAAAATTTTGGCTTTTACCCTCTTATAAATTCACACTCTCTTGCCTTTTTCCTCTCTAAGTCCCATCTTTCAGTTCTTTATTGAACTCAAACAAAAAAAATCTTTTTGCAACAATCAAACTCAACTAATAGTATGCAAAGAGTAAAGGAGGAAGAAGAAAAAATAGGATTTTAAGAAGCAAAGGAACAAAGCAATGTAACTTTAGAAGAAAAAAAATTAAAGACAAGATAAGCAATCGAATAAGAAAATTCACAATAGGAAGCAACTAGAATAGAAAGAAATCAATGGCTAAAGGAAAGAAAACAATTGAGATAAGAAAAATAACCAAAGTAAGAAAAGCAAACGAAATAAAGATCAAAGCAAGAACAATAATTGATGCAAACAAAATTATTGGTTCTCTCTTTCTTTTAGACCAGATTGCACAAATTAGGTGAAAACTTAAATTTCAACAATACTGAATTCTAACCTTTTTTTCGAATTTCCCCTTTTTTATTTTGAAATTCTACACTCTTTTTTTTTTAATTTTGATTTTTTTTTAATTCTTTTTTTTTTCAAATTTTTTTTTAGATATGTATGTGAACTAAGAACACAAGAAAGTAAGATGGAATAATAATAGGAAAACAAATAAATATGATAGATCAAACATGATTTAAAACTTAGGCTGTGATACCAAATGATGTGAAGCCCTAATATAAACCTCACCAAGAGTAGTGAGACCCAGAATCAATATAGGATCCAATTTCAAGGATTGTATTCTAATTTAGATTTATAACAAAATAAATAAAAGAAGATGATCTTGACCCATTATCTATAAAGAGATAAAAATTAAAGGTATAAGAAAATATTGTTGACACTACACTCAAGAAAAATGAAGAAAATTGTGAGTGATAAGTCTTGTTTAAACGCCACAAGAAAATCTTGATAAGTTCAGAAAAGTTCTTTGAAGAACCAAAGAGAAAACACTCTCAATATTATTAATGATAATCTGTCCTCTTGATTAAGAGTATATATGCTTATTTATAGGCCAATAACCTAAAGTAACAAAGAAAATTACATAGAAAACTCCTACCGGACAAGGAAAATTAGAAATAAGAAACTCTTTTAAAAACTATTAAATAAGAAATTTTTCTAGTCAAATAAATAATAAAAAAACATAACTTAAATTGGGCCATTAAATAAATCTTTTATTTTGCGCTTATATTTAGTCTTTGACCTTTAATATTCTTGTATTTTAGGTCTATATTCAGATTGACAAGTCTTAGCCCATAGTCAAGTGAATTTTAATGATATGGATAAGTTTTAACTCTTCTTTAGTAGTATTACAATTTTCTCCTTGATGTGTCTTTAGAATTAGATCATTAAGTACTTCTTTGAATATTTTAGCCCAAGTTTTTGTGATAGGTCCAACTAGGACTTAAAGCGGATTTGCATTCCATTTCTGTTTGTCAGCCCTAGCCGTGATCTCATTAGCTAGATTGAAAGCTTGCTAATCTCTAAAACTAATTCCACCAAGAGCGTTTGGAATTGTTAATTTTTTTCATTATATCTCATGAATTTTAACACCAAAAATTGGCCATAAGCTTACTTGAATCATGACAACTTTTTTTGTCAATAAGAAACAACTCATAAAGTTGGTTGGCAAAGATTGCACCACTACCTTAACTAACATCTCCTTCCTAGCCTTTGAAAGGAGTCTTTCCTTTCATCCCTAAACCCTTTTCCATACCCAATCTTTAATAGAGTTAAAGGTATCATACTTTGATGGGGACCAAAGGCTTTATTCCTTAACCAGAAATAGAGTAGAAGAAATACACCATAATAGAGCCAAAATGACTAGCAATCTACCACTAAATAGTAGATAAAATGCTCATAGTAGTACACAGAAATAACAAGCAGAAAATAAAACTAACCTCCTAACAATTTGAGAAACTAAGCTTTCTCCCAAGCACTATAGCAACCAACCTCTCCCAAGCCTATTCCGTATTTTCTCCATATCCTCACCTCTACTCTCTCTCCCTTTTTTTATAACCAAATTCCTAACTACCTACCCTATTACCATTTGCCATGTGTCCCTATTCAAGAAAATTTCAAAACAACCCTTTATTCTTTCTACTAACCTTGGGGTCTATTATTACTTTGTCCTCGAAGTTTCACCTTTCCCTTAAGGTGAGTGGTGGAAATAAGAACTAATGGCTTCATTCTTGTGAAAAGCTATTTGCTTTTCTTTTTCCCTTGGTCTTTAGCCTCTTTACCCTTTTCAGCCAGTGAATTCTCAAATCTATTTTTGCTTGCATTGCTTTGGCCCAATCCACAATTCTATAAGCATTTAGTTAATTCTCCAGCTAGTTCATAACTCATATTAGGACCAATTGAATTAAAAACATATCCAAAACATTCCTTCGCTTCAACCCAATTTGTTCCTTCTTTTTTAAAAGCCTATATCAGATTATGGGCAAGTGTTTTAGGCCTAAACACCTTGTAACATCCCTAATTTTGTTTCTTTTTTTAATAAAGTTACATAAATATTTAATTAAAAAAATACAATTTATTAGACAATTTTTAGATATCTAAAGAAATATAATTCTTAAAAATTCTTCACCTTATGTGTATGCATAGAAAATGTTTCTAACATTAAGGGAATAGGTTAAGAGAGAAAACCTAATAGGAAAAATTAAAAATAACATACTAAAGAAAGGCGGAATTATTGGATAAGGAAGATAAATTTTTGTAAAGTAAGTAAAAGTCTTAAAATTTCAAGAAGATTGGATTCGAGTAATTTTTCCTTATTCAAGAGTTAGAGTTACTAAGTTTAACATCTCCACCCATAAATTGAGTTTTCACCTATGGACACTTCATATAGAGTTTTTCCACTTCACATGAATTTCTAACAAGTCAATAAGATAGCCCAAGTAAGAAATAAAACATAGACTTGGACTAAGATATAGAAGTTGGACCGATAGCCCAAAATCATGAAAATATGACCAAATCGTTCATGAAAGGTAGAATTTCAGCCAAAGCAAAGGAAATGGGTAAAAATGAGCCCAAATCCAAGAAGGAAAAATAAGAATTATGTGAGAAAATAGTAGTGTAATAATAATCATGATTAGGTCACATGGCATTAAGACAAAATATCTATATTTTACATTCATAATTTCAACAAGTAGGTAATAATACATGGCATTAAGATAAAACATCTATATCCTATATTCATAATTTCAACAAATGGGTAATAACACAGAGCATTATGACAAAACATCCTTATCCTACATAAATAATTTCAGCCAAGCAAAGGAGACTCAATGGCTGAAAATTTACCACCTAAAAAGGCAAACCTATTATACTTGAGTGAGACAAAAAAAATGAATCCTTAAATCAAATGGACCTTCTCCCTTGTTTTAAGAACATTTTATCATAATTTTCAAAATATAAATCTCATTTTTCTATGCATATCTTGACTAAGGAAGACAAGAACATGAGTTGTCTTTCCACAAAAAAACAATCAAGTGCATCCTTATTATGATAAAGTAGACCCATGATCATGAAAGGTGAACCACTTGATAGTTTATTTAAGCAAAACCCACCCTTATAACATTATAATTTCATCCAAGTGAGGCAGAGGAAAAATAAAAGTAAGGTTGAGTAAGGAAAGGAGAAGAAAGGAAGGAAGAAGAAAGAGTAGTCTAGAGCACTAAGTACTTAAGGTAAGTTAGTTTAATCTCCACTTAAATCCATCTTTTCTCTTCATCCTTGAGGTTTAAAAACTCACCATCCTTCTTATTTACGCTGCTAGAAAAGCTAAGGGAATGGAGGAATCTTACTACTTCCTTTAAGAGGAAACAAAAAAAGGATTCACTAAGTGAATTAGGGAAATCTTTAGGTATGTTTAACAATATCTTTTTTTGAAGAAATTTTTTGAAATTTGTAACATTTATATGAGATTTTGATATTAGAACTTGGATGAAATTTACAATTTTCTACTTTGATGATTGGTCATGGATGTTGCTATATCATGTTCATGTTATTTTGCATATGATGGATGTTTTGAACATTTTGGTTGGTGTGAAAAGTTCTGCATAGGTATGGCTATGGGTGATAAAATTTTATGATTTTTAGACTGTTATTTTATATATTTAAATGTGGTAAAAAGTTGATGGAATATGATTAGATGTAAAAAAATAAAAGAGGATGTAATATAATGATGAACTAAAACCTTAGAAAAAGTTTGGTTAGGAAACTAGATTTCAAAGTAACTAGGGAAGCTTCTGTTTTTGAAATTCTGAAAAGAATCAATTAAGAACTAAAAGAAATAGTTAACATAAAAAATGTAGATCTATATCTCACATATTTTTAACCACTAAAATCACTTAATTTGAAGTCCATATAAGGTAGATATTACCCGATATGTAAGCAGAGGTCAAAAACTAACTAACCAGGGAAGAATCTATTAAGTATGCTTCTGTGTTTAAATTTTTGGGCAAAATCTATAGAGAATTAAAGAAAATTGTTAACATAATAAATATAGATATATGTATCATGAATCCATAGGCTCTGAAATCACTTAATTTGGAGTCTATGAGAGAGATATGACTGATTAATAAGTAAAGGTCAAACTCAATCTAGAATCTAGGATGGTAAATATAAGCATTTTTATTTTCGATTTTCTAGGAGTAATTAGTAAGGAATCTGAAGAAATGATAAACATGAAAGTTGTATATAAGTGTTTTAAAGTTTTATAGGCTTTGGAATCAACTCAATTAGAGTTCATATGAGGGAGATATAATCTGATTAGTAAGTAAATGTCTGAATTTACCCGAGAAGAAATAACATTAAATTTGAAGAAGTAATAATACCACGATTACTTAAAATTCTACTAAATTATTCAACATAAGGGTTTTAGAGGATTTTTTTTATCTTTCAATTGACACTAAGATCACCTCAATCGGATTTAAATTAAAAATGTTCTGTTCTGTTTAGTAAGAGAGGATAATAATATTTAAAAAAGAAAAAGAATCTTAAAAATAAAAATAATAAATGACTAGTGTATGCCATAGTCATAGTCATTGCCATTGCATGAACTCCTTACAATCTTAAGTGTGTAATTTTAACATGAAAATATTTTATAAAGTGATATTTGAAACAATTATGTTTATTGCATGATTATCAATGATTTTTTATAATGATTATATTTTGATTAAAAATTATGGCATGTGAATATAATGAACATACTTGATATTGAAATCATATTTTTGGCTATTAATGTGAAAAAGAAAAGAAAAGAAATGAGCACGGTCACATGGCGATCCATGTGGTGCACCAGTAGGGGACGCCCTACTAACGGCTATGATTATGTTAATAAGAAAAGAAATTGTGCCATGTTGGTCAGAGCGAGAAAAACTCGTACCGGAGAATAGAAAGTACTCACCCTGACCAAAGTCATTTGATATGAAAATAAGTTGATAACCATCATATGATATTTTAAAAATAGTTATTCATGCCATACATGTCATAACTGTACAATTTTCATGTACATAGATAAATTGTATTTATGTGACCTAAAGATATTTTTTGTAGTTTATACAGATGAACATGACATGATAAGCTATATTAAAGATAATTATGATTTATTGTTGAACCTACTTGAATTTAATTCTCACTATATTTCCATATCATGTTCAGAAAACTAGTTATACATATTTTTTTATGGCTCTAGCTTTTAGTGCACGTTAGATCGAGTTACTCTATGTTGGGCAGATCCTAAAAATTAATAAGATGTTTGTAATCGAGTTGGCTAAACTCTCGGTGAAGGTGCAACCACCCGCACCCGTATCTCCAAAATTGGACAACATGAATGAATAAGATGTAGATATTTATGTGTTAAATTTTTGTTTGTATGTTTTGATTAATGATGTGTATGTGAACTCAGAATTGTAAACCTTAAACCTTAATTATGCTTGGTTAAATTAATTGAATGTTATTTTGAGTTAAGTAATTATAAGTAAAGAGGTAATGACTTCATGGGATTTTAAATTTATATATATATATATATATATATATATATATATATATATATATATATATATATATATATGTATGTATGTATATATGTAAAAAAAAAAAGTAGAGTTGTTACACACCTCAAATCTAACCCTAATATTCTCCGGATATTTTTTTTGCACGGGACTCATTTCCAACCCACATTCTCCTTTGTTGAAAGACATCACTTGAGGGTCAAGAAGATGCAAAGATGCTACGTTTTGCTCCTAATCAATTCTAGTTGTTTCTTCCCCTTTAAATGGCCCTTTGCAGTACTCCACTGCAGTTGCATGCTTCCCCAACCCAAATTCAGTTGGTTTTGTCTTCTCCCAATTGTCTCTTTCCCTCTCGGCATCTCTATTGCTGTTTGCTTTAGGTTTATTGTCCTCATTTTCCACTTCTCCTATCTTCTTTACTTCACCTTTTGCATCTTTCTCTCTATCCTTTATTTTAGGTTCCATCTTCTCCCTGCACAATTCCCATGGGTAGCACCTCTTCCCCTCCATTGAACGAGACCTTCCTGAATGCCTCTGTTTTCTCCACCATTTCCTTTTTCTTTAATCTCTTGTGCAACCTCTACCTTCCTTAAGCACTAACAATGTCCTTCACCTGTGGTCAATGATTTCATCTCATCAATTGTAGTCTTAGGCTCAGTTGCCTCCTTCGAATTGAAGCTTTTAGTCAGTCGTGGATTTAGTAGTTCTATCAAGATCTCTTTTATTCCCTAAAAATATTCTTTTGTGGCACTAATATTCTTCTCTATCTCTGTAGTTTCTTTCTCCATGTTTTCAAAATTTCTTTCCACCTTCTTTAATCAACTAGTAGAATTGTCACAACTTTGATACCAATTGATGGGGACCAAAGGATTTATTTCATAACCAGAAACAGAGCAGAAGAAATACACCATAATATAGCCAAATTAACTAGCAATCTATCACTAAACATAAGATAAAATGTTCACAGTAGTACACAAAAATGACAAGCATAAAATAAAAGTAACCTCCTAGCAATTTGAGAAGCTAGGCTTTCTCCCAAGCATTATAGCAACCAACCTCTCCCAAACATATTCCTTATTTTCTCCTTTATCCTAACCTCTGTTCTCTCTCCCTTTTTATAACCAAATTCCTAACTACCTACTTTATTACCATTTTCCATGTGTCCCTATTCAATAAAAACCTAAAAAAAACCCTTTATTCTTTCTTCTAACCCTAGGTTCCATCATACTTCTTTCCACCTACCATAATAGGCAGATGCAAGTATCCATCATTGAAGGCTAAAAAATTCATATCAAGCAATCTCGTAATCTCTTCTATTATATTATCAAGAATGTATGGGCTAAGAAAAATAACACATTTATCCTTATTAATTTTTTTGACATGAGAAAGATTCATAAATGTCCAATATTCTTCTAAATTACAAACATTCACCCAATTTTGATATGATAAATATAAGACTATCATCAACACACAAAAATGATATCCCAAAGATACATGTCATTATGTATGTTAAAATAGAACTCAACCCTTTAGCACAGAAAAAAAAATAAGTATGGAGATAATGGGTCACCCTCCCTAGAATGAATGAGTGATGGTCAAACCCATTCAATCGAACCTTAAAAGATATCCTAGAGATACATGTCATTATGAGCTTAATCCATTTTTCATGAAAACCCATTTTAGCCATGATTGTTTCCAAAAAGCCCTTTTCCACTTTATCATATGCCTTGCTTATGTCTAGTTTCACAACCATGTAAGTTTCTCTCCTTAAACGCTTGGCCTTTAGAGCATGCATAAGGCTTTCATTGTATCAACACATTTTCAAAAATTTGGTGATTAGATACAAAGTCTCCTTGCTTGTCAAAAACAAAAGTTAGAAGAACATGTTTCATCTTGTTTATTGGGACCTTATCAATTATTTTGTATTCAACATTATAAATGCTTATATGCCTAAGTTGGGACATGTTAATGGGTTATTTATCTTTGGTATCCAAACAAATACAAATATAATTTATTTCTTCCACAAAAATGCCATTATTAAGTAAAGATAACATTTCTTTTGTAATGTCAAAGCTATTTTTGATAGAATAAAGTAGGGAAACTGTCCATGCATAGAGCTATAGTGCAACCCATTTAAAAGAAAAATTTAACTTCTTCAAATGTGTACCTTGCTATCAAGGAAGAGTTCATCCCCTTAGCAATTTTAACATCCACTGTCTCTAAAATCTCATACATATATGATGGATTAGATAAGGTGAACAAATTTTCAAAGAACTTAGATTCAATATCACCCATGTTATCCAGATTACATGCCACCTCCCTTCATTATCTTGCAACCTTCTGATTGTACTTCTTTTCTTCACGTGTGAAGCTTAAGAGTGGACAAATTTTGAGTTATTATCCCCCTCCTTAAGCCACTAAACTTGGGATCTTTGCTTCCACATGATCTCTTCTTGTTACAAAAGATTATTAAGTTCTCTTTCCGTTACCTTTAAATTCCATATTGTGTTCATTAGTTTTAGACCCTATCAAAGCATTTAACTATCCTTGTAGCTCCTTTACTTGTCTCATCAAAATAACAAAAGTGGAGGAATTTCACTCTTTGAGTTCATTTTTTGCAAGTTATTACTAATACAAGATAAATAAATATTTTCACTAGGCTGCATCCAACTATTAGAGATTAATTTTTCACATTCCTTATGCATAGACCATATTTGCTCAAAATGAAAATTCTTATCAGATTTTTTTCTATATGAATTATCAGTAATACAAGTAAAGAAATCAATTAAAATAGGCAAGTGATATGAAGAACCTTCTAGTAGATGACAAGCTTGAGAATAAGGATATAGAGAACACCACTCATGGTTTGCTATTGCTCGGTAAAGAATAACATAGACATTTGTATCACCATCGCTTCTATTACATAAGATAAAGTGAGGGCCTACAAAACCTAGATCTATTATAACAACAACAACCAAGTTTTGTCCCACTAAGTGGGATCGTCTACATGGATCAAAATCCGTGACACATATAGCTATAATTTTTATGTTAACCATTTATTTTAATTCCCTACAGAATGTTCCCAGAAATTAAAACACAGAAGCTATCATAACATATTCTTCCCTGATTAACCATTTTCTGACCATTGCTTACTAATCGAACCATATCTACCTCATATGGACTCCAAATTGAGTGATTCCAGTGGCTAAAAATCCGTGACACATATATCTACGTTTTTCATGTTAACCATTTGTTTTAATTCTTTACCAATTCTTCCCAGAATTTTAAAAATAAAAGCTTAAAAGTTTGTTACCCATAGCCATACATATGCAGAACTATCTACACCAGCCTAAATATTCAAACATACATAATATGTAACATGATATAGCAACATCCATGACCAATCATTAAAATTATAAGATCAAAATCTCATATAAATATTATAAGTTTCAAAAGTTTTCTTCAAAAAGAAATATTGTTAAACTTAACTTGAGCACTTAGTCCTCTAGATTTCTCCTTCCTCTTTCTTCCTTTACTTTCCTCACTCTACCTTGCTTCTATTTTTCCTCTCCCTCACTTGAACGAAATTCTAATGTTATAAGGGTGGGTTTTGCTTATATAGACTATCAAATAATTTACCTTTCATAATCATGGGTCTACCTTATCACAATTATGATGCACTTGGTTGAATTTTTGGGAAACAAACAACTTATGTTCTTGTCTTCCTCTTTCTTAGTCAAGATATGCATAGGAAAATGAGATTTGTATTTTGAAAATTTTGATGATATGTTCTTAAGATAAGGGACAAGATCCCTTTGATTTAGGGATTCATTTCCTTTTTCTTTTGTTTTAATCAAGTGTGATAGGTTTGCCTTTTGAGGTGGCAAATTTCCAACCCTTGAATCTTCCTTGCTTAGCTAAAATTATTTGTGTAGGATAAAGATGTTTTGTCATAATGCTATGTACTATTACCCACTTGCTAAAATTATGAGTGTAGGATATAGATGTTTTGTCCTAATGCCATGTATTATCATACCACTTGCTAAAATTATAAATGTAGAATATCACACCACTTGCTAATTTTTTGTCTTAATGCCATGTCACCTAATCTTGATTACACCATTATTCCATCCCTTTATTTATTTTATTTTTTTTCCTCTTGGGTTTGAACTCATTCTTGCCCATTTTCTTTACTTTGGTTAAATTTCTATCTTTCATAATAGACTTTTCACATTTTCATGATTTTTGGGCTATCGGTCCAATTTCTATATCCTAGTCCAAGTCTATGTTTTATTTCTTCCTTGAGCTATCCTATTAGCTTGCTAAAAATTCATGTAAAGTAGAAAAACTCTATATGAAGTGTCTATAAGTAAAAGTTCAATTTATGGGTGGAGATACTAAACTTAGTAACTTTAACTCCTAAATTAGGACAAATTAACCTAATCCAATTTTCTTGAAATTTTAATACCTTTACTGACTTCACAAAAATTTATCTTTCTTATCCAAGAATTTTACCTTTCTTTAGTATATTTATTTTTAATATTTTCTCTTAAATTTTCTCTCTTTACCTATTCCATTAATGTTAGAATATTTCTATGCATATACATAAGGTAAAGAATTTATAAGGATTATATTTCCTTAAATATCTAAAAATTGTCTAATAAATTTTATTTTCTTACGGGATGTTACATTCTTTACCCTGGTTTAGAATCTTAGTGTGAGATTCCTACGTCGAGCATTAATCAACTATGTCAAATGTTTACAAATGCTTTAAGAATCTCACCAAAATCAAGGATTTTCCAAGAACGAGTATTCTCACTCTCGGATACAAGCCTCTCTACAATTCTGATTCACTCTCCCACACCTTAAATAATATGAATTATGCCACTAAACCACTCAAACACACTTTATGTACACAATGTCCTTTCAGCCAATGACAACTCACAGGACTCACTTAAGTACATGGCACGTGCCTGTAAGCAAACGATCACCAAGGCACTGCTGCAACGTTATCTAAGTACCTTGCAGCTTCAATTCTAGACCAGCAGAGCAACCCCTACTCCTTCAGCCTCATGTAACCACCAATAGCCTTACTGCAGCCCTCATTCTTAGGTCACCTTGTCCTTAGCACTTAGTTAGAGTTAACTCTAATGCAATCCTCACACTAATGTCTCCTAATGCAATGCAAGTTTCAACATTCTATATAACTTAGTGCTTGTTAACTTGATTAACCTTCTCCCCTTGGTTCTAATATATTATTATTGGCTAACTGCATTCATATTCTTGTTATCTAGAGAAATAACAACTACATTTTTTCCATTAAGGCTCTGTTAATGTCACTATTCCTAAGGCATGCACATCTCCTTTATTCAAGTTCCCTGACGTTTAACTTTGTCTTTTCCCAAAATGTTACTTTCTTCCACTATAGTTCAATTCACTCTATTTTCCTCCATAATCATGCTAGCTTTGACCATGTTAAGGTGATAATTGACAATCAAAGAAGCTAGCTTCTCCAATGTAGCGTAAGAGAAAAACCTTATTTTCTTCTTTTTGTAAGCATCATATCTTGTTCCTTGAGAGCTTTTATCCAACCTCTCTTTTTCTTTGCCATAATCCATTTTCTTTCCAAGTTGAGTCACTCTCATCCATGCTCCAAGTCTCCATGATCAGTTTAGCCTTTGTTTTCCATGTTCAATGGTTATATCACACATTTTCTCCTTATGCCCCACTACCGTATAGTAGTAAAACATCTACCGTAATTTCTTATGTCAAAAATCCATCCAAAACACTTCTTTAGCTTTATTACCCATTCTAATTCTATTCTTGATCGGGCTATTTACATTTAATTCCCCCAAAGCTTTCACAAACATTATGTTAATCCCTTGCACCATATAGACCTTAGATTCCATCACTTTATCCTATTTTGCTCCAATTTTCATACCCATTTACTTGTTTTGCACTTTGGAGGGAAACCCTAAAATTGCACTTAAATTTGAACTTCATAAACGCATCTTCTCATACCTCAACACAAACATGTGTGTGTGTGTGTACGTATCTTTTCCATCTCTGCAACATCAACAAATTGTTTCTATGCAACCAACAACCACCTGTTAACACCCTCTCCATCTTTATATCATCATCGAAGTAAAACTAGTAAAATTTTCAGTTCTTTAACCTAAAATGCCTTGGGAGATTCACATATATTCGTTATAGCTGACTTCAAAGTCCCTCTATTGATGGGCTTCTAAAAAATCACCTTCCCTACCAAATTTTTTTCACACTCCTTTAAACCTTGTCTAATATCATTGTCGTTAAATAAGATGATCATATCCTCTTCTTCCAATGATCCAGAGGCATATTGTGATGCCTTTCCATAATCCTAATAGCACCAACAAGCAGGTATTGCACTGTACCGGATGATAAACAACGCGATGGTTGAAAAAAACACTACTTGTTGCTTTGGCTTTGCTAAGGAAACCCTCATAAAGCAACACAACTAGAACAAGAGGATTCTTGTCTAATTTACTTATTTTATTTTGTGATTATCATTACTATCATATATATTTCAATTAAATGTATATTTAATATAGTATAAAGTCATACCATTATGATTCCCGTTATATATCCCAAAATCTCAAATAAATGGGCTAAAATTAAGCAAAAAGAATTGTTATTGAAGTGTGGCAGGCTACAGAAGATCTTAAGGCATCATGTTCTGGAGGTTACAAAAAAATAGGGTGGGATATTTTGGTGCTTTCTTCCTTGCCATTGATGCAAGGATACGCTAAGTATCCCCACACTCCAAAGAATAAAACACAGTTTAGGTGAGATTCGCAGGTTTGGGATATAGATGTCCTCAAGCGCATGTACGGGAATCTCTCGAGTCTGCAGCGTGATTCCCTCAATTGCCCATAAATAATCAAGTCAAGATGCCTAGCGCTAGTCATGACTCTATTCTCTTACGGCTACTGCATCCCAAAAGTATTTTCCTTTTAACCCTCAAGCTAAAGCATAATACATCTATTATGGCTTAAAGTTTCAATTAAAAATGGGAAAAATTAAAATTCAGATTACTTTGATCATAAGGTCATAAAAAAGTATGATGCATGCCAAACATTATTTTATCTTACATAAAAATTCAAAACTTATTTTAGCCCAATAAAAAATTAATTTTAACATATACAGTATATAGGATGCGTTTCAGTAGCATTCGTGTGGTCTGGAAAAATCCTACAATTCACTTAACGCGCAAGGAACTAAATTTTCTTTCTTTTCCATCGAAACGATCGAAACCTTTCCGTTTCCTGAGTCACCGACACAAAACGGAGTTATTGAAACGAAATAAAGGGTTTATTAAAAAATTATGCTATTTCGATTGAAATTACTGTGTTTCGGAATGTTTCAGTAAAAATACTCTTGTTTTGGAAAAAATACTCTTGTTTCGGCAAAAATACTCTTATTTCGGTAAAAAAATACTCTTATTTCAAGTTATTTCGATGAAAATACTTTTGTTTCAAGTTGTTTCGATGGAAAAGTACTAAACTAATTTGAAAAATAAAAAAATTGATAATCTAAAAATAGATGAAAGTAGCATTATATCACATCTAACACCAAGTTATTTTTTTTCCACAAGAGACAAATCACAACATCTTTATTAACTTCCTACTCTCCCCCTTTGTTCTCTTGACATTGTTTTCCTTCATTATCTTCATTTTAAAGAAAAAACTATAAAAATGATAAAAAGAGAGATTGAAAGATAAAGAGAGAGGAAGATACCTAAAGATAGAGACAGAATTATGGTCGATAGAGATAGAGACTTAAATATAGATGTCACGAAAGAGTTAAGAAAAAGATAGAGAGATAGATGCAAGAGAGAGATTGTTGTTGAATACTATTAAGATTTGAGTTAGAGTCCTTACTGTAGTAGCATGTTTACTTACTATTCAATTACAGACATTAATTTGAATTAATTTTAATATAATTTTATATATCTATATCATTAATATTATGTTTAAATCTTTTAAAATTGAAAAAACTATTATTTAAAATTATTTGAAACGTTTCTTAAAAAGTCTTCTGTTTTTTTGAAATTCTGAAACATTTCAAAATATTTCTGTTTTTGGAGTCACCGAAACGGTATTTCGAAACGAAATTTAATACATTGTTTACGCGTTGGTGGAATAAATTAATTAGATAATAATTAATTACTCTCTTTTTATATTAATATTTTATTACATTACATTCTTATAAGAATATATACAATTTTTTCTTTTTGACATTAAAATATATAGAGTAATATTTTTTATTCCTTTAATTAATATATTTAGTACCCGAAATTTTTTTCTATTATAAAAATACTCATGATTCCTTTTTAAAAAAATACTATAATTTGATTCACATGTTTCAAATACTATTTATATAATATAAATAAATAAATAAAAAACATTTCCTCATTTTTTTCTATTATCTTTTAATACCAATTATTATTTTTTAACTATTTTTTCTTCGTATCCCTTCATGGTAAACATTAATTTTTTAAACTTAATATATAGTCATGTAATGTAAGTCAATATTTCAATATTAAATGTGATAAAATTCAATTCTTAATCATTTAGACATATTAAGAAAAGAAAAGAAAGAAGAGAGATTTATATTAAAGAAGCAGTACTTGAAGTGTGTAAGAGAACAAGGTAGAGATTCATTTCTTATTTATTTCTAGCTATTTTTCATCATATACAAAGACCGGAAGTTCATTCTTTTAACTACAAGAGCAATTCATTTAAGGACATTATACAAATAATAACATATTAGTTATTTCCTTTTTTCAACACCTTGACTTTGTATCTTCATCAACTTTCCTATTCTTTTTTGCATACAAAATTTATAGTGCAAGTCATGAATAAAAATATTATTTTTCAATCAATTAATCAAAAGTGGAGATATATACGTTATAACTTGTACAAGTTAAAAAAATAATAGAAATTGCATTAGAGAACAATTAAATTTTGTCCCACAAGGCATTTCGTGGGACTATTGGACTATTTTTATAAACTATTGTCTTGAGACGAAGTCTAAAATAACTATATTTTATTGTCAATATATATTAATTTATTATTGATCTTATTAGCATGTTTCTATCAATGACTAGAAATTGCTGAAAAGAATAAACAAAGTTGAAAGAGATAAACGATTCTCTATACTAATGGTTCTAAGAGCCTTGTACCAAAGAAAAACGAGATGGTAAATTTACACTAATAAATATTCTTGATGAAATTTATTTTATATTGGACATACATTGCATTACTTTTTGAATTTTTATAACTTGGGAGTCAAATCACATGGAGGTATGTATAGATTGTAAGTCTATAAAAGGTTTAATGATTCATACATTAATTATAACATCCTTAATTTCGTTTCTTTTATTAATAAAGATACATAAATATTTAATGTAACATCCCTAATTTTATTTCTTTAAAGATACATAAATATTTAATTAAAGAAATAAAATTTATTAGACAATTTTTAAATATGTAAAGAAATATAATCCTTAAAAATTCTATACCTTATGTGTATGCATAGAAAATATTTCTGATATTAAGGAAACAAATAAAAAGAGAAAATCTAATAGGAAAAATTAGAAATAACATACTAAAGATAGGCAAAAAAATTTTGTAAGAAAAATAAATCTTTGTGAAGTAAGTAAAGGTCTTAAGAGTTTAAGAAGATTGGATTAGGGTAATTTTTTCTAATTTAAGAGTTAGAAATTTCTAAATTTAACATCTCCACCCATAAATTGAGTTTTCACCTATGGACACTTCATATAGAATTTTTTTCACTTCACATAAATTTCTAATAAGCCCATTGAATAACCTAAACAAGAAATAAAATATAGACTTGAACTAAGATATAGAAGTTGGACTAGTAGTTCAAAAATTATGAAAATGTGACCAAACCCTCCAAGAAAGGTAGAATTTTATCTAAAGCAAAGGAAATGGGTAGGAATGAGTCCAAATATAATATGAAAAATAAAATAAAATAAATCATGTGATGAAAAAATAGTATAATAATAATAAATATTAGGTTAAATGGCATTAAGACAAAAAATCAATAAGTGGTGTGATATCCTACATTCATAATTTTAGCAAATGGTATAATAATACATGAAATTAGGAGAAAACATTTATATCCTACACTTATAATTTTAGCAAGTGGGTAATAATACATAGCATTATGACAAAACAACATTATTCTACACAAATAATTTTAGCTAAGTAAGGAAGATTCAAGAGTTGAAAATTTGCCACTTAAAAAGGCAAACCTATCATATTTGATGAAGACAAAAGAAAAAAAGAAATGAATCCCTAAATCAAAGGAATTTTGTCCCTTGTCTTAAGAACATATTATCATAATTTTCAAAATACAAATCTCATTTTTCTATGCATATCTTGACTAAGGAAGAGGAAGACAAGAACATGAGTTGTTTGTTTTCCAAAAATCAACCAAGTACATCCTAATTGTGATAAGGTGGACCCATGATCATGGAAGGTGAATTATTTGATAGTCTATTTAAGCAAAACCTACCCTTATAACATTATAATTTCGTCTAAGTGAGGGAGAGAAAAAAATAGAAGCAAGGTAGAGTGAGGAAATGAGAGAAAGAGGAGAGAAGAAAAGAAAGAAGAAAAAAAAGAAATTTAGAGGACTAAGTACTCAAGGTAAGTTAACTTAATCTCCACTTGAATCTATCTTTCTTCTTCATCTTGGGAGTTCAAAAACTCACACCCCCTTCTCTTATTTAAACTGCTATAAGAGTTAGGAAAATGAAAGAATCTTACTACTTCCTTCAAGAAGAAACAAGAAAACGAATTCACTAAGTGAGTTGTGGAGATCCTTAAGTAGGTTTAACAATATTTCTTTTTGAAAAGTTTTGAAATTTGTAACATTTATATGGAATTTTGATTTTAAAACTTTGAGGATTGGTCATGGATGTTGCTATATTATGTTACATATTAATCTTGCATGTGATGTATGTTTGAATACTTAAGTTGGTGTAGATAGTTCTGCATAGGTATGGCTATAGATGGCAAAATTTTATGCTTCTATTTTTAAAATTCTGAGAATAATCGATAAGGAATTAAAATAAATGGCTAACATGAAAAATATATATCTATGTCTTACGGATTTTTAACCACTGAAATCACTCAATTTGGAGTCCATATGAGGTAGATATGGTTCGATTAGTAAGTAATAGTCAGAAAATGATTAATCAAAAAAGAATCTATTAAGAAAGTTTCTGTGTTTGAATTTTTGAGAATATTCTGTAAAGAATTAAAATAACTGATTAACATAAAAATTATAGATATATGTATCACAGAATTTTAGCCACTGGAATCACTCAATTTGGAATTCTTATGAGAGAGATATGGATATATTAATAAGTAGAAGTCAGAACCTATCCGAGAAGAAATAACATATACCTTGAAGAAGTAATATCACCAAGATTTCTTAATATTTAGTTAAAATGTTCAACATAATATTTTAGATAATTGTTTTATCTTTAAATTGACACTAAGATCACCTAAATAAGAGTTGAAATAAGGGAGTTATACTCCAATTAGTGAGAAAATGTCAGACAGGATGAAAACCTGCATCAAGGAATAACTCAACATAAAGTATGGCCGTGTTTCAAGGCACGACCAGGCCTTGTTTTATGCTGAAAATGGCATTTTGAAGTCTAAAGTAGGGTTGTTTTATAGTAAATAGCCAAGCCGTGTTATAGGATACGTTTAGGCTGGTTTGGAAATTGGTAAAACTTATTTTCAATATTTTGTTTACTTTAAATGAACCTAATTAACTATTGGATATTAATAGAAACCAAATTGATGGAGAATGCTGTATTAAATTTATGGCATGTGAGTATAATGAGCATACTTGTTATTGAAATCATATTTTTGGCTATTAATGTGAAAAGAAAAGAAATAAACACGATTACATAACGATCTATATGGTGCACCAGTAGGGGATGCCCTACCAACTAGGGGTGTGCATAACTCATTCAAAAGTAATTATTTCGGGTGGATTAAAGCGGGTTAACGGGTTTAATTAGGTCAAAATATAAAAAAATTCGGGTTTATCGGTTCAGATCGGGTTCAGAATTTTTGATCTCGATTGAACTCGATCTGACCGATACAATAGATAAAAGTAAAAGTATGAATAAAACAATGTAATTGCTATGGCTTGCTGGTAAAGAAGGCAGGCGATTATTGTGGAGACCCAGGTTCAATCTCTGCGAATTGCTGTTTTTTAATTGCCTTTTTATTTTTTATAAAAACGACGTCGTTTAGTTTTGTATATATACCCACAATTCACAAACCCTAGTGCCTCATTGCCTCTCCTCCCCATCCAGGTCTCCGTCTCCCTCTCTCTCCTGCGACGACCTTTCACCTCTTCTTCCCATCCCTTTGTCTTTCTATCTCCTTCTCTCTCATAGCGACCTTCGTAACTCTCCATCTTCCTCTCTCTCTCTCTCTCTCACGGTGACCTTTCACTGCCTCTCCCCATCTGTCTCTCCGCCTAGTTTGAAGCTTCAATCCCTCTCTGTCTCCCTTTCACAGTCACAGTTTACAACAAGTCAACAACCATGGTAGAGGTAAAGATGCTCCGAAGCAAAGGGAAGTAGATGAGAAGTTCTTTAGATTTCAAGTTCTCAAAGAAATCTCCTTCATGCATTTCTGGAAAACATCTCACTGAATTTCAGGTGGAGCAAATTCAATATTCTTAAAGAAATTTTAGATTTTTTTTATTTAATACATTTTGTTAGTATATACTATGTAACTTTGAACTCCTTTTTCTAGCATCTCTGGTTCTACTTCACCAAACGTGAGGTTTCTTTATTTGTTTTTTTTAAACAATTAAATGTGAGATTTCAAAGATCAGATATATCTAGTTTGAAGCAACAAGCATGGGCACTTCGGGTGACCCGACTTAACTTGAATTGTTCGGGTCACCTAAAATTACGGTCGAATTTGGTTACCGTTTTTTGCAAACCGATCACTGTTCGGTCGGATCATTTTTTATCCAAATTCGATCGAACCCGACCCGTGATCACCCCTACTACCAACGGTTATAATTATGTTAATGAGAAAAGAAAAAGAAAGTGTGTCATGTCGGATAGAGCGAGAGAAGCCCGTACCGGAGAGTAAAAAATTTTCACCCTGACTGGGGTAGCTTGATATGAGAATAAATTAATAGACATTATATAATATTCTGAAAATAGTTAATCCTACCATACATGTCATTACTATACAATTTTCATGTGCATAGATAAAGTGCATTCATGTGACCTAAGGTATTTGCTGTAATTTATACATATGAACATGATGTGATGAGCTATATTGATTATGATTTATTGTTGAACCTACTGAAATTTAATTCTCACTATTTTTTCATATCATGTTCAGAAGATTAAATATGCAACTATTTTTCATGACTCTTATTATTGCTGTACGTTGGATCAAGGTGTCCTACCTTGAGCAAATACCAATTATATCGGATGTATCAATAGTAGACGTGACTGAGATTCCGGTGGAGGTGCCGTCACCCATATTAGTGTCTTCGAAAATAGTCTACATGGAAGATTAAGCCTCATATGTATATGTATATATTAAACTTTTGTAGAGATGCTTGTAAATTAAAGATGTATATATGAACTCAGTATTATATCAATAATAATGGTAGATTTTAAACCTTAATTTTGCTTGGTTAAATCAAATAAATGTTATTATGAATTAAGTAATAAAAAGATAATAACTTCATAAAATTTTATAATTATAGAAAAAATATTATTACATAAATGGAGTTGTTACATTAATAATAAAACTAGAGTTGTCTATCTAAGTGTTTAAATTCTATGAAAATAAAGTTTAAATTTTGATTTTGTTCTAAGGATGTATTCTTAGAATGATTTCTAATTCTTTATTTGAATTTGTACAAAAAAATTAGACTCTGCTTCTTAAGAACATTTTAGTGGAGATTCATTGGCTAAATTTTTGGGAAGTCAAAAACACTCAAGTCGAGTTCAAATATTTATATTAGGTGTTTAGCTGACCCATGTATTTGGTCATTGTTTTACTAGTTGTTCGCAATGTGAACTTTTCTACATTGAGTTGTAAAATGAGATGGCCTAGTTTAAAATAGATATGAAGGAATATGAGGCTGAATGAGAACAACATGAAGCAAAAATGGTAATACGAGAATAACAAATGGAAGAAGATTTGACTTTTCTTCTTTAGAACTATCATGGTCAACTGTCATCTAGCTTTGCATTTATTCAAACTCTTGGACCAAAAATAATTTTTTAACTAATAACATATTAATTGAATCATAAAAATAAATATTTTTATAATTAGATTTATTTTAATACTAATTACATATCTTTTTAAATTTTTAAACACCAAGTGATCAATACAGTAGACATCTGACTCCAAACCCCTATAGTTGATTTACATTCTCACCGTAAATTTTATGCAATTATAATGTAGCATTTTTAATCAAATTTTAATTAAATATCAATTTTTATTGTGAAATTAAACTTTTGATTAATAAATTGATTCCCCTATGATTATTGGTATTATTGTAGATATAAAAATATTTAAAAAAAGTGAAAAAAAATATAAATTTAGATTTATGACCATTCTTAACCATCATTAAACTTATATTCAATTACAATCTATAAATTGTCATTAAATAACAACAATTGATATATTGTCTTTTAAAATATCAACAATTGCTCAATCATCATTAAATTGAATCTTAATGATCTCACTAAACTCAAGTTTATTTAATGACGGCGTGCTCATGGCTACTAAAAATTGTTGTTAAACTGCTTACAATAATTAATTTTGTGACAATTTATCGAATCGTTGTTATTCGATTTAGCGATGGTAAAATAGTTGCTAAAATTATTAAAAAAAAAATTGTCCTTTGGACTTTTTTTTTCTAGTGTATCTTATAAATTTCAATTAAATATATATCTGATATAGTATAAAGTCATCCCATTATGTTTCCCATTATATCTCCCAAAATGTCATATAAATGGGCCAAAAAACAGCAAGAACAGTTGTTATTGAAGTGTGGGAGGTTTCGGAAGATCTCGAGGCATTATGTGCTGGAGGTTACAAAAAAAAGGGGTAGGATATTTTGCTGCTTTATTCCTTGCCATTGATGCAAAGATATATGCCAAGCATCCCCACACTCCAAAGGATAAAACACTGTAGATGATATTTGCGGGTTTGTGGATATTCTCACGCACATGTACGTAAATTCTTCTCAGATGTGGTTGGTTCAACAAAGTAGAAGAAAGGTGAGAGATTTTAATGAAGCGGATAAAGAAAAGTTTATTTAGTTTAGTTTAAGGGTAGGAGAGAGAATGAAAAATAAATTTTTATTTTAGTTTGTAAGAAAAAGAGAAAAAATATATAAAAAAATAATTATTATTTTTCTTTAATTTTAGATAAATATGCAGTAAAATAAAATAAAATTATTTAAGTGATGATATTTTTATTTTTTTCCTATTTTATATTTTTCTTTCACTTTGGGAGTTACCCTTCTATTTTTTCTTTTATTTCCTCTAAATTATTGTTTCAAATGGAATATTTTTAAAAAATTACTTCACCTTCCCTCCAAATCAGGAAACAATACCCTAGTCTCCAGCGTGATTCCCTCTATTGCCCACACAGAATCAAGTCAACATGCCTACCGCTGGTCTTGACTCTCTATTCTCTGACTGCCGCTGCATCATGAAGATTCCAAATCACTTTAATGAATATTTTTAACATGTTTCATCGTGCAAAAGTATTTTCATTTTAAACTTGAAGGTAACCCATAATACGTCTATTATGGCTTAAATTCAATTCAATTAAAAATGGAAAAAATTTAAAACTCTGATCACTTTGATCATAAGGTCATAAAAAATTCTAATAAATGTCAAACATTATTTTATCTTATATCAAAATTTAAAACTTATTTTAGTCCAATAAAGACGTAATTTTAATATATATATATATATATATATATATATATATATATATATATATATATATATATATATATATATATAGAGAGAGAGAGCATATAGGATGCGTTTAAATAACATCCGTGTGGTTTGAAAAAATCCTTCAGTTCACTTCATGCGTTGGTGGAATAAATTAATTAGATACAATTGAATTAATAATAAATTACTCTCTTCTTTTTATATTAATGTTTTATTACATCACAATTATTTTATTGTAAAAATATATACAAATTTTTATTTCTGAAATTAAAATACATAGAGTAATACTCTACACTCCTCTAATTAATACAGCTTTCTTTTATTATAAAAATATTCATACCTTTTTTTTTAAAAAAAGATGATATAGCTTGATTCGCATGTTTCAAATGCCATCTATGAAATATAAATATATAATTAAAAAAAGAACATTTCCTCAAATTTTACTTTTTTGTTATCTAATATCAACTATTATTTTTTTAACTATTTTGTCCTCATATCGGTTCACGGTAAACATTATTTTCACATATAATAAAAAAAAATATAAAGATAATAGTGGGTTATACATCTATATATTTAAATTACTAGATATTCATATAATATAACTCAATCAGATGTTAAATATGACAAAATTCATTTCTTAGTCGTTTTTTTAATACAACATGAGGAGTCGAAAACCCACCTAAGGTGGCATTTTTTAGTCATTTAAGCATATTACGGGAGGAATAGGAAAAAGATGTATTTATATTTGAAAAACAATACATGAAATGTATAAGATAGCAAGGTATCTCTATTATTGTAAAAGAGCTTGAGTTATCAAAGAAAAAAGATATATTTATGTTTGACAAACAATTACATGAAATGTATAAGAGAGCATGGTATCTCTATTATTGTAAAAGAGCTTGGGTTATCGAAATATCAAATTTATCGACTCAAAAAATCGGTTAAAGATTTTCTTTTTGATTGTATTTTACCAATATAAGAACCTATTTGCAAAAAAAAATTATTATAATAATATCACAAAAAATGAATGGGAAATAAACAAAATAATTGATATTATAAAATAATGGAGAAGACAAACAAAATTGAGGGAGTGCTCTTTTATTTTTATTTTTAAAAAATATTTGAGACATTTAAATTAAATTGTAACATATTTTTTATTTTTAAGAAATATGTGCATATATTTTAATAATAGAGAGGGATGTACAATAAAAATATTATTCAAGATATAAGAGAATATTTTAATCTCTTTTTTTAAGAAAAATTGTTGTATATTTTCATGAGAAATGGGAGTATCATATAATAAAAGTATTAATCAAATAACTAAGAGGATATTTTGCTTATATTTAAAAAAAAAACTATATTTTTTCATAATAAAAATGAAAGCCTTGTTATTAATCAAGAAACAAGAAAACACTTTACTCTTAAATTAATTTAATATGCTAGATCACTCTCTCTCTCTCTCTCTTTTAATTCTTATGGTAGATCATTCCTTATTGCTGAAATAGACAATTGAGCCCTTAAAGTTTTATGTAATAATGTATTTACATTGACAATATCAATCTTAAAAATAAGTTGACTCATTAAAAAAACACTTTAATTCTTCAAAATTAGTTTAAATCCGTTTAAAATTTGAACTGAATTTTAAAAGTTCACTTAATAAGTTAAAATATAAATATTTTTTGAGAGACTAATTTCATGGAAAATATCAAAATAGTAATAAAAATGATAATTTAATCGATATTGATTGCAATTATAGCTATTTATAACCCTAGTCCGGTCCAATTTGAACTAAACTCATAATTAAAAATTAAATAATAATCCGGACTTATAATCATTTAAATTTAAATTTAACCCTATATAAATATAATTTTACTTTAAAAAACATAATCGGGTAAATTTAAAATGTTATACAAATAATCGAGTAAATTTAAATAGCCTTACCGATAAATAGCCTTGGTAGTAACACTCAAAACAGTTCATACACTGAAACCTATGATGCATGATGCATTAATATTTTAAATAAGGAGACGTATTATCTACATTATGTTATTGATATTTATATTAAATATGATATAATATTTTAAATATGGATAAAAATAGCTTTTTTTATTCCTAAATTTTAATTTGATATTCAATTTTATCAATGAAGTATATTTCGCTCAATTTTATCTTTATTTTTTAAAAAAATATTTGACAATTATTCTTTGATTAAATACTGTTAACCCACTTAATAGGAATCTTTCTAAACCACTACCAATATGTACGTTACTTATTGATCATCTTTTCTTTTTTTTTATCTTCTTCTCCGTTGAACCTTCACCTTTTACTAATTTTAAAGTTAAAATTCGCGTGAGCTAAAAAAAAATATAATCTACAGAAAAAAGAGAGTGAGAAACAAAAGCAAAAGGAACTGAGAAGAAGATATCTAAGAATGCGAAAAACAGTGACCATTTTCACCATTGAAGCACCCCCCGTATTTAAAAAAAAAAAAACTCATTTTTACCATAGAGAAAAACAGCAGCAAAATCACATAGCATAGCATAAGAAAAATTTTCATTTTTGGTCATTTTCTCTCTTTAGCAAACAACCCTATTTTCACCATTGAAGCTCCACCGTAAAAAACAGAGCAACATGAGAAAAAAAATATTAGCTGAAATGAATTGCATACAATTTATCTCTTTTGTTATCCTTTGCGCACAAATTCTCCCCACTTTCTCAATTTCTATGAGCGAAAATCAGCTTCTGCATTGGGATAATTTGTTGTTTTATGGTTTCAAATTGTTGGTAGACTGTACTTTTTCTAGGTTTGTAGTTGATTTTCTTCTGCTTCTAAATCTAAGAACTGCTTTTCAGTGTCATAAATTGCAAGGGTCCAAATTTGTTGGGGTCAACTGGCTATGAGCTCTCTATTCCTTGCTGTAATTTTGTCTATGGGGTTTTTAGTTTTGAGGTTATGCTGGCTGGCTTAAGAATCTCCCTCGCTAAAGTTTAGGATTTTGTTTCAATTTCCTTCTGTGAATGTTTTATTCTTGTCCAATTTATATTATAGATATGTTTAGGTGGGTTTGAAAGAACTTGGTTTTGGGGGATTTTGGTGAGTTTGCCAAGGGATCTACTAAGAAGAAGGATCAATGGAGAAGATTTGATGGAGAGAAGAGGAGAAAGAATACTGTGGCGTAAGAGAAAGAAGGTTTGATGGAGAGAAGAAGTTGCAACTTCAGATGGGTATATGCTGGCTAGCGGTGTTTACATTCGGTTTGGTTTGATCGAATCTTCGAACCTGACCGAACCGATGACAAATATTGATTTTAAAGAAATAGACTTGTTCAATTTTTTTATGTCCGTGGAACCGAACAAAACCAAATCAGTAGAAGATCGGTTCGATTTGGTTCAGGTTTATCGATTTTTTCCTTCCTAGCAACTGCATTCAACAGAGACGCAGGTGAGCAAGACGGAAATGCAAATTAGCGGAACTTACCCAAAGAACGCTCGGTAGCGAATGGACCGACAGCAGGAGAACGTTGTCGCGCCGGGGATACGTCTGCTCATGGAGTGTGTAGAGCTGATGTATAATTTCTAAGTGTGAATAAACTCTGCAGTGAGGCAGCTGGAATCGCAACGCAGGTGAGCAGAGCTGTTCACAATCACCGGGACAACCATACAAGTTAAAAGCTTCTTAGGAACTCGAGAAATCAACAGAACTACTTTGAATAACGGGCTACCACTCAAATGATTGGAAGGGAATAGCTATCCTGAAGACCAAACCAAGAAATGAGATACTTTCCTCTGCGTGAACTTGTGAAATCAGAAGAGGGTTGGCAGAATTTTAGGCTCAAAAGAAGGGACTAGGGAGGTTGGTAGAATCTCTATTGAAGCCACCATTCTTCCGAAGTTTGATTAACTGACCTAAGTTCTATCTTTTTCTTGGTCAAAAGGCACAGTAGTGTTGCAGCGAGAAAAGAAAAGAAGGCCTTACTCTGTACTGTAGCTTCTGGCTCTCGTGCCACTCAAAAATCAAAATTTTTAATAAAAATTAGTGTTGTTTTAAAAAAGAATAAAAATTTTTCAATTTTTTAATTGTCAGCTGGGTGTAATAATTACTAAGCAACAATCTTCTGATTATGGCTAAAAATTCAGGCAGGTTTTACAAGCAATCTGTCGCCGCAACGTTAAATTTGATCTTGAAATTCAAAATTGCAGAGTTGACAAGTGCACTTGACTAAGTTTTCACGAAATGAATTCTCTACTGTATACGGAGCACAACGTGCTGTGGGCTGTGCTTTGTAAATAGATTTGACCAATCGATTAGTTATTTGACTAATCAACTGGTCAGAATGTAAAAGAAGCACAGATACTGTAATCTGAATTCAAGTTTTCAGACTTATCTTCTTCTTTTTTAATTTAATATTGACGACAAGATAGCTTTACATATGGACCATCGAAATCATTATATTATATTTAAAAAAATTAGAGTATGAAAGATTTCTACGTCACTCCTTAGACGACCTGCTCCACTTCAATACTTAGACGTGACAATGCACTTGCGGCTAGCCAAACAGTCATGAAGCATGCAGAGACTAGGTTCGAATGGTGAAATGACCGGAGTATCAGGAGGTAAGAAATAATAAAATATTAAATAATATATTAATCGATTTGATTCAATTTAAATCTTTTTAAACAGAAAAATCAAATGAGTCAATTTCTTTAAATAAAAAATAATTTAAATAGTTTTAGATTAATTTTTATTTTATTTTTTTCAATTTTATTCGATTTAATTCAATTTTATATACTCTTAAGATTGGTATTTTGGTGTGAAGTCGTGGTGTAATATCATATTATTTAAAGTGAATTAATAGATGATATTAGATTAAAAGATAGTATTGAATTTTTTAAGAAAATAAAATTAAAATTAAATAAAATCATATTTTAAAAATAAATTAAATATCATCTTAAATTTAAAAAATATTTTTATTTTAAATATATTTATATCAAGTAAGATATTTTAAATATTACATATAAATGTTAAATATTTTATTGTATTATAATATTTATATAATTTTATATCTTGTATTTTTATTCACATTCATACTTTTTAAATTAAAATTCTCCACTTGCATTTTAAATATAAAATAAAAAAATAAAAAATAAATATTTAAATTTTAAATTATTTAACAAAAATCATAAATAATTTTAGTGTGGTCATTTAAGAGCAGAGTTATGAACAGACCGAGAGAAAGCTAAGACATAGTCAGAAGCACAAGCTGCTTCTTCATTGTTATTTGCACTGCCACCACCCTGACGATATGAAATAATGGACTCGCTAATGATCCTTTTAGCCACCGGATCTATCTCTGATTTTACTGGTGTTATTTTCTTCATTAACAATCTTAGACCCTTTCACTTTCTCTTTCTCTACCTGCTCCCTCTTCTCTTTAAGTGCCTCCGTAAACCAGGGACGGATCTATATGTAAAGGTGTGAGGACAATTGTCTCCACAAAAAATTTTTTTTACACTAATATATGTATTAATTTTTTTTTATTTTTAAAAAAATTTAGATATTGTCCCCACAAAAATAATTTATTTTAGTAAAATTTATTTTTTGTCTCCACTAATTAAAATTTTTAGATCCGTTCCTGTCCATGACCTTATCTCAACACTACAGCAATTATGAATGTGTGCCCTTGAGCATTATAGTGTGGCCATGCCTTTCTATCTCATCGTCCCCTTTTATGGATCTTCATTCTTCGCCGTTTCTCGAAGACAGAGGAATGAGTACACGCGTCTAGTCTTGAACGGAGATACTGTTACTACGTGGCTCCCTTCACGGGCCTTCAAATGCAAAGCGGATATGAAAGCAACACGTATTAACAAAGATGCCATGTGGCATTTCAAATGGATAAGTGTATGATCCAATTAATATAACAGCTGATTGTAGTTAACATGGGAGTTAAGTTTGATTTATGAAGAAGTTTTGGGCTAGTCTAATCCATTAAGTATCATGGGTTGGATCAGATTGATTTTTTAATTTTTTATAATTTTTAATATAAAATTAATTTATTTAATTTTAACAAACGAGTTAAATTAACTTTTTTGTTAGTTTATTATTTATTTTGTTATTAATTTGTTAAGCATACGTCGTGTTAATATTATTAAATTTATCATTAATATATTTTTGTATGAATAGATATATCACGTGTTATTCAGTAATATACATATATTTATAAATTAATTCTTTATTTTTTTTATTAAACATGTCTATTAATCCTTTATTTTACAAACAACTTATTTAATGTTTTGATATTTATATAATATGTTTTAGAAAAAATAGCATTTACCCGCTAATATATAAATTTATTGCAAATAGCATCAAAATGACATAAATACATCTCTCCATTATTCTTCCTTCCTAACAATTTTTGTCAAATTGTTCTTTGTTTTTCTATTTTATTTTTCAATTTTATTTTTTTAACTAAAAATAGTTTTTCTAAAATGAATTAATTTTAAAAAATCATTATTTATATCTTAAACCATAATTTTAATGGGAAAAAAAGAAAAAGAAAAAAAATCATACTTAAATTCTAAACCGTAAATCATAAACCTAAAATTTTAAAATCCTAAAACAATAAACTCTAAATTATAAATTCTAAAATTTAAATATCCAATCATAAAACCTTAAATATAGAAGTCTAAAATCCTAAAATCATAAACAATAAACCACAAAACTTAAATGTCAAAATCTCAAAAACCAAACACCAAAACCACAAAACCCCTAACACCAAATTCTAAACTTTAAACACCAAATGCTTAACTTTAAAATCTGAAATCCCAAATCTCTAAATCCTATGCCCTAAATCTTGAATTCTAAAATCTCAGATCTCAACACTTGAAACTCTAAATCATAAACCCCATAAACCCCAAATATAAAATCTCAAACCCTAAAACCTAAACTCTAAAATTTAAAACCTCCAAATCTTATATCTCAACTTTAAACAACAAACATCAAGACCTTAAAACTTTAAACCTCAAACACCAAAAATTAAATCCTAAAACCCAAACTCCAAAAACCCCAAATCCAAAACTCTAAACAACAAACCCCAATCCGAAAAATCACAAACCCCAAACTATAAAATACAAACTCGAATCCTAAAACTTTAAGTTCTAAATCCTAAACCCAAACCTCCAATCTCTAAACCCCAAAGCCAAACCCTAACTCAACCTCAGACATCAAGACATTAAAATTTCAAATTTTAAATACCAAAAACTAAAATCCTAAACCCCAAAACCCAAATCTCAAATCCAAAAATTCTAAAATTAAATCTCAAACCCTAAGCTGCAAATTATAAATGCCAAGCCCCAAAATCTTAAACTCTAAATCCTAAACCTCAAATCTCTAAATTTTGAACCTTAAACCCAACATCTAAACTTCAAACCTCAACTCTAAAATTTAAATATCAAGACCCTGAAATCTTAAACCTTAAACCTCAAACACAAACCCTCTAAACCCAAAACCTCAAATCTAAAAATCTTAAACTCTAAACTCCAACATGTATAGAGTTTGGGGTTTTGGGATTTAAAATTTGGGATTTGAAGTTTTAAAATTTGAGGTTTGAGATTTGGAGTTTTCAAATTTGGGGTTTTGAGTTTCGTATTTTGGGGTTTGGGGTTTTGGGCTTGTGGGATTAAGGATTTGAGTTTTGAGATTTTGAGAGTTAAGGTTTGGAATTTTAGGGTTTAGATTTTGAGCTTTCTAGATTTAAGGGTATAAAGTTTTGATGTTAGGGTTTGAAATTTTATGATTTTTGTATTTAGGGTTTGTAGTTTAAGGTTTAGGGGTTTAGAATTTCAGTGTTTGATATTTAGGGTTTAGGGGTTTAACATTTGACGTTTCGAGTTTTTGAGTTTGGTGTTTTGGGATTTTAGGATTGGTACTGAGGTTTTACGTTTTCAGGGTTTGGAATTTTGGATTTAGTGTTTTGGGATTGTCATGCCCCCAATTTAAGGGAACATGATTGTCACAAGTAGTAGATAACTTTAACCTTATTCTATTGCATACTTGCTTCAAGTATATCACATATTAGAATTAGTAACATACGTTTATAAGTTCACCAATATAACCAAATAAACAAGTCAAATCTTTATACACATATTACAGTAGAAGCAGGGATTCTGTCTGTGGCGTTCAGAACATACTCTAGAATATAAGTACAAAATAATTTAAACACTGTGACACTACAAGAATTTTGATTTTCAGTGGCAACTTTAAGGTGGCGACTCTTAAAGTCGCCACTAAAAATAATCTTTAGTGGCGACTTTCTAAGTCGCCACTAAAAGATGACATTTATAGTGGCAACTTTGTATGGTTGCCACTGAAAATTACCTTTTGGTGGCGACCCAGTCAGGGTCGCCACTAAAAGGGTATCAGTTAACACCTTTCAGTGGCGACTTAAACTATGTCGCCACTAAAAGTATTCAGTGGCAACCTATAGTCGCCACTAAAAGTATTCAGTGGCGATCTATAGTCGCCACTTAAAGGTAAGAGTAATGTAAATATATATATATATATATATATATATATATATATATATATATATATATATATATATGGACATATATCTTCTCTTGGTTGCTTCCAAAATTCAATCTTTATTTTTAGTATATGTATAAAATTTAATTTTTTTTAAGAAATTATATAAAAAATTATTTACTTTATAAAAGTATTGTTATGTTAATATTATTAACAAAAATTTTAGAAATTTATTTAATTAGTTTAAAGGAAAGCTTAACTAAACTGTATCTTTACTTAAATTATATAAACCCTTAATTTATGAAAATTGCAGATCGGTTGGTAGTAAGTTTTATAGTGTTTCAATATATTTTTCTTTAATTTTTACTTCAATATTTACAACAATGTAAGAAATATGCATAGCACCATCAAAATATTCACATGGTCTAGTCTTCGACTTAAGTTGTGCATCCGGCACCTAAAAATGCAATTGGCACACTTGTCAATGGCATTCTTCACCATTGCAACTTTTGAAATATTGAAATTTCTAATAATAAATTTTTGATATTCAAGATTCTGATGATGATTTTCATAATTTTTGTATATTTAAATTTTTAATAATAAAAATTCAAGACATGTTTTAAAATAACATGAAATTATTTAAATTTTATTTAAACTTATAATATAAAGATGTATTAAAATAATTTAATTGTTTAAATATTTTGTATATATAACGCAGACACAATATTAATTATTGTAAATTTAATATATTAATTAACAAACACTTATTATTGACTTATCACTCGTAAGCATAATTTTTAATTTTTTTAATCAAATTAACTTATTTAAAAAATTTTGATACGAGGGTTGTGTAAGCACAAAATTATTAAGGCGGGAGTGTTCAGAATTTTAAAATTTTAATTGAAGAATAATTTTATCAAACTTTACCTACTAAATTTGAAGATAAGCTTAATCTTATCTTTGATTCTTATCTTTTTGTCTTTGTCATACTCTTCCTTTCTCAGTGCTGTACCAAAGAAGATAAAAATAATTATTAAACATGTTATATTTAACTATTATTCAAAATTAGTATAAATTTATAATTTGAATAATTAAAATAATTTAATATTTAATTAGTACTTATCAATAAATGTATTTAAACTTAAGTAGTAAGTGTATGTTTTTTCTTCCTCATATTTTAGTAAGATTAAAATTTTTAATATTAGTAATTTATTTTATTGTGGGTTAGAATTTTTTTTAAATTTATCACTAAACTTTGGTATTGATATTTGATTATTAATAAAAATCTTTAATCTAATTCGGATAAAATAATTCGCATTACAGGTTGTGATCCAAGAGATTTCTAGAATCCACTAGGCACTAGCTGAAACTGAGAGATACCTTTTTCTGAAATCAGTGTTATAGACGAAGCCTTTCGGACTCAACACCAAAAAGAACACCGGCGAGAAAATATTGCAAAGGGAAAAAATAAAACCCTAATTTTGTCTAAAGCTCTGAGCTTTGATTGAAATCGCGAAGGGAAATATTACACGCATCTCTACGGCCCCTACTCAGAGGTTGGTTCTTTCGATTAGTCCATTCATACTTTTCTTTCTGGTTGCCTGGGAAAGAAGAATCCATTTGCCCATTGGCAGAGTTTTCCCTCTTAGGTCCTGTTTCTTTTCTGCTGTCAAGAATTTTTGAAATCTGAGTTTGTTTTGTTCCTAATATAGTCCTTTCTCCATCTCGTCTCTACCCACAGGGGCTCAATGGCGCAGCGGGTACGACACATATCTCCACAATAGTATGATATTGTCCACTTTGGGCCAAAGCCTTCATGGTTTTGTTTTTGGACTTCCTCCAAAAGGCCTCATACTAATGGAGCTTGTATCCTTACTTATATACCCACTTACTTCTCAATATCTAGTCAATGTGGGACTTTGTTTGTATTCTTAAAAATCCTCCCCTCGAACAAAGGACCACACTTGGGCCTTCTACAACAATCCCTCTCCTCGAACGGTACTCTCCTTCCTCGTTCGGAACCATGGGATTTTATCGAATGGCTACACAACAATCCCTCCCCTCGAATGACACTCTCCTTCCTCATTCGCAACTGGGGGGATTCTGTCGGTGGAAACACTACACCAACTCTCATCATCCGGAACACTAAGGGACCACCACTTTTTGTTCGGCGAATCTCCTCTACATAGTTAGATCGGGCTCTGATACCAATAGTTGGGCGCAGCGGGTACAACACATATCTCCACAATAATATGATATTGTCAAACAGGCAAGGGCTAGGATCATCTGCCTAAGGTATGGGGCTAGGCGAGAAGCTCTTTGTTCGAGTTGTCCTTGTTTGTTATGGTGATTGATTCGGGTTTTGTGGTTTTATGGCAATTGGAAACCTTTTCCTAAAAATCGCCTTTCAGCTTCTTCAAATTCCTCCTTAATACGAGGGATGGAAATTATGCTTTCTTTTATTTCTTCACAGTAACTGCGCTCCCTCAGCGCAAGCTGATTGTCTACCACCGCGGAGATGGGGTCATGTGCTATGCCCATCTAATTTATCCTTATATGATTCTTTCATCGTGTTGTGCATTTCTGTTTTCTTTCTGCTTTTAGCTTATTAAATTTGATCTAGATGACATTAACTTGGCTGTATCATGCAGAATGATATATTTCCTTACACCTTTCTTACACAGCTTTGGAGTTTGAGTTTACGAGGTCACATATTGTTGCTGCAATCCCTGGGACCTTCTTTTGTGCGTGGTGTGCTATGCGGAAGCATTGGCTGGCGAATAATATATTGGGTCTTGCTTTCTGTATTCAATTTTGGCGCATAGCCAATAATATATACTTTTACTTTTCTTCCAAAAAAATTGAATTTTATTTATTCCATGCCTTTCTTTGGATACCATTCATTGATGTGCTTCATCTGTTCTGTTATATTGGTTTTATTGTTAGCTTATTACGAAGAGTATAAGCTGAGAAAATTGAGATTACGTTGAAATGCTTGCATAAATCATGTATAACTATGTGGATTATAGTTTGAAATTGATATCTCCATCTTTGAAATTGGCAGGGAATTGAAATGCTCTCTCTTGGGTCTTTCAAGACTGGCGTCATTCTCAAGTTTACATTGCTATTTGTTTTTATCATTTTGTTTTCTACCATCCATTGGCTGCATATAAACTAAGCCACTCTTTTTTTACATCAAGGGCATTTTTTGAGTGTGCTTATCCCAAAGGCCCATGCTGCTGAGCCTCATTCATTTATTTATCGAGCTTGATTTACTCTCTCTCTATTGGGTTCTCCAATATTGCAAAGCATTTGTTTATGTCATTTAGATTGTTAGATTTTAGCTGCCAAATGATTAAGCGTGTGTTTCAATTGTATCATTTTTCATTCTCTGTTAACATGGTCTTTGACTCTTCTGTATACATGTGTTTTGCAGGCATGACTTTTTGTATATGATATTTTCTGGGTCTTCTTCACTCCAGTGATGTTTAGCGTTGCAAAATCGTCTGATGCTCCAATAAAGGTTAGATTTAAAATATGAAAATTTCTATTTTTCTATCCTTCATGTGAATTTTAATTGTGTATTTTCCTTGATCCCATCAAATGATTATTTTATGGTCATGAAACTCCTTCCTAATCTTGTTCAAGTTGTTTTGCAGCTTTTGTTTCCCACATTAGATTCTGCAAGGCCATTTTCGATGCTTGGACTTGGTGACATTGTTATCCCCGGTAGGCTAAATATTGTATATTGGTGTATTTTCTTGTATAGTGATCTGTAATATTACAATTCATTACTTTTTAGTATATTTATTGGATCTTGTTAAATTTAACAAAAAAATTGATTTGATTCCTTTCTTTTCTTTCATAATTTATAAGATCCTCCATTATCTGGAAATTTGAAGGTGTTCACCCATTACTAATCCATAAGAGGCAGTTTTCAAGATGGTTCTGCCCTTTGTTTATTTATTACTTTTGATAAGTGCTTTGTAGAGTTAAACTTGTTACTCTCGCTTGACTGACGGAACTAATGGTAATGGACATAGTGTATGTGCATGTGTTTTAAAATGATAAAACGGAACCTTTTATCTCTGGATCAATTTATCATATGCCTTTTTTGCTTCCAACTTTGTATTATGTGTTTAAACACTGAAGATTTCCAGCAACTTGACCAAGCAGTCTTTTGAGTTCATGGTTCTAATAAATGGCATACTAAAGATATAGATTTAATAAGATTTATTTGACTTATGCTAAAATCAGTGGTGGTATGTTTCAGGTAGAATTGACCATGTATAATTTTTTACTTCTATCAAATTTTTTTTCTTACAATGATAACATTGATGTTTGAACTTTGAAACTTTTGTAAAGTATTCAAAATTTTCACAGCTAAATCACTTTTAATTATTTTTAAAGTATAAGATTTTTTATTATGATGAAATTAGGCTATTTCTCAGTCATGAAAATAGGGGATATAAATATGTTGTGTTGGATCTCACTCCAAAAATTGATAAGTTATGAAATAAGTTTTTAAGCAAGCTTATTAAATATTTGAGATGAATTTGAGTGACTTGGTTCTTTATTCTATTTTTTTGGTAAATAATCATTTAATATGAGTAAAAGTTATCTATTTTTTTTTTGTCTTAGCAACTTGCTTAACACAAATTTTTTATACACATTTTTGTTGTTGTTGGACTAATATGAGGTTTTTTTTGCAGCATGCCATCACAGCATACATGTATGACGAAGATGTTGATGACATGATATTTATTGTTGAGTATAGCCAAGAGTACGGCAAGGAAAATCCAAATATACTTGGTCTTAACCGTCTTTTGATAAATTTTTATAGTTTGTGATAGAAGTACTAATGGTATATTTTCATTGTGTTAGGATTAATTAATTTCGTTTGTAAATAGTTACTTTTTTTTTTGAAATGTAATTAGTTACATTACTTTGAATATTTGTATTTGAACTAATTGTAGTTAAATATAAGTTTAAATAAAAATTTCTATTCTTTTTATTATAATTTTAGCAAGATAACTAATATGTCAATTGTATTTTTTTAATTATTTTGTTAGTAAAAATTAACATCTATAAATTTTAATAATAAAAAATTAATATAAAAGAAATTGAATATTAGAATTTTAGTGGCGACTAAAGTGGCCACTAAAATTACACTTCCTGTGGCGACCTTGAAAAGTCGCCACCAAAAATAGATTCAGTGGCGACTTTAATCGCCACTAAAAGTAGACTTTTAGTGGCGACCAAATAAAGTTGTCACTGAAAGTAGACTTTCAGTGGCGACTTTTGATATTTTAGTGGCGATTTTTATAGTCTTTTGTGACGACTTTAGTCGCCACTAAAAGTAAACTTTCAGTGGCGACTGTAAAAGTCGCCACTAAAGTAAACTTTCAGTGGCAACTCTAAAAGTCGCCACTAAAAACATTCAGCAACGGAGTTATCAGCGACAAGGTGGTAGCGACCAAAATTTGCCACTGAAAGTCTTTAGTGGCGACTTTCAGACTTTTAGCGGAAATTTTAGTCACCACTAAAAGCGTATATTTTTGTAGTGTGAGCCTTGGAAGCAACGTAGGCTCACCCAGAGAGTATGACACATAGTTGATCATGTAGCTGCAGAACCAAACTCTGTATTTTTATTGGAAAAAAATGTAAGTATCGTATAGTGTGTTTGACAACTTAGTGAGCAGATAATACCTCCTATAACCTCTTATGTCAACATATGGATGTATTCATATTTTAAAATTTGTCAAACAAAAAATACAGTTCGAAAGTACATATATATGGGACCTGCATTTCAAATATTTTCAAAACAAAAGATATTCAAATATCCAAAACTATATACTGTATTGTATGAATATTAAACAAATATTATTATGCATCAAAATATTTCACATGAAAACACTAGGAGAATCCCATATCAAAACCATCATATCAAAGTTCAAGCCCTTTCGTACTTTGGTGGTGTTGGATTTGCCTAAATTCAGCATCTCAGCTAAAATTTGTCCTACCACCATTTAAGAGGACATGCGAAGGGACTCTAATATGGGCAATTTCTCAAGCACACAGCAAGATAGGGCAAATCACATATCATATAGTCGGCATCTCGTCCAGATATGAGGCATCCCACTTTTCTTCACATATAATATTCCGTGTGTTGTCCATCACACGAGGTTAGCACCACCCCTACTAGCTGAGGTATCAAGGTGCACTAAAACTAACATCACCTGGTCTTAGCAAATAATTTTTCTAATAGGCTTTCTCCTTAGAAATCATATTTCTATATATGTCATATCATTTAAAATAGAGATTTCAGTATAATACAGAATTTTCAGTATCAATAAAATTCCTCTGTAAAAATTTTTTCAACCAAAGTTATCACATGTACATGCCTTTTTTCAAGGCAATCTTATAATTTTATATATCAATGTCACGTGCATAAATTATTCACTTTCTATGTTTTAGAGAAATGTATGCAAAATTACATGTTTAATGGCTTTAAAATTATTATACAAAATTATACTATTCTTGAACAATATGCTAGTTAGCAAATAAATCAAGTAATTTAATCCATTTCAGAAACATATATAACAATATAAATAACTTGTAAATAGAACTAATTATAGATTTAAAGTTCAAAAAGAGTATATGGTAAGTTATAAAAAGAATTATTTACTCATAAGGTAAGATTTCAGATTGGACAGTCCCAAAATACACTTTTTCAATTTAAATTTGACTAAATAAACCTTAAAAACGAGTCTGGAGGGTTCAAAAATTTAGAAAATGACTCTAGAATTGTGAAATTTAGCCTCTAAGAGCTTGGTCAACACTGATCAATTAATAGAACTATTCACAGTCAAAAAATACTATTTACCGTTAGAATCACAATTTATACAAGCTAAATTTACTATTCACGACAAACAAAAAATTGTCAGATGGTTAAAAAATTTCAAATCGTAAGGTTTATCTAACTCCTGAATTCATCTACAATGTCAAATTTTCAATTTAAAATCTGTAAATAAGAGTTTTAGAGTTTACATTTTTATAAGATTTTTTACTTCCGATCTACGGTGATTCTGCAAAATTATTCAGTCAATATCGAAGTACTTTTCGTCTTGAATCTAGTGGTACCCTTAGTTTTAAAATCGGAGATTTGAAAGTACTCTAGATCTAGGGAGAGAAAATGAGGAGAGAGAAATACTATTCACACTATTTATATAGTCAGCATTTCGCCCAGATATGAGGCATCCCACTCTCCTTCACATATCATATTCCGTATGTTGTCCATCACACGAGGTTAGTACCACTCCTACTAGCTGAGGTATCAACGTGCACCAAAACTAACATCACTTGGTCTTAGCAAACAATTTTTCTAATAGGATTCCTCCTTAGAAATCATATTTGCATATATGTCATATAATTTAAAACAGAGATTTCGGTATCATACAGAATTTTCAGTATCAATAAAATTCCTCTGTCAAAATTTTTTCAACCAAAATTATCACATATACATGCCCTTTTTCAAGGTAATCTTATAATGTTATATATCAATGTCACATTCATAAATTATTCACTTTCTATGTTGGAGAGAAATGTATGCAAAATTACATCTTTAATTAATGGCTTTAAAATTATTATACAAAATTATACTATTCTTGAACAATATGCTAGTTAGCAAATAAATCAAGTAATTTAATCCATTTCAGAGACATATATAAGAGTATAAATAACTTGTAAATAGAACTAATTATAGATTTAAAGTTCAAAAAGAGTATAAGGTAAGTTATAAAAAGAATTATCTACTCACAAGGTAAGGCTTCATATTAGACAGTCCCAAAATACACTTTTTCAATTCAAATTTGACTAAATAAACCTTAAAAACAAGTCTGGAGGGTTCAAAAACCTAGAAAATGACTATAGAATTGCGAAATTTAGTCTCTAAGAGCTTAGCCAACACTGATCAATTAATAGAACTATTCACAGTCAAAAAATACTATTGACCGTTAGAATCATTTCACATCAGCGCTGACTCAACTTACAAAAATAATAAATATACCATTTAATCCCTGAATTTATTAAATTCCTATAATTTAATCCTTGAATTAAGTTATTGTACAATTTAATCTTCGAATTTACCAAGGATTAAACAATTTAGTCCTTCTATTATTTTCACACTAACTGTTTATAATATAACCCATTATATCAATGCTGACTCAGTTTAAAAAAAACTTCAAAATACTTCATTTTCCACTTTATTTTTTCACTTCTCATATGAAAAATCTCATTTTCTATCTTTGATGATTAAAAATAATAAAAATTATTCTGAAACTTATGATATTAACAACCATGGGTAGTTTAGCTTGACACTTTACACATTTTGGGTTATAACAAGAAGCCATTATTTCAACGTTCTTAATTCTTTTTTGTTCAGTGTTGTGTTAGTTCTTATAATTTTTGTTCTAATTCATACATTTTAATGTTAAAAATTTTATAGTTGATATTTATTAGTTAGCCCTCATGATTATGTTTGAATATTATTGTGTATTTTAATAAGATTTTCTTGCAGATCTTTTTACTTATCATTTTTTTCCTTTGGGGACAGAGAAAAATGTGTTTTAATTTATAGAAAATATTGTCACTCTGCTACTAAATAGTTGATAGTATGAATAAATTTTTTATTGAATTGTCAATACATTTATGACACTTCCCTTTTATTTGAATGTTTCTACAGTTTTCCTTGCCTTGCAAAACGAATGCAATATTTAGTTCAACAACTTGAAGCAAACAACATTGTATGAGGTTGAGGGAACAATTTTATTTCAAAATTTTATAGATGAGTCAATGCTAATGTGACATGATTAGTTAATATTTAACGTATCATATAAACACTTAACAAGTTATATTAGCAAACAATTAAGATAAAAATAACATAATGACTAAATTATTTGATGTTTGATAAATTCAAAAATTAAATTGTGTAATGACATGAATTTAGGGATTAAATTATAGGTATATAATAAATTAAATGACTAAATTGTAGGGACATAATAAATTCAAGGACTAAATTGTATATTTATTCTTTTTTTAAGTTAAATCAGTGCTGATGTGGCATGATTTGGACTAAATTGTAGAGATATAATAAGTTAAAGGATTAAATTGTAAAGACCTAATAAATTCAGGGACTAAATTGTATATTTACTCTCTTTTTTTAAAGCTGAGTCGGCGCTGATGTGGCATGATTAATTGACATTTAACGTGCCATGTCAGCACTTAACGGGCCACATCAGCAAGTAGTTAATGTAGAGATAACGGAAGGACTAAATTGTCTGACGTTTGGTAAATTCAGAGATTAAACTGTGCAATAAGTTAAATTCAGGGATTAAAATATAACGACTTAGTAAATTCAAGGACTAAATTGTATGTTTACTCATTATTTTAAGTAAAAAAAATTATTTTAATTAAAAGCGTATTTACTTTTAAAAAAACATAATAATTTAAAATAAAAATATATTTGTTTATAGCAAAACATGATTATTTAAAAATTTACGGGATTTAGCCCCAAAACTTAAGTCCTCATATTACTTTCATAATTCCTCAAACAATATTATAAATAAACATATTTCTAATGGTATTTATCTCCATTTATCATAATCCTCGCTTATATTCATAATTTTTCTTTAATTCATGGTTTTCATTTATTTAGGGGTTTTTCCTTTATTTTAAGGCTATTACATTCTTCTCCCTTAAAGAAATTCGGTCCCCGAATTTCATCTCTATATTTACAATAAAAACTAACCTCATGATTCAAAAAGATGTGGGTATCTGACACCCTTGTCATCCCCTCTATCTTAAGTAGCCTTCTCAGAAGAGTGATTTTGTCATATCACTTTCACTGTAGATATTTCTTTTGAATGTAATTTCTTTACTTGTCTGTCCATTATCGCTACTGGTTGTTCATTATAAGTTAAGTCTTTCTGTAACTGAATCTGTGGGTAATGTATAACATGTGTAGGATCTGGTAAGTACTTCTATAGCATAGACATATGAAAGACTGGATGGACATTACCCAATTCAGGTGATAAAGTTAAACGATAAGCTACTGGGCTAATCTTATCAAGAATTTCAAATGGTCCTATATACCGTGGACTTAACTTCCCTTTCTTTCCAAATCTCACTACTCCTTTCATAGGAGATATTTTCAAGAAGACATGTTCACTTATGACAAATTTCAATGGTCGACGTCTATTAACAATATAAAATTTCTGTCTACTCTGGACTGTTAATAACATTTTCTTGATTAACTTTACCTTGTCAAGTGCATCTTGTACCAAATTAGTCCCTAAAATCTTAGTTTCGCCCATCTCAAACCATCTGATTGGAGAACGGCAATGTCTACCATATAATGCCTCAAAAGGTGACATTTGTATACTAACTTGGTAGCTATTGTTATAAGCAAATTCAGCTAGGTGAAAGAATCTTTCTTAGTTACCTTGAAAATCTAGCACACATGCCCGAAGCATTTCTTCCAATATTTGAATAGTTCGCTCAAACTGTTTATCTGTTTAAGGATAGAAAGAAGTACTGAGATTTAATTTTGTGCCTAAAGCTTCTTGGAAGGCTCTCCAAAAACGAGCTGTGAATTGTAGTCCTCGATCAGATATAATCAATATCAGTACCCTATGAAGCCTTACTATCTCATTCAAATACAAATTTTCATACTGAGTTACGTTGTAAGTGATTTTCACTGATAAAAAATGTGCTGATTTAGTCAATCTATCAATGATCACTTATATTAAATCAAACCCTTTTGGTGTTCGTGGTAGCCCTGTAACAAAATTCATAGTTATTCTTTCCCATTTTCATTTAGATATCTCTATCTGCTGATGTAATCTTGTAGGCTTTTGATGTTATGCTTTTACCTGCTAGCAAGTTAAACATCGAGAAACATAATCAATTATATCTTTCTTCATACCGTCCAACTAATAAATTTCTTTTAGATCTTTATACATTTTATTTACTCTAGGATGAATGGTATATATGGATCTATGAGTGTAATAACCGTAAAATTTAATGAAAAGGAAATTTAAAATAAAAGAGAGAATTTTGACAATAGAGATAAGAACCGTAGAAAATATGTATATTTATTACATAGAAAAAAATATATATATAATATTAGAAGTTATGTTTTGGCGCGCTATAAGCAAATATATTTTTCTTATGTAGAAATAATTATGATTTGTTAAAAGTAAGTGAATTTTTAAGTAAAAGAAATATTGTGTTGCTTAAAATAATTATACCGGCTTCTATTGAATTTTTATGGTATTTTTAGAAATACTCTTTCTTTTAATATAAATAAAGATATTTGTTTAGAAATTTGTTTTATTACTATTTTTATCAAGAAAAATTATGATGTGAGAGTTTAACTAAAGATTTATAAGAAAGGAAATTTTTAAAAATTTTTGGGATATTTTATGATGAAAAACGGAATTTATATGAATTTATAAAAGAAAATCTTATTATTAATTATTTAATAATTATTATTATTTCAAAAAAAAAAAAAAAAATTTACTGTAGCTTCTGCATATATGCATACGGGTACCAGAGTGCAGAAAGGAAAAAAAAACCCGCAGCCCCCCATTTTTTCCTTTTCCCCTTCGAATTTTAAACCCTCATATCTGGAGCTACGGACCTCCGATTGACGAACCGTCTGAACCGTTGGACTCGTGGCAACGAGTACTTCAAAACCCACCGATCAATTTCGCCGGAAAGTCGCCGGAAGGTTGCCGGAAAATCGCGTGAATAGTACCTCCAAAGGTAAAACTTCGTCCCATTGCGTTTTAGGCTTCGTTTTTACCGAAATTCTTCCCGTAGATAGCTTTAGAATCAAATATGGGGTTTTTAGGTTTCAGCATGAATAGTATTTTCCGGCGAGTGAATAGTATTTTCCGGCGTGAATAGTGATTTTAGAATTTTCTAATTTTCATGCTATGTCTATGTTTTCTAGGTTATTGAGCCACTACGAGGTGAAATTCTCGTTGTTGGACTTCTAGTACGGTGAGTGGGTTTTTCATACTATAGCGCATGTTTTAGGAATTTGATTTATAACTCTCTCGTATGATTTTAACTAGTTGGAATGTATGTTAAATTGTTTTACTGCTTTGAAAACCAATATGTTCCAACCATGTTAGAAATTGTAAATTTCAATCTTAGTTGAACCATAGGTATGCAGGGCAAGCATCTAGACTATTAATTCTCCATTTGAGCTAGATTTATAGAAATGCGAACTTAGTCATAGAAATGAACTAAGTTAGCCATGAAGTGATTTGATGCATGACAAGTATCTATGTAATGTCTACGGACGATCTATGTTTAAAAAGGGAAAGTTTATGATTTTAAAGGTCTCCATGGGAATTCATGGATGAGATATATTTTAGAATAGAGTTTTATGCATGAAAAGAGCTAGATGGAGAATTATAGCTTTATTGTAAAGTTATTGAAATGTTTTACTTTAAACTCTCTGAATAGCATATTTCAAATGTTTTCTATTGGAGGGACCCTTTTAGATCACTGTTAGCTAGCCGCAGGTAGTGCTAGTCCTGGTGCACCTTGATCATGTTACGGCTTCGGCCTAGGATATTGTGACGGGCATATGACTGCCTAAGACATAAAATTTAGGGTGGACTTATGTCTACGCCTACAGTGATTACCCTACCCTTGCTGTGTGCTTGGGGGAGATGATAGATCTGTTAGGAAAGACCTCCAATAAATTAGTGCATTTTTCTTAAAGATTAAATATTTCTAAAATACCTCATTCATCATTGTTCTTGCATAAGAATCTTCATTTATTACTTACCATGCATAATTGATTTGCTTACAGTTATTGATTTAATCCTGATTTATCATTTGAACTGTTTAGCATTCTTTCAATAAATTACGGTTAAATGTTTAATGTTTTCTATACTTTGATTTCAATTATTTAATTAATTGCGAAATATTCGTGCTTAGTTTGCCCTGTTTCTGTTATAGTATGATTTATCCATTCACTGAGATGTGGTAATCTCACCCCTCTTCTGTTTTCTCCCCACAGATAGTCAAAGAAACACTGATCCAGCTACAGCTCCATAGGAGGCTGAGTTAGCATTGGTGAGCCCCAGTTTGGGCAAGGCTTTGTTGTACTGGTTGTTTAGTTTAGTTATGTCTAGTATATCTCCATGAACATACAGGCAGGATCCTCGCTTCTTGTGTTGTTTGAAAAATGGTTTTACGTTTACAATAATGTTTGTACTATGAGGCCATGGGCCAAGTTGAATCAAGGATGTTGGATTCATGAAATATATATAAATATATACAGTATTTTCTGATATTGGATGTGGCGTATGTGGCCAGTTATATTATTATGTACTGGATTGTGTGCTGAATGGTTGTGCATGCTATGTGTTAGGCTTACGGCTAGGGGGAAACCCTTATGCCGTGCCGGTCATGTGTTCCATCATTTGGAGCCGTGACAAATATGGTATCAGAGCGTTAGGTTTCCCTGTGTTCATGGAGTAACGGACCTTTAGGTAGGACTTTGAGTATGGGTATGAATCCGGACATGCTTATACTCACGGTGCTGCTAAAGGGGTTCGATAGGATGTTGTCTTTTTGTTTAAGTTAGTCAGTTTATAGTATGCTATGTTGGTATGGTTAAGTGATGGTTGAGCTATTTCTGTTTTATAGCGAAATGCCACCAAGAACTAGATCAAAGGTTAGGCAACCCGCGGTTCAAGAGCAGATGGCTGAAGAGTCTGCTCAGTCCGCAGTACCTGTGCCTAGAGGCCGAGGTAGAGGTCGTGGCAGAGGCCGAGGTAGAGGTCGTGGCAGAGGCCGACCTAGAGGCAGTGGCAGGGGTGTAAGGGCTGCTGAAGCAGCCGAACAAACTGAGTTAAGAAGTGAGCAAGCTGAGACTCCCAGGACGGGGGAAATGTCTTCTCACCCCCGGGATGATGTGATAGCCCAGATGCTGGTAACCATGCAGGGTATGCAGCGGGCAATAGAAAATCTAGCTGAGAGAAGGGATGGGCAAGATAGAAGGGACCCGCAACAGCCTGAAACAACTACCTCCGTTCCAGAACCAGTTAGGTCCGTGGAGCGGCAGGTGAGACCCGCTGAGAGGGAAGTGGAACTATCTGAGTTCCTGAAGCTGAAACCGCCAACCTTTAAGGGGTTGTTGGCCAGTGAAGATCTTCAGGAGTTTATAGAGGCTACTGAGAAGATCTGCGAAGTTCTTAAGTGTCCAGAGATTCGCTCAGTAGAATTGGCAGCCTTCCAGTTGTCTGGCGTAGCGCAGGTATGGTTCAAGACCATGATGCGCGGAAGGGGAGCTACAGCGCCACCTTTGAGATGGCCAGAGTTCAAGGAAGTCTTCATGGAGAGGTTTGTGCCTCAGAGTATCCGGGATGCAAAGTGTCAAGAGTTTGTGGAGTTGAAGCAGACTCCTGGTATGTCAGTCACGGAGTATGACTACCGCTTCACACAGCTGATGCCGTATGCACCGCACATGGTCCCTATTGAAAGGGACATGATCAGGAAATTTATCCAGGGGTTGGTGCCAGCATTGTTTAAATCAGTGGCACCCCAGATGAAGCAATTCCCGAACTATGCAGAGGCTGTAGATTGCGCAAGAATGATGGAGACTAGGCATTTGGCCGATGTTGAGAGTGCCAAGCTGAGGAAGAGAGATAGAGACGGAAGCTCCAAAGGAGGGCAAAGTTCTCATTCCCAAGGACCCCGATTCCAGAGCCAGCAGCGCCCAGCACCACAGAATATTGGGAACCCCAACCAGAGACCAGATGCAAGTGGTAGGCTAGGTCTTAGCCAGGGAAACACCAGGTATCCAAGACAACCAGGACCAAGAGTCATTCAGCAGAACAGGCCACAATGCCCTATTTGTGGCAACCATCATTTTGGTCAGTGCCGCAGGGAGATGATTGTTTGCTATCATTGCCACCAACCTGGACACATGAAGAGGGAATGTCCTCAGTTGTATGGCTCAAGCCAAGGGCCAACTCGACCAGCTTTACTACCAGCCCCAGTGGCAGCTCAGCCTATAAGGACTATACCGGGCCAAGCAAGTAGCAGAGGTACTGGTAGAGGGATGATGGGCCGCGGTCAAGGCCAAGCAGGCCGAGGTGAACCGAGGATTTTTGCTCTTACCAGGCAGGATGCACAAGCTTCAAATGCGGTCATGACAGGTACTCTTTCAGTTTGCCTACATGAAGCATATGTTTTGTTTGACCCTGGGTCTACATATTCCTATGTTTCCCCTAGTTTTGCTAAGAGTTTGGGTAAAGATCCGATTAGGATGGATGCCCCTTTCTTTGTAACCACCCCAGTCGGTGATTATTTGCCAGTAGAGCATGTATGCAAATCATGTAAAGTGTCAGTGGGTGATAGGGAGACATCTGTTGATTTGATCATCCTATACATGGTCGACTTTGATGTAATCCTAGGAATGGATTGGTTGGCAGCATGCTATGCTACCTTGGATTGCTATGAGAAGGCAATCAAGTTTAACTTTCCAAATGAAGTTCCTTTCCGGTTCCAGTGTGATCGAAGTAAAGCTCCAAGTAACCTGATATCAGTCTTGGGTGCTCAGAAGATGTTGAAGAAGGGATGCCAGGGATATTTGGCATATGTTAGAGATGTGGATGGGAAGGTACCGGATGTAGACAACATGGCAGTGGTAAGAGAATTCCTGGATGTCTTTCCAGAAGAGTTGCCAGGATTACCTCCGGAACGGGAGATAGAGTTTGGTATCGACCTTATTCCAGAGGCTCGACCAATTTCTATACCGCCTTACAGGATGGCACCCACAGAGCTTAAGGAGTTAAAGAGTCAGTTGCAGGATTTGTTAGATAAGGGCTTCATCAGGCCGAGTACTTCTCCAAGGGGTGCTCCAGTTCTTTTTGTGAAGAAGAAAGATGGGTCTTTGCGACTTTGCATTGACTATCGGCAACTGAACAAGCTAACGGTGCGCAACAACTACCCTTTACCCAGGATTGATGATCTGTTCGATCAACTTCAAGGAGCGAAATGTTTCTCCAAGATTGATCTGAGGTCAGGGTATCATCAGTTAAGAATCAAGAAGGAAGATATTTCCAAAACGGCTTTTAGGACCCGTTATGGTCATTATGAGTTTTTGGTTATGTCTTTCGGACTAACTAATGCACCAGCTGCTTTTATGGACTTGATGAACAGAGTGTTCAAGCCATTCTTGGATCAGTATGTCATCGTGTTCATTGATGACATATTGGTTTATTCTGTAGACCATGAGGAGCATGAACAGCACCTACGGGTCATTCTGCAGATTTTGAGGGATCAGCAGTTGTATGCCAAGCTCTCTAAGTGTGAGTTCTGGTTGGACAGTGTTATGTTTCTGGGGCATATAGTCACGAAGGACGGCATTCAAGTAGACCCCGAGAAGGTAGAGGCAGTACAGCAGTGGCCTCGCCCAGCTAGTGTGACGGAGATCCGAAGTTTCTTGGGTCTAGCAGGGTATTACCGGAGGTTCATCAAGGATTTCTCCAGAATTGCTGCTCCTTTGACCAGATTAACCAGGAAGGGAGTTAAGTTTGAGTGGTCGGATGTATGCGAAGAAAGTTTCTAGACCTTGAAGAAGTGTCTAACCACAGCCCCAGTTCTAACTATCCCAACGGGCACTGGAGGATACTCAGTATACTGTGACGCCTCAAGGGTGGGCTTGGGTTGTGTGTTAATGCAGAATGGTCATGTTGTAGCCTACGCATCTAGGCAGCTCAGGAAGCACGAACAGAACTATCCTACACATGATCTAGAGATGGCGGCAGTGGTCTTTGCCTTGAAGATTTGGAGGCACTATCTCTATGGTGAACCCTGTGAGATTTACACGGACCACAAGAGTCTCAAGTACATCTTTCAACAAAGAGATCTTAACTTGAGACAGAGAAGGTGGATGGAGTTGGTGAAGGACTATGACTGCACTATCTTGTACCACCCAGGCAAGGCCAATGTGGTAGCAGATGCTTTGAGCAGAAAGTCAATGGGGAGTCTAGCCCATATTACCCTACTCCGGAGGCCGTTGGTAAGGGATATTCATCGGCTAGAAGGTGAGGGGATGCGTTTTGAAGTGAAGGAGCCAGGGGTGTTGTTAGCCCACATGCAACTACACTCTCCACTGGTTGAGCAGATTAAGGCAGATCAAGACAAGGATGCCAAGCTGTGCAAGCTCAAGGATGAATCCAGGAATAATCAGACTTCTGAATTCAGCGTGGATGCTGAAGGAGTGTTAAGATATGGGAAGCGCTTGTGTGTACCCGATGTGGATGGCTTGAGGAAGCAGATTTTGGAGGAGGCACATCAATCAGCCTATACTATCCACCCAGGAACAAATAAGATGTACAATGACCTCAAGGACTTGTATTGGTGGAATGGGATGAAAAAGGATGTAGCAAACTTTGTGGCTCAATGCTTGGTTTGTCAGCAGGTGAAAGCTGAACACCAGAAGCCTGCCGGTTTGCACCAGCAGATTGAGATACCAGAGTGGAAGTGGGAAATGATTACTATGGACTTCGTTACAGGGTTACCGAGGACCCCTAAGGGTTATGACTCAGTATGGGTGATAGTGGATCGAATGACCAAGTCATCCCACTTCTTACCAGTGAAGACTACCTTTAATGTGGCTCAGTATGCAAGCCTGTATCTGAGTGAGATCGTCAGATTGCATGGAGTCCCTGTATCCATCATATCTGATCGAGGTCCACAGTTTACAGCAAGGTTTTGGAAAGCTTTTCAAGAAGCTTTGGGAACGAGGTTGGATTTAAACACCGCTTTTCATCCCCAAACAGATGGCCAGTCAGAACGCACGATTCAAATTCTGGAGGATATGCTTAGAGCATGTATATTGGATTTTGGTGGCAGTTGGGAAGGATACCTGCCATTAGCTGAGTTTGCATACAACAACAGTTATCAAGCCAGTATTCAGATGGCACCTTTTGAAGCTCTTTATGGGAGAAGATGCCGATCTCCCGTTGGATGGTTTGAAGTTGGAGAAGTCAAGCTGCTAGGGCCAGACTTGGTGCAAGATGCCATAGAGAAGGTTAAGCTGATAAGGGAACGGCTTTTAACTGCACAAAGTCGTCAGAAGTCTTATGTGGACCATAGGCGTCGGGAGTTGGAGTTTTCTCTAGGCGATCATGTGTTCCTCAGAGTTTCACCTATGAAGGGAATCATGCGGTTTGGTAGGAAAGGGAAGTTAAGCCCGAGGTATATTGGACCTTTTGAAATTCTGGATAGGGTAGGAGCAGTGGCATACCGCCTAGCCCTACCACCTGGGTTGAGTGAAGTGCATCCAGTCTTCCATGTCTCGATGTTGAGGAAGTATCTACCCGACCCATCTCATGTGATTCAACCGCAAGAAATCCTTTTGGATGACAAGTTGGCCTACGAAGAGAAACCCGTGGCCATTGTTGATAGACAAGTGAAAAAGTTGAGATCTAAGGATATCCCTACAGTGAAGGTGATTTGGCAGAATCATTCCAAGGAGGAAGTTACGTGGGAAGTAGAGGATGTCATGAGAGAGAAGTATCCTCAGCTGTTTCAAGAGTAGTCAAATGTTTTCATGTTGTTAGTTTTTGTAAAATTCGGGGACCGAATTTCTTTAAGGGGGGAAGAATGTAATAACCGTAAAATTTAATGAAAAGGAAATTTAAAATAAAAGAGAGAATTTTGACAATAGAGATAAGAACCGTAGAAAATATGTATATTTATTACATAGAAAAAAATATATATATAATATTAGAAGTTATGTTTTGGCGCGCTATAAGCAAATATATTTTTCTTATGTAGAAATAATTATGATTTGTTAAAAGTAAGTGAATTTTTAAGTAAAAGAAATATTGTGTTGCTTAAAATAATTATACCGGCTTCTATTGAATTTTTATGGTATTTTTAGAAATACTCTTTCTTTTAATATAAATAAAGATATTTGTTTAGAAATTTGTTTTATTACTATTTTTATCAAGAAAAATTATGATGTGAGAGTTTAACTAAAGATTTATAAGAAAGGAAATTTTTAAAAATTTTTGGGATATTTTATGATGAAAAACGGAATTTATATGAATTTATAAAAGAAAATCTTATTATTAATTATTTAATAATTATTATTATTTCGAAAAAAAAAAAAAAATTTACTGTAGCTTCTGCATATATGCATACGGGTACCAGAGAGCAGAAAGGAAAAAAAAACCCGCAGCCCCCCCATTTTTTCCTTTTCCCCTTCGAATTTCAAACCCTCATATCTGGAGCTACGGACCTCCGATTGACGAACCGTCTGAACCGTTGGACTCGTGGCAACGAGTACTTCAAAACCCACCGATCAATTTCGCCGGAAAGTCGCCGGAAGGTCGCCGGAAAATCGCGTGAATAGTACCTCCAAAGGTAAAACTTCGTCCCATTGCGTTTTAGGCTTCGTTTTTACCGAAATTCTTCCCGTAGATAGCTTTAGAATCGAATATGGGGTTTTTAGGTTTCAGCATGAATAGTATTTTTCGGCGTGAATAGTGATTTTAGAATTTTCTAATTTTCATGCTATGTCTATGTTTTCTAAGTTATTGAGCCACTACGAGGTGAAATTCTCGTTGTTGGACTTCTAGTACGGTGAGTGGGTTTTTCATACTATAGCGCATGTTTTAGGAATTTGATTTATAACTCTCTCGTATGATTTTAACTAGTTGGAATGTATGTTAAATTGTTTTACTGCTTTGAAAACCAATATGTTCCAACCATGTTAGAAATTGTAAATTTCAATCTTAGTTGAACCATAGGTATGCAGGGCAAGCATCTAGACTATTAATTCTCCATTTGAGCTAGATTTATAGAAATGCGAACTTAGTCATAGAAATGAACTAAGTTAGCCATGAAGTGATTTGATGCATGACAAGTATCTATGTAATGTCTACGGACGATCTATGTTTAAAAAGGGAAAGTTTATGATTTTAAAGGTCTCCATGGGAATTCATGGATGAGATATATTTTAGAATAGAGTTTTATGCATGAAAAGAGCTAGATGGAGAATTATAGCTTTATTGTAAAGTTATTGAAATGTTTTACTTTAAACTCTCTGAATAGCATATTTCAAATGTTTTCTATTGGAGGGACCCTTTTAGATCACTGTTAGCTAGCCGCAGGTAGTGCTAGTCCTGGTGCACCTTGATCATGTTACGGCTTCGGCCTAGGATATTGTGACGGGCATATGACTGCCTAAGACATAAAATTTAGGGTGGACTTATGTCTACGCCTACAGTGATTACCCTACCCTTGCTGTGTGCTTGGGGGAGATGATAGATCTGTTAGGAAAGACCTCCAATAAATTAGTGCATTTTTCTTAAAGATTAAATATTTCTAAAATACCTCATTCATCATTGTTCTTACATAAGAATCTTCATTTATTACTTACCATGCATAATTGATTTGCTTACAGTTATTGATTTAATCCTGATTTATCATTTGAACTGTTTAGCATTCTTTCAATAAATTACGGTTAAATGTTTAATGTTTTCTATACTTTGATTTCAATTATTTAATTAATTGCGAAATATTCGTGCTTAGTTTGCCCTGTTTCTGTTATAGTATGATTTATCCATTCACTGAGATGTGGTAATCTCACCCCTCTTCTGTTTTCTCCCCACAGATAGTCAAAGAAACACTGATCCAGCTACAGCTCCATAGGAGGCTGAGTTAGCATTGGTGAGCCCCAGTTTGGGCAAGGCTTTGTTGTACTGGTTGTTTAGTTTAGTTATGTCTAGTATATCTCCATGAACATACAGGCAGGATCCTCGCTTCTTGTGTTGTTTGAAAAATGGTTTTACGTTTACAATAATGTTTGTACTATGAGGCCATGGGCCAAGTTGAATCAAGGATGTTGGATTCATGAAATATATATAAATATATACAGTATTTTCTGATATTGGATGTGGCGTATGTGGCCAGTTATATTATTATGTACTGGATTGTGTGCTGAATGGTTGTGCATGCTATGTGTTAGGCTTACGGCTAGGGGGAAACCCTTATGCCGTGCCGGTCATGTGTTCCATCATTTGGAGCCGTGACAATGAGCTTATTCTAAAATCTCTTTTTTAACTTTTTCTTTATTAGGTACACACAATTGCTTGCCTAATCTCAGAATTCTTTCAGAGTCTACAGTAAATTCAACATCACTGCCATTTTTACCTCTTCAATTTTCTTGCATGAATATGCATCCTCTTCTTATACCTTTTTTACTTGCTCAATAAAAAACGATTGAAACTGTATATGGACCAATAGTATTCCAAGCTCCTTTACTTCTAATACTACCCCATGACATTTCAACTTATGCATTTCTTTAACCAACGGCCTCCTTACCACTGTGATATGAGCCAAACTACTCATAGACTTCCTACTTAATGCATTAACCACTATATTGGCCTTATTTGGTGATATAATATTGTACAGTCATAATCTTTAAGTAATTTCATTCATCATCTTTGTCTTAAATTAGGATCTTTTTTTGAAAAATGTATTTGAGGCTTTTATGTGTATAAATTTTGCATGTCTCACCATACAAATAATGCCTCTAAATTTTGAGAATAAAAATTACTGCTGCCATTTTGAAGTCATGAGTCAGATAATTTTGTTCATGTAGCTTAAGTTGTTTAAATGCATATGCAATAACTCGACCATATTGCATCAACGCACACCTTAATCTAATTCTCGATGCATCATAATATATTGTATATCCTCCAGTACCTGAAAGAATAGACAGTACTGGCGCTGTAGTCAAATATTCCTTGAGTTTTTGGAAACTTTTTTCACATTCATCTGACCAGTTAAAGTTTATTCATTTTCTTGTCAATCTCGTCAAAAAAGTAGCTATTCTTAAAAATTTTTTAACGAATATGAGGTAATAACATGAAAAATCAAGAAAACTACGATTTTTTGTAATTGTGGTAGGGCATATAAATCCCTTGTCTAATAAGTCTTACGACTGATTATTCAACTCCTTGAATTCAGTTGGTGTCATTCTATTTGGAGGTATAGACACTAGTTGGGTTCCCAGAAGTAAATCAATACCGAACTTAATTTCTCATTCTAGAGGTAACCCTGACAACTCCTCAAGATATACATCAGAAAATTCCCTAACCACTAAAACCTGTTCTACATTGGTGTACATCATATCAAAATCTTTGACTACTGCTAAATACCTCTGGCATCTTTTTTGTAATAACTTATGAGCTGTTAAAGCAGAGATTAAATTACTAGATACCTCACTACGATCTCCTTGTATCAAGAAGGGATATTCTTTAGGAATATTAAACTTAATCACCTTAAGATGACAATCTAAAATGGCATGACATGATGACAATTAATCCATTCCCAGTATCATATCAAAGTCTACCATATTTAAAACTATCAAATCTATAAGAGTCTTTTTATCTTTTATCGAAATCTCACACAATTTATATGCATTATTTATTAGTAAGAATTCTCCCAATGGAGTAGCAACCATAAAAGAACAATGTAAACTAGTAGGATCTCTACCCAATTTCTTAGCAAAATAGGATGATATATAAGAATAAGTAGAACTAGGATCAAACAATACATATGCTCTATGGAAACATATTGATAATGTACCTGTCATCATTGCATTTGAGACTTGAACATCTTATTGTGTCAAGGTAAAGACTCGGGCTTGTTCTCGACTTCAACTTCTTGATCCTCTACCAATACCGCCACTACTTGCTTGAACTGAAGCTGTTCTATTTGGTCATGCTGGTACAGATGTAGAGGGTGAAGCTAGCTGTACTGATGCTTGACTCAAATTTCATAATTGTGGATAATTCTTCATCAAATGACCTACTTGTCCACACTTAAAATATGCACCAATTTCTCTGCGTCACTGTCCAGTATGAGACTTACTACAAATGGGACATAATGCAATCGATCTTGAATCCTGTTGACTAGTGGGTCTCATATTTCTTTGAATCATTTTTTGTTTGTTGATATTGATTGATGTCTGGCTGGAGTTACCAGATCCTACTTGTGTTAAATGCTATAGATTCTGAAATATTGGTCCTCTTACATTAGAATTATAACAAGTCTGGATATTACTATATTGATCTCTTTTTCTTTTCTTTAGACCTTCTATGTCTACTAGCTCTCATGTTTTTATCATTTTAGCAAAATCCACAACTGTTGAATAAGTTAAAAAATGATTCATTTAAGGACCCACCAATTTAAACAATGGACAGATTAACCCTGAAACAAATCTCTTAATTCTATCTTTTTCATTAGAAACCAGATATGGTGCATATCTAGACAATCAGGTAAAACAGATGTCATATTCAGAAAATGTCATGTTCGGTGTCTGTCTTAATTCTTCAAATTCCCTAGCTCTCTTGTCCCTTTCACTCATTGGTAGGAAATGATTTATAAATGCTTCCTTAAATTTATCTCACTCCATTGGTGGTAAGGTAATTGCTCTTCCTTGTACCAAAGTCTCAAATCAAACTTGGGTCACATCTGATAGTTGAAAGAACACTAGTTCAACAAATCTTTTAGTGGAACACCCAAAAATTCTGAGAACTCCTTCCACATCATTAATGAATATCTGTGGGTCTTTCTAGATATCTGACCCAGAAAAGTCGGTGGCTTCAGCTTTAAGAATTGCGGTAATGTCACCTTAATCCTTGTAAACTTATTCTCTTGTTCAGTTGGTCTTTTCAATTCTTGTGCTTCAGGAGTATTTTCTGGTGGCTGGCCATCCCTCCTGCCCTGTTCTACTATAAATCCAGTCAATATCTCTAAACTCCTATGTATACCAGCAATCATATCAGTTGTTCTATCATGTGGCTCTTGAAAGAGAGCTACTCTCTCCTCAGGGATTCTATCAGATACATAGACTTGTTCATTATGTCTTCGGGTTCTTGTACCCCATGCACGCCTTCTGCCTCTGCCTTTTCCTCTAAGTCGGCCTCTACCACGGACTCTTTGTACTAAAATTATAGATTATACAGACTCTTCTGTAGAGGGTGCATGATCTTCAGCTTCTCTAGCAATCACAATAGTTCTTGGCGGTATAATAGGTTATAGAAAACAAAAAACCTTTTTAAAAATACCATAATATTCAGTTGGTCTTATACTTGGAACTTTAACAAACTTAGAATGGAAAGAAAATTGAAACCCTATAAAAGCTCTCAACAGCACCTGAAGTATAAATATCTACGACTCATATTCATACTAAAGGTCTCACTAAAGAATTTTTTGCTCCGATAGCCACAAGGAAACCTAATGCTTTGATACTAACTTGTCACGCTCCTAATTTAAGGGAACACGATTGTCACGAGTAACAGATAACTTTAACCTTATTCTATTGCATACTTGCTTCAAGTATATCACATATCATGATTAATAACATACGTTTACAAGTTCTCCGATATAATCAAATAAACAGGCTAAGTCTTTATACATATATTACAACAGAAGCAGGAATTCTATCTATGGCGTTCAGAGCATACTCTAAAATACAAGTATAAAATAATTTAAACATTATGAGCCTTGAATGTAACATAGGCTCACCCAAAGAGTATGACGCCTAGTTAATCACGTAGCTGCAATACCAAACTTTGTATCCTTATCTGAAAAAAAATGTAAGTATCGTGTAGTGAGTTTGACAATTCAGTGAGTAGATAATATCTCCTATGACCTCTTAGATCAATATATGGATATACTCATATTTTAAAATTTGTCACGTAGAAATACAATTCGTAAGTACATATATATAAGACCCGCATTTCAAATATTCTCAAAACAAAGGATATTTAGATATTCAAAACATATACTGTACTGTATGATCATTAAACAAATGTTATTATACATCAAAATATTTCACATAAAAATATTAGGAGGATCCCATATCAACGTTCAAACCCTTCCGTACTTTGGTGGTGTAAGATTTTCCTAAACTTAGCATCTCAGTTAAAATTTGCCCTACCACCATTCAAGAGGACACGCGAAGGGACTCTTATATGGGCAATTTCCCAAGCACACTGCAAGGGAGGAAAAATCACATATCTTATAGTTGGTATCTCGTCCAGATATGAAGTATCATGCTCTCCTTCACGTATCATATCCCGTGTGTTGACCGTCACACGATGCTAGCACCACCCCTGCTAGCTGAGGTATCAAGGTACACTAGGGCTAACATCATTTGCTGTTAGCAAACAATGTTTTCAACAGAATTTCTCCACAAAATCCATATGTGCACATATGTCATATAATTCAAAATAGAGGTTTTAGTATAATACATAATTTTCAGTCTCAATAAAATTTCTCTGTCAAAAATTTTTCAACCAAGATTATCACATATACATGTCTTTTTCTAAAGCAATCTTATAGTTTTACATATCAATGTCACGTGCATAAAATATTCACTTTCTATGTTGTTGAGAAATGTATGTAAAATAACATGTTTAATGGTTTTAAAATCATTATACAAAACCATACTCTTCTTGAACAATATGCTAGTTAGCAAATAAATTAAGTAATTTAATCCATTTCAGAGACACATATACCAGTATAAATAACTTGTAAATAAAACTAATTATAGATTTAAAGTTCAAGAAGAGTATATGGTAAGTTATAGAAAGAATTATCTACTCACAAAATAAGACTTCAGATTGAACAGTCTCAAAATACACTTTTTCAATTTAAATTTGACTAAATAGACATAAAAAACGAGTCTGGAAGGTAAAAAAACCTAGGAAGTAACGTTGGAATTGCAAAATTTGGCCTCCAAGAGTTTGATCAACACTGGTCAACTGATGAGGTACTATTCATGATCGAAAATTATTATTTACCGTTGAAATCACTATTCATACTAGACAGATTTACTATTTATGACGAATAAAAAGTTGTTAGATGGCCGAAAAATTTTATATCCAAAGGTTTATCTATTTCTTGAATTTATCTACAGTGTTAGATTTTCAATTTGAGGTCTTTAAATAGGAGTTTTTGAATTTACATTTTTTTTAAGATTTTCTACTTTTGATCTATGACAATTTTGCGGTTAATTTGAAAAATTATTTGGTTAATATCATAGTACTTTTCGTCTTGAATCCAGTGGTACCCTTAGTTTTGATATCGGAGATTTGAAGTTACTCTAGATTTAGAGAGAGAAAATGAGGAGAGAGAAACACTATTCACATTATTTATATACGAATGTTTCTCATATTTCTCTTCACACTTGCATCTCCCACTCCCTCTTTTTCTTTCTTTTTTTTACTTATTATTATTTAATAATTTTATATTTAAATTTTATTTTTTATTATATATATAATAATATTATTTCTCATCATAAAGTATTCCAAAAATTTCTAAAAATTTATATTCTTGCAAAACTTTAGTTAAACTCTTAAATCATGATTTTTTTAATAAAAATTTTAATAAAAAAAATCGTAATATAAAATAACTTCATGCATATTGAAAGAAAGAAATTTATAAAAATTCATTTAAAGCCAAATATAATTATTTTAAGGAAAAAAAATTATTTTAATTAAAAGTGTATTTACTTTTAGCAAAACATAATCATTTAAAATAAAAATATATTTGTTTGTAGTAAAAAATTATTATTTAAAAATTTACGAGATTTGGCCCCAAAACTTAAGTTCTCATATTGCCTTCATAATTTCTCAAACAATATAACAAATAAACATATTTTCAATGGTACTTATCTCCATTTATCATTATCCTCGCTTACATTCATAATTTTTCTTTAATTCAGGGTTTTCATTTATTTATGGTTTTTTTCTTTATTTTAAGGCTATTACAGGGATTTAGGGTTTAGGGTTTTGATTTTAATGGTTTAGAGTTTCAGTGTTTGAGGTTTAGGATTTGGAGTTTATAGATTTGGGGTTTAGGTTTTTAGAGTTTTTGGGTTTGAAGTTTACGGTTTAGCGGTATCATGTTTTCGGGTTTTTGGATTTGGAGTTTGGTTTTTGGGGTTTATAGATTTGGGGTTTGAATTTTAAGGGTTGGAGTTTGGAGCTTTTGTATTTGGGTTTGGGATTTGGTATTTGGTGTTTTGGGGGGTTAGGGTTTGGGATTTTAGGGTTCAAACATTTGGGGTTTAGAGTTGGGGTTTAAGGTTTGAAATTTAAAAGTTTAGGGTTATAGGGTTTAGAGTTTGCAGTTTATGGCTTAGGGTTTGAGAACTTAGGTTTGGACTTTAGGATTTTTGTTTTTGGTGTTTGAAGTTTAAGGTTTTAATGTCTTGATGTTTGAAGTTTAAGGTTTGTGGTTTGGGGTTTTAGGATTTGGAGTTTGTGCTTTTTAATTTGGGGTTTAGGTTTTAGGGTTTGAGATTTGTGGTTTTGGGGTCTTTGGTTTTTGTGTTTGGCATTTGGGGTTTATGGTTTGGATTTTAGGATTTGGAGTTTGAAAGTTTGACGATTGGAGTTTGGGGTTTGGATTATTGGGTGTTGGGATTTGGGGTTTTAGAGTTTGAGGTTTATGGTTTATGATTTAGAAGTTTGGAGTTTGAGATTCTAAAGTTTAGCATTTTAGGTTTAGAGTTTGGGGTATTAGGGTTTGGAGTTTGGTGTTAGGGGTTTAGGATTTTGATAATTGAGGTTTTATGGTTTATGTTTTAGAATTTAGGGTTTAAGATTTTAGAATTTTAGACTTTTGGATTTAAGGTTTTAGGGTTTGAAGTTGAGGTTTTAAAATAACTATTTTTTGCTAAGAGACTAAAATGAAATTGGAAAATAAATTATGGGAACAAAGAGCAATTTGATTAAAATTGTTAGTAAGGAAGAATAAGGGAGGTTGGGTATTTATGTCTTTTTTAGTGTTATTTGTAATAGATTCATAGATTAAAAGAAACATTGCAATGATTATTAGATTAATAGAGACATTAGAATTGATAGTATAGACGAGGGTAGATAAATTCAATTTCTCCTATTTTTTTAATTATATATTGTACAATACTAAAGTAAGATAAAAAAAAGCCTATTATGTAATAAAAATCAATACTGAAATTTTTTTTATTAAATAATAATATTATAATAAAATTAAGATAAAAAGATATAAAATTGTGTTAGTATATTTAATCTTTATTAGGACAATTGGTAATACTATGCTATTTAAATATTTAAACCTATTCCAATAAAAAAAATGAATTTATCCTAGTGACGATTCAACAATTTAATAAAACTTGATATTTCTTTAAATAAAAAAGTGGGCTTTTTTAATTAAAAAGGCTTAAATTCATTTTTTATTATTCTGGTATTGTAAATTTTTCAATTTAGTCTCCTTGGTTCAAAGTGAAGTATTATTACCCTTATATTTTTAAAAAGTTATAATTAAATGATTCAATTATAGTTCTGTCATGATTTTTATAAAAAAAACATTGATGTGAATGTTAACCCATCAATATAGCACTAACTTAGCCAACTGAAATCACGTATTATAAGTTAAGAAAAATGTCGTGGAGGAACAATATGACATAAATAAAAATGTGATTTTGGAAGAAGTTCACATATCTAGCTCACTAGTTAATTATGATATGTGTAACTTCAATCTCCCTTAAGTGTTGTAGGACGAGAGTAAAACATTGTTATTTAAACTTTCTAGGGGAATAAAGCAAGGGGACTCGCTATTCTCGTACCTTTTTGTCCTATGTATGGATAAGCTTTCCCATATTATTTCTGAAAAGGTTATGAAATCTTAATGGACCTTATTAGGGCTAGAAGGTTTGGACCAAGTGTTTCTCATTTAATGTTTACTGATGATTTATTGTTGTTTGGAGAAGCTTCTATGCCATAAGTTTAGTGTGTTCTTACTTGTTTTGATATTTTCTACTCTATGTTAGGGAAAAAGTGAAGGAGATATCATAGAAGGAAAACACTCAAACTCTTTAATGAAACTCACTTGATTTGATTTTTTTTGACTTCTTGTTCAATAATGAAAGGAACTCACTCCTACTCATGGAAGCCTCTAGATTCTTAAAATTTAATATAGCTCCCACCTACTTCCTACAATCTACCCTTAATGCAATTCTCAACTACTTCATACTATCTTCTCTTATTAATAAGACACTTCTAGATATTTTAGAAACATTCTAGATAATAGGCTTAAGGAAATAAACCCAAAACATAAACTAAGATAGTGGGCCTAACAAAAAAATGAAGTTTACTTTCTAACGGAAAGGTAAATAAAGCTAAGAGCCTATTTGGTCTACCTTCTTTTGAAAAAAAACATTGCTTATTTTTTAAAAAAGTGCTTTTTTAATGTTTTCATCATGTTTGGCCAACACCCAAATAATTTGATAATAGCAAGTATTGATTACAAAATGATATATAAACATTTGCTTTTCAACAATTTGATAATAAAAAGTACTTTTTAAAAAGATTGGCCAAACACTAATAATATTGGTGAAAAAAATGCTTATAAGATGATTTGGCCAAACACTATTTGTTTTTTCATTATCATGCTTTTTTTGAAACTATATTTTAAAAAAAGAAGTTTGAAAAAAAAAGTAAAAATTAGAAGTATAACCAAACAAATGCTATGCTAGTATTTTTTTCTCTAAAGAATGTCAAAGATGATTTGAGAAGAAATATTATGGAGGCATTGGGTTTTGGTGGAAACTAAAAATTTAGGAAAGTTGATGGGTGTTCCTTTGTTCCACAAGATGGTCACCAAGGATACTTTTGGTCACATTAGTGGTGTAGTTAAGGGTAGGTTGTTAGGATGGAAGACCAATTATCTATCAATGGTAAGGCGTATCACTTTGTCTAAATCAATTATTAGTGCCTTGCCAATTTATACTATGCACCTTACTCTAATTCTTGAAAATGTTTGCAAAGAGATTAAGAAATTGCAAAGAATTTCATTTGGGGCTATGATATGAATAACAAGAAGGTCCATATGATTAATTGGGCTACTTTATGTAAGTATAAATGGGATAGAAAAATTTGCCAATGACGAATCATGCTTGCCTTGTTAAAATAGGCTAAAGACTTTTCACTAATACCTAAGACCTTTAGGTGGATGTCTTAAGGAGAAAATATAGAGCATGCTTCTTATATGAAAATGAAATTTCTATTGTGACTTTACTTTGGAAGTAGATTACTTTTCTTTGGCCAAAATTTAAAGAAGCATAAATGTGAGAGTTGGGTGATGGTAGAACTACGAGTTTTTAGGGAGACTGATAGCTAGACCAAAGAAATATTCTTAAAGACTATGTGGTGGGACCTTTTTTTGATAAGGCTTTAACACTTAAAGTGGCTGATTTTGTTAACTCCGATGGTCAATGGGATAAAGTTCCTTTCCATTCTTCCTTTTAATCCAAAAAATAGGATGAATTTTATCAAATGGGCTGAGAGGACCATGGAATCTTTAGTGTTCATAGTGCCTACAGACTTTTAAATAGGGAGATGAATCTTAAAAAAATATATGGACTATGATTTTGGCTAGGAAGAGTCTTGAAAGAATCATTTGTTTTCTTTTAATGTTGTTTCTCAATTGTTTGTTTACTATTGATCTTAGAAGAAAATGGAGTCTTTGTGATCCCTCTTGCTATTGCTGCTCAAGTGTCCATGAGACAGCTTTACATACTTTTAGGGACTATCCTTATGCAACAAATGTGTGGAAGTAGGTGTGAAGACTAGCCTCTTGGTTCATTTCTTCTTTTTGGGTTTAAATGACTAGGTTTTGTCAAATTTAACCCAAATTATGAGTTGCGATGTTTTGAATGATTGGGAGCAACTTTGGGCCATTATTGCATGGGTGCTTTGAAAATGGCGTTGTAAGGTTGTTTTTATGCCAATTTTGTGAAGCATATTGATTTGTTGCAAGTTGCTATGTGATTTGTGGATTCCTTTTTTAGAGGGACTATTTGTGTGAAAAGAGTGCTTGGGGATAGAAAAAGCTATCAAAATGAGGCTATATGGCAGAAACCTAAGTTGAGGTGGGTGAAAACTAGGTCGGGGCTATTAAAAGGAGTTTTGAATGCTTTGGTTACAAAGGAGTAGGTTGTAAATTTTACTAGATACCTTGGACAGTGCTTTGTCTTTCTTTTTAAGCTTTGGGGTGCATTATAGGGGCTTTAACTTAGGGTTGAGCATAGGTTGAGTTTGGTTGGGTTGAACCATAAATTCAACTTGATTGAATAGAAGTCAAGTTGGAAAAAAGGCATCCGAAATAGACCAATATTTTGGTTGACATGAATTATTCAAGTTTATTCATGTCACATTCAGGTGGGTCGATTTAGGTGGGTTTATAGTGGATCTGATGTCATTTGAGATATTGCTTGCCATGGGAGAAAAAAGAAGCACGCCAAAGCCTTATCGTTCAAAGAAAGTAAAAGCTCAGACGAAGGGAAACCAACAAAATACTAGAGATGTTGGATGCTGCTCAGATTTGCATCGAACTTTAACTCCTTCGAGTTAGCCACAGGGAAATAACCTTTGACACCTGAAACTATTATGGCAAAAAAGGGTTGTTAAAGAGTGAAGATGATGGACGGAGATAAAGAATCAAAGAAGAATGGCGTGCATTAAGAGAAGAAGAGGGAGGTCGAAGGTTACGGTTTTAGTTTTCCAGAAGAATCTAGAAGACTTAGGAGGCCAATGGATAAGGACAAAGCCTCAAAGATGAATAATTGAATGAGAAAGAGGGTTTACGTGTGAGGGAGATAAATTGACAAAGATAAAAGTTTTAGACTTCAATTATTATATATAGCTAAGGAAAATGATGTCATTTTATTATTATTATTTTAAATAAATAACAAAATGGAATCGTTTTATAAAAAATAAAAGAAGATCCTAATGTGGATGTTGGCATTCGAACTCAAGTCTCTACTATTAAAATGTGCGCTTTTTACCACCAAGCTAAAGTTACCCTATGTTTTACTTTTAATTTAATTTTTATATATTTTATGGTCGAGTCAGATTACATCTGGTTCAAATGTTCCAAACCCGACGTGAACTAATAAATTCAATTTTTTTAAAATCATTCAATTAAACTTGTTAACCCGATTCAATGCACTCAAAGTGATTATTTTTATCGGATTATGCTCAACCCTACTTCAACTTGCATAGATCATGGGGTTCAAGAAGGTGATTCTTGAATGTGATTCTATGGCATTAGCGAATCTATTGAAAGGATAAGCTATGGGGAATGGAAATTATATCTGTATAGTGTACATGATTAGAGGCTAAGCACCCATTGCATCAGTCTAAAGCCAAGGAGGAAGTCCAAGTGGAGGAGCTTCCAAGAAGATCTCAAAATCCTCCTACTTAGCACCAATTTGTGCGAGAAAATTAGTGCAATGATTACCTTCTCTAAGGGTATGTTGAAGAATGTTGTTGTTTTAATTAAAACTCGCAAGCGTACAAATCTATTGAAGTATAGATTTAATGGTATGCGAAGTTGATCCCACAAGAATTGTCAATTGAGAGAAAATTTAATTCAGATCCAAAATAAATATTTCTAACCTAGTTGTCAAGATTTTCTTTTGTGAGAAGAATTTTGAACAAAGTATGCAAGAAATAAAATACTGAAATTAAATAGGAATATGTTTAAAGTAAAGAAACATGCTAAGGTTAAGCGATCCACTATTGGTATATCAAATAAAAATAAATTTTAACTTTTTTATTACTTAAATAGAATCCTCACATAAATGAAGTTCCATTCGAAAAATATATTATCTTAAACTCACTTTAGTTTACATATGAAGTGTATTTGCCTTCTTTTTATTGTATTACTAATAACAAAATGACTCTTGTAAAATAGATTTAAGTATCTACCGTACTAATAATTATATTGTCTACAATAAATCAAAAATGATTTAAGCATTTATTGTGCCAAAAATTGTTTACAATGTATCAAGATTTACACTTTACAAAATTAAAAATGAAAAGATGTAAAAGGAAGAAAAATATAACAATAGATAAGTGACAGAATCAATAATAATAATAATATAAACTAGATAATAAAACCAGCCATTAAGAAATAAAATAACAAGAAAATAACAACAGAGAGGCAACAAAGTCGTCCTCTAAGAAAAAAAAAATAAAAAAAAATAACAGAGGGCTAATAAAACTATCATCTAAAAAAAATAACAAATAAATAATAATAGATGGGCAACAAAGTCATCATCTAAGAAAAAAATTAACAATAAAATAAATAACAGAGAGGCAATAAAGTCATCTTCTAAAAAAGAAAACAACAAGAAAATAAACAATAGAGGGGCAATAAAACCATCCTCTAAAAAAAATAACAAGAAAATAAATAAGAAGATAAATATAACATCAAGTATAAATATTGAAATTAAGAGTTAAATAAATTATTATTTTCATATCAAGAGTTTCACCCTTTCACCTTAGCATTAGGAGATTAGTTTTCCATAATCAAAGTAAGAAAACAAAATAAAAGATGAATAAGCATGATAATATTATGAAAAAAAAGTAAAGATACAAAATATTTAAAGAGATAAAAATATTACAAGCACTTAGAACTTCAATAAAATTTTTTCCAATATCACTCTCAACTCTCCCACAATCCTTCTCAAGCCCTCTATTTATAAATACAATTAGGTGTGGTAATTGTCAACAATGGTAGTTAACAAGTTGCATTAAGTTGACAAATTGGGCACCGAAAGTAATCCTTGAATTATTGCTTCATATCCACCGAATATGTTGACCCCATAAACATAAAAATTGTAGATAATTTCATTATCTTTCTAGAAATATAAATTGTGGACAAATTGAATATGTAATTTGTGACTTATGGTCAAAATACCAGATTAAGATCGGGCTGGACTGCAACAGTAAATAGATTATATTCTAACCCAATTCTAACCATCTTATTGTTTGATTTTGCTAACCACGTGAACATAAAAATTGTAGAAAATTGTATCTTCTATTTACCTACCAAATTTTGTATTTATTGAATATGTATTTTCAAAAAGATGGCCTAAATACTATAGTAAGGTTGGGTTGAACTGTAACAGTAAACATGTTCTCTTCTAGCGCAATTTTGGCCCTTTGAAATTCTGAATTTACGGATTACTTAAGCATGAAAGTTGTATAAAATTGTGTTAGCTATTTATCTACCAAATTTTGTACAAAATATATATGTATTTATTGAAATATAGCTAAAATACTATAATACGATCAAGTTGAAAAGCAAGCAGTAAATAGATTTTTAACATTGGGTGTTCTGTCTTGAATATTTATATTTCAACTCTTTTAGAAATATAGTCATAAATCAAGATTTAATTTATGCATGTATTCATTAGGATACGTCTCAGAAGTCAAAAAGATAATGCTCCTTACTCAGCCATCCTCAATAAATTTATTTTGTCTGCTTAATTTATAGACATCATTCTCAAAGAGTTACAATTTAACTTTGATTCCTCCAATTGAGTCCATTTTCTATTCTTCTCTCTATTTGTAAAAAGTACACAAAACTAAAGACAAATAAGAGATATAAATACTTAATTAAGGCAAAAAGATAATATAAAAATATTTGATTTATGAGTATAAAATTCACTCATCAAAGAACAACATTTGAGGCATCATCTAAGAGATGCCTAGTATCAATAATGACAATTCCCAAGGGATGCCATGGTCAAGCCTCCATTGAGTAGAGGTAGAGGTGTACATAACTCAAAAAACTGTTTGAATCCATCCAAACTTGATCAAAAAATAATTTTTAGTGGATAAGATTAGATTGATTGTTTTATACGAGTAAATTTTTTAAAATTTTTGAGTTTAAACGTGAGGATCGAGTTTAGAAAATTCAAACTCGATTAAACTCGACCTGACTGGGATATTGATGAAACAATTCGTTGCTCTCATAAAGGTGTGCATAATTCGAAAACCTGCCTAAACTCAACCAAACCTTGTAAAAAAATCATTTCAAATAGATCAAATCAAATTGATATATTTATATAGATGATTTTTTCAAAAAAAAAATTAAGTTTAAATGAGTAGGTTAGGTTTAAAAAATTAAATTGTTTGGTCAAGTTGAATTTGTGGTTCAACTTGACCGAACTTGATCGATGCTCACCTCTAAGTAGAGATTTAAAACTTCCACACAATCTCATTCGACCAAACTTTTTATAAACCAACAATTCCTCACAAGAACAAGAGCAAATCAAATGGCCATGAGCTTGCATACATATTTATAGCCACACCCAACTTCATTAAGAAACATAGTAACCACCTCCGTATTTCATTTTGCACTAAACCCACAAAACTGGCGTCGCCAGAATAGAATTGCTGAGAGAACTTTCTTCAACATTGATCTTCATTCAATTGATTAGTGGGGTAACCCAGCCTACTAACCCATTTGAATTAGACTGTTGAGGGGATGATTGGGATGTCTTTTTGATATTTGAAATTAGTTGAAAAATACTTGCAACAAAATTATGGAGGGAAAAAAATTGAATTATTGAAAATTAAAATATTCCTATCATTCCAAAGTTGCCACAAAACTACTAAAAGACAACAACCCACTCCCTCTAGATAATAAAGCTCCATTAATATTTGATAGAAGCCAGTCTCTAAAATCCAATTGAAAGACATCATGTGACATGGCACCCAAACTTGCTACTAGATTAATGTAGCTTGGCAACAATCACGAAGAAGGTGCAATAGAGATTCGCTATTAATGCCTCAAACTGGGCAAAAATCAAAGTTAGAGATCTTCCTATTAAATCTTAAGGGATTTGTAGCAACTTTGTTATTAAAAGGTCTCAAACTTTTGAGGGACTTTTAGCTTCCATATCCAATTCCAAGAAAAAAACACTTCGTGGGCCCTGATGTCGGGTAAGCTAGAAATATGCAGACTTGGGGGTATACAGGGCATCCTAAGCTGAGTACCATAATACTGCATCACCCTCTTCATTAAAAAGAGAGATGGAAACTTCTTGAATGAGAGAAATTAAGAACATTGTTCTTAGGCCCAGAGACAATTTTACCAAAATTGTAGGATCTGCTTGACATAATATCTTTAACCAAGAGGTGGCAATTCTAGGCATGTCTCACATTATGCCCATTGCCAACCCGAAAAATAACCCCATCTTTCAAAGCAATAAAGCTTATCACAATATCTTTCCAAATAAGAGATGAAGAAAATTTACTCCATTCTAAAAGACGTTGATCGCCCTTTAAATATTTATTTGATAGAAATTTTAACCTAAGTTTCGTTCTCAAATTGGATTAAACTCAAACGAAGTTTACCCAACATAGCAAATTTAAAACTTCATAAGATCCCCAAATCAAACTTCTCAAAGATCTATCAATCTCCTCTCAACATTACTTGGCACCAAGCCAGTTTATATAAAACAAATAGGAACAGCCTTTACGACAGATTTAGCTAAGGTAATTCTACCAGCAAAATTCAGTGACCTTGCCTTGCAAGCAGATATTTAGACTTTATTTTTTTTGGAAAATAAACCCAAATCACTTGTAAACTTAATCTTACAAGAAACCTTTATGGAATCTAGAAGAAGGCGTATTTAGAGAGACCGAAGCCTTGGATTTATTAACATTCACCTTTATTCCAGAGAAGTTGCAAAAGGTCACAAGGGTTACCATAATTGAAACGTGGTTCAAATTCATGAACAAATGTTATTTTTTTTTTTGGACAAGTCACTTGAGTTTTTTCAAAGACTATTTCTAAGTTTTGGTCCGCTAGGATTGGACTTTTGGATCCTGATCCAAAAGTGTTGTGGGCTTCTGTTAAAGCTTTTTTCCGCGCGGTAGCCGTTGGAATGTCACTAACGTAATTATATTGGATTCCAGGCCCTATTGTAGCGCAACTATCATCAAAACCCAAATCCACGATCCTTAAACATTTCTCTTTCAAACAGGTTCGTTCCTTTCCTCGTCGAAGCTTCTAGCAACTCGGATGTTGTTCTACTAAGAAGCTCATCGGCCGAAGAAGCACTTCGTATGCCTGCAAGTGCAACTGATAACAAAGCAAGCTCTACCTTCGTAGCTTTCATGCCACGTCAAGTGTTGCTAGGGATGAAGCAAAGCAGTGATAATAATGGCTCTTCCAATGGAACTGCCCAATCGAAACAGGAAGAGAAGGTTCTTCTTCACCATTCAGTAGCTCATTACTTGCAGCGCTGTGGGTTCTCCAAGACCCTGAAAATTTTTTGTTCTGAAGCGCAAATCGAGGTGGGTTTGTCTTGTCGTGACTTCTTTTTCTTGCTATGAGAATACGAGGGAGAGATATCCTACATAGGGATAAATGTCGGAAAAATTTGAGATGTAGACCGTATACTTAGTTTGGATAATTTATATAATCTGCCAAAGAACGGAATAAATAGTAGCTGTTTAGAAAAGTTGAGAAACACCAATGCCGAAGCATATTTGTAATAAATCTTACAAATAATTGGGATAACATGCTAAAATAGTTCGAAAAGGCAATACAACGATGAAACATAATGTTTCCTCTTTTTTCTTCTAAATTTTAGATAGTATTACTTATATTTTGTGTTGTGTAACACGAAATGGTTTTGAGTACTCTCATAGGATAATTTCTGTGGTTACGTTTGGCCATTTCATTATTCCGTGGTAATGCTTCAATTTTTTTATTTCTTATGAATGTCTTGCTGTGGTAAAGTTTATTTATATTGAATTTCTGCATCGGTGTAGATGAGTAACAAAGACACTTGGCATCAACTGAAGTTTTGATGCTGTGCCTTGTAATGGTCGGTGGAAATTCTTATCAAGTTTTTAAAACATCAAATTATTTGAAAGCATCTTACCAGGATAATGAGATTGCTTTGAGAAATTATGAACATAATATAGTAGCAGATAGGAGTATTGTATGTTGTTACATATAGTTTAGTCTCCTACAATCGTAGCTGTGCGTGATGCCTGTTGATTTATGTTCTCCCTTTTAATATTTAGCAATAGTGAAGCCTGACCCCTTGTTCAGTTGGTTATTATTATCCCTGCTTGTGGTGCAGAAAGATAATGTGGAGGTTACCTTACTTGATCTTGAAGAAATGTGTCCCAAGTATTTAGAATTATGGTAAGACAAAAAATTTAACCTTTGTGTTGTTAAATTTCTATTTTCCCCGAGATGATGAAATATGTTGTTGATGATAATTGTTTTTCTTGGACCAGAAAAAAAAGGAGATGCCATTTTGAAATTCTCTAATAATAGGTATCATTCGAGCATATTTTAACTGTGTTTTGCAACATTCATGCAAAGATTTTTCTATTTTTTGTGGCTTATAGAAATAACTTTTTGTTATATCCTTCTATGTATGTCAGTTTGTTTCACGTTAATGATGCCTTCAAGAAAACACTGGTTTGCTTGTTGGTCTGTGAATGCCTGAGTCCTGACAACTTGTCTGCTAAACTACTGGGTGACTGGAGATTTATGTGGTCTGTTTCTTAATCTGAAATTAGATAAATTTTCTTTTGTGGTAAGATATGGCCATTGGCCTCATCAAAAAGGTCATTGACATATCTTAGTTCAAGGTTCAAGCTTAAAATACCAATGTAATGTACTTTAGATATCATAAAAAGTTTTTAAAAAAATAGCAATAACTCATCCTGGCAGTGAGCAGTTGGGAACATTACAGCACCGTTAGTTCTACAGAAAATACTTCATTGGAGAATATGTTTCCTGTAACACCTAAACTTCTAGCATCATTTTCTTATATCTAAATCGTAGAATGTTCCTTATTATTTATAATTTTTTTTTTTGGCATTGTCTAACTAGCCCATAATTTTACCTATTCATTTATATCATTTGTAATCCTTCTTGCATAAGCATAAATATGCTTCAGGCTATCCTAAGCACTTTCAAAATTCAATTCCATCTAGGCAATTACCTAAGCATGCTATGTAATACTTACAACATAAAGGATCTCATGCCATAAAAGAAAGGAGTACAGTCCATAGTTTACATTACATCACATTATAAACTATCTAATAAGAACTTGGCACTTAATTAAGCTGTCCCACATAAATATTACACAACCAAAGCAATTACAATCATGAACATATGAGTCAACCCTGAGACCCCTGTTGCTCACTTCTGGCTGGAGTACCTGGAATGTGATTATGTGGATATAAAAAGTGAGATAACAATCTCAATAGCTAGCAAAGTTTTCAGAAAAATAGTGCACATTCCATTCCTTAAAACATCTCAAATTATTTCACTGAAATATAAGCACTGACCATACATCATACATACGGCATCTTGGTCACACTAGGGACCCATAACATCATGGTCTACTTACCCAATGCAGTCAATACGGCCATACCTGCAAAGGGCTATGCATCTCCTATTATTGGCCAATCGTGAGGGAAATGGGGCTTACTTGGCACCTTTTTGTGCACCCCCCTTAATTCCCGAGAATGCATACATAACATATCTTTAGACCATCATTCATCATAGCATAAAAGTCAGGCAATCAGTGAAAATTCATAAATTCAAGTTCATAAGCATAAAGAGTATTTTAAGGAAAAGTTAGCTACCTCAATTCCAGCACAATCAATTCCTTTCCAAGGCTGCCAAGGTTACTACCAGCAACTCAAACTAAAACATACAAGAATTCTTGGTTAATGCATGCACATTAGGTCCTAAAGTCATAAATACCTAGTTTAAGAGCTTCTGCTCCTCCAAATAAAACTATGATTTTGCTTAGATTTGGTGTTATTATTAAATATGACAAAAGTCCTCTAAAAATTCTAAAATTTTGCATGGAGGAACCTTTACATGTCTATTGTTTTTCTACATTCTCTCAGCCCTTAAATCTTCCATTCATCCCAAAAAACTACCTCCATACCCAGGACAGTACAATTTAGTTTCAGTTTCATTTCTATTCGGTTTAACATCCATTTGGATTAGTAAAACTACTTCAAAATTCATGATATTTTATATGAAGCATTATAGACATGTTATATAATCACCATAAAAATTTCAAATAAAAACGAATTCTTTTGACCCCTCAAATATCCCACGTTTTAAGACTGTCCCCGATTATGGCTTGTTCTGCCTCATTTTTAGACTACCAAATTTATACATTTTATTATGTACTTTAAACTGCCCAGAATTTTCTACAATTTGGTAGGATGATTAATTAGGATTCCTTTAACATGTCATAAATTTTTTATACAAAATTGCAACATATAATGGCTTAAAAATATTGTCTTTCCATCAGCAGTCTGAGCTGTCTAGGAAATTGTCCTCAATACTATTTTAATTGTACAAGACCTAATTTTAGGTTCTCAAAAATCATGAAACTTTCCAGAACTGATTATGAATATTTGAAGAATCTTCTCACCAAAAATTATAGAATGTAAAGGTCATTTACTAAATTTAATAAGCCAATATTTTCGGGTGCAAAATGTTTCTATTTTCTCAACCTAACTCTTCTATGGTCTATGACCTTTACTCACTAATCAGACCCTAACTCACTCATATGGACTCGAAATTTTGTGATTCCAGTGGCTATGTGACCGTGAGAAATATATCTACAACTTTCATTTTAATCACGACTTCATATTCCTTATGTATTAGTCTCAGAAAGTCGAAAACCGAAGCTATTCTTCACCAGCCTGGATTCCAGACCCGATTCTGACCTATTTTACTCAATGGACTATAACTCTCATTTTACGTCCGATTGATGTGATTCAAAATGCTATGGAAAGCTAAGACATAGAGCTACAACTTCTATGTTGAACATATTTTCATATTCTCGACAGAAAGTCCTACATGCAGGCCCGAAAATTGACCTAATAAACTCAAAACTGGATTTTTGCAAGAAGCTAGACTTACCTTATGTAGACCTACTCCTATGGCTCTCAATTTGCAGCTTCCCTCTCTCTCAACCTTCTTCTCCTTGCTGGCTACTCTCTCCCCCTTCCTTCCTCTTCAGTTTTTGTTTTGGACCTCTTCTCTCTCTTTTCTCTTGTTGGCGTGAAAGCAATAGGGAGGCTGATTGCTGGGCGTTGGAATCCTTTGGATTCAGCAAGAGAGGGAACGGTTTTCTGCTACTCTCCAAGTGAGTGTGTGCATGGGTAGCTCTAGTGTATTGTGGTTAGTGAGAGAATGGGTGTATGACACATCAAAAGAAGAATTTTCTGGCCGTATGAGTGAGTGTGAGCTGTAGCTTTCTTGGGCAGAGGGGGAGCGTGAGTTTGCATGTGGAGGCATGGGTTTCTGCTGCAGTGGGTGGGTGTGTTTTCTACTGGGTTTATAGAGCACATATGGGTGTGGAGATGTTGTCAAGTGGGATGTTTTCTACTTGTTGAATTTGGCGCTGAACATGCTGGATGTGGGGCATGTTCCAGCTAGATTTTTTTTCTGGTTGCATGTGGGATCAAGGGTGGTGTGAAATGCTGTCTTGTAGGCCATGTTTCTGCTGGTCTCTTAGAGCAGATGGGGGGTTATTTTTCTGCTGTGTAGGGTAGGTTTCTGTTGGCTGGGTGGAGTAAGAGTGGGTGTGTTTTTGCTGCTTGGTTTAGGAGCAAGTGTGGGGCATTTTTCTCTGCATGTGATGCATGATCTTCTGCTAGTTTTGGTGCACGTTTCAGCTTGTATTCCTAGTTGCATTCATGCTTTTTAACCTACCGTGGCTATTGTATTTCATTTTCAAATTATGTGCATGCATGGGTGGTTATATCTATTATGCTATGCATGACATAAATGAGATAAATGCATATATATATATACCTACGTAAATCTCCTCCTTTTGCATGTGCAAATATATATATAATAATGTGTATGGTGGAGGTGAAAGGAAATATGTATATATATATTTATATAGCATCACATAATGCTTTTTCCTTCCTTATTATTTTCCTAATCCTAAATTAGTAGCATCTTAAGGAATATATTTGTATCATGTTCCTCTAATTTATGCTCCAAAAATATTGTATTTATATTATTTCTAACCATGAAATGATTCTACATTTTATAAAGATTTTTACTATCATCAACTATACATTTTAATCCTTGTTCATGTATATCTTAATTGATCACTAATCCTAGACTAGTAATATCTAAAAAAAATGTATTTGTGTCCTCTCTCCATCCATTATGATCCTAAGAATTTTTATTTATGTGATTTAACATTAACTATGTTACCTATCTTATGTTTGCCTTATAATCATATAACTAAGTATCTTAATCACTTGTCATATGTATTTTCTATTCATCCTTAAATTTATCTAACTTTATTAAGAGCTTAGGATGTTACATTTCCTACTTTCCAGTTTTCTTGTAAAGTTATAAACAAGAATATTTTTTTTCTCAGGGTGTTTGATGCAATGATAAACAAAAATTTTATGTAGAAAGGAACATTATCATCGTGAGTAGGAAGAAGACTTCCATATCTTAAATGTCAAAATCATGTTTGAGAGAAAGTTGACAAACAGAAAATCATATGAACATGTATTATGATTTTCTAAGGAATTTTTTTTCCACTATGTTTTTCTTTTGTTATAAATAGAGCCCAAATTGAAGTTTCATTCCTTCAATGCCCTATATCCCGTAACTCCATATCCTAACTTAATCCTGTCTGTAGCACATTTATGACTATTTCACATTTTATACTGGAAGAAAAAACAAATATCAAAAGTGAACTGACGTTTGATGAAAAAAAAAGCCTTCAAGCATAAGATATCAGCAAGTACATCCTGTGTTGATGTAGTATTGCATTTTGTTAGTCTTACAGTGTGGCTATTTACTTATACAGTTACCTGTTGATGGAGAACTTATTGTTTGATTCCTTATGTCACGCTGGGTCTCTTGTTTAATGAGCTTCAAACATATTCTTAATTGAGCTTGCGTATGATTCTGTGCAGAGTCCACTAATTATTGGTAAACAAAGAAGCCTTTTATATGTTCTAGTTTGATTCTTTTAGGGGAAAATACATTTTGTCCATGAATTATGGCTTAACTACAACTTTACTACAGCAACAACAATTAAACTTTTTTTCACTAGGTAGAGTCGATGACATGGATCAGACGACACCACAGTGACTTATTATAAATGAGATCAGTAGATAGATTATTAACTATTAAATATTTCTTAATAGCTTCACCTATTGTTTTCTTTGATTTTTCTCTATCTCTAACTATTGAACTATTCTCCATCTGATCTACTCTTTTCAATAAGATTTTTGTAAATCTTCTCCACACATGACCAAATCACTTTAAACGAAATTTTACCATTTTTTCCACAATAGGCGCTATCTCAATTTTTTTTTCTAATATACTCATTTTTAATCGTATCTCTTCTAATGTGTCTACATATCCAACGCAATATTCTTATCTCTGTAACATTGAATTTATTTTTCTGTTATCTTTTAACCGCCCAACATTTAGTACCATACAATATAGCAGGTTTTATAGTTGTACAGTAGAAATTTTTTTTATAACTTTAAGTAGCACTTTTCTATCACAAATGACATTCGAAACATTTTTCCATTTCATCCATTCTGCTTGAATCATATGGTTTACGTTCTCCTTTACTTTGTCGTCATTTTGTATAATAGACATAAAATATTTAAAATTTGTAACTTGTTTTAATATATAGTCTCTAAATTTTACTTATAAATTCGTATTTGTTCGTCTTTTACTAAAAATACATTTCATATATTCTGTTTTATTTTTATTTATATGAAAACTATGTGTTTTCAAAGTTTGTCTCCATGATTCTAACTTTATATTTATTTCCTCTTTCGATTCACGAACTAAAACTATATCATTTGCAAAAATTATACATCGAGGCCAAAATCTTGTACATCAATTTTAAAATGTAATAAAACACTCCTCCAATGTTTCCCAAAAAGTGAAAACATTAAATCACCATGACTTTTTTAACGTCTCAACTACACTTGAAGAGCACATGGTCTCTTACCTTATTGGCAATTCACATTTTGTCTCATTTTTTCCCTTTCCACCTGCTAGAAACCAGATTCAAGGAACCCCCTTAAAATTGGAGTAATTTCCTTGAAGATTGTTGTGGGTTGAGTGCTATTGGTGCCAAATTTTAGTTGGAAAGTTTGCAGGCGTGTTTTGTTATGTTATAAAGTTGATGTACTAAAGTTGTAATTAGGTGATACCTTAGAGGTTAAAATGTATATTCTCCTTTTAATACCCTACCAGGACTCTTCCTTATGCTGCTCCAGTATTTCATTGTTAAAATGTATATTCTCCTTTTAATACCCTACCAGGACTCTTCCTTATGCTGCTCCAGTATTTCATTGTTAAAATGTATATTCTCCTTTTAATACCCTACTAGGACTCTTCCTTATGCTGCTCCAGTATTTCATTGCCTGTGTCATACACTTCATCACTCTTCATGTGGCTGAGTTTTTTGAGTATTCTAACAGATTATTTTCCAGTAATCACTGTTGATTACCTTCTGCTCTTCAAAACGTAGAAAACCAATGCTGCAGTTCCTCAGTTTTTTTTTTTGGTTTTTTAACTGTTCCAAAATTCCGATCTACAATAAAATGCAAACAGGGCAGGGTATTGGGGGACTGTAGATTTTGGCAATATAGAATTTAATGGAATTAACTTCAGGAACAGTGTATAATTGGACCCCATAAGTTTTCATGTCTGGGATCGTGTATACACAATGCTAGTTAGCAAGGTTCGGAAAATAGGAAGATGCAATTTCATTTTTCCAATTGCTGATGTGCTAGTTAATCTCTTTGAATCTGAAACATGTTACTGATTTTTAAATGCTATTTCTGCCTCATTTATATGTTAATTGAACTTTTTCTTTGTTTTCTATTCTTTTTTTTTTGGCAGCCAGGATGCTAAAACAAATATCAATTATCAGAAGAAGCGAGGTATGCACTAAAGAAATGAAATTTTTGTTTGGTTGATTTCATGATTGGTTTTGTTTCCTCCCTCAATGTGTGCAATGATATCTCACTCTTTTGCTTCATTATCCTTCTCAGTTGGATCTTCACATTTGCTATTCTATTACTCGCTAGTTGCAGGAAAGGAATCCAAAAAAGATGGAGAAGATAATTTAATTGCTGATATGGATAATGTAAGTAAGAAAAATAAAAAGAAAAGTGACAAGAGTGACATTGATGTTGTTGTTCATCAATCTGGAACTCATGAAAATTTTAAGGGTTTTAAGAACTCTGAGGAGTCGTTTGATCCTAGCCGACTCTGAGGAGAAAAAGTTTAGTTGTTGTTGTTGTTGTAAGAACTCTGAGGAGTCGTTTGATCCATGTAGCCGACTCTGAGGAGAAAAAGCTTAGTTGTTGTTGTTGTTGTAAGAACTCTAAGGAGAAAGTAAAGAAAAAGAAATTTTTTTGTTCTTTCACTCAATTAGCTGAGCAAATCAGCACAAGGGAAGCCAACGAATTTGCTAACAAGAGATTTTGTGAATACTGTTTCAGGATACTGGTAAAAAGGGCAAGGAAAAGAAGAAAAGGAAGTTAGCTTCTGAATCTCTTGCTAAAAGTGTGGAAGTTAACCAATTGGAATCACAAACTACAGTTACAGAAGTCAAATTAAAGGATAATATATCTGCAGGTTCCAAAACTGTCAATGGTGCTGAGACAGTGAAGAAATCCAAGGATAAAAAGACAAAAATAGACAAGCCAAGTTGTGATGGATGTAAAAGAGCCGAAGATCGAAAACCTCAATGAAATTGTTTCTAAAAAAGATAGTTTCGAGACATCAAATGATGATGTAGCAGACAAGAAAAAAGATTCTAAAAAAGGGAAAAGACCAACCTCTGAAGAAAATGATTTACAACTTGTAGACAGAAAGGCAGATGAGGAACCCAAATGCAGAAAGATGGAAAATTTGAATGAATCTAAGGGAGGAGAGCAGTCAGCGAAAACAAATGCAAACCCGGGAAGTGATTTAAATTCTAATAAAGAAAATATTGGGGCAAGTGGTCAAGTTGATGCGGATCAGTTACAGAAGACATATAGTGAACAACTCAATAGGAAGACAAATGGGAACCTTGAAAATACTGGAGATAGGTCTTCTGTGCAGAGGTCTAAGAAGAAACAGGGTTCAGTTGAGGTATATTATAATTACTAAGCTAATAGATGAGCACTTAAGCCAGCCACTGTGAGTTCAATATTTCTGTTCTATTGTAGCATACTCACCTTGATTTTTGCACACTGCTTTGGGTTTTCAGCCAATAATTTGGTTTCATTTAGCCTGATTATTTTGAAGGGCAAATATTTTCTTTTCTGTTCTATTCAAATGAAAGATTTTGCTATCATACCTTCATTTATGTTTGGGACAACTTTTTTGTTGTCATTGAATTGAATTCATTTGAATAGAAATTATTTCATTTGATTTAAAGAGGGTTATAATTGTGATTTCAATTGATTTACAAACGAATTCTATTGTTTGGAATATCTTTAATAAAAATGGAATTCTATTGAAATTCATATTTTTACTTAATTACACTTGGTTCATTAAATTGAAATTATATTTTGTTTAGGGAAAATTTGTCATTTTTATCTCAATTGAAACCAAATTCGTATAATTCCTATTCAAATTGATTGAATGTCATAGTCTATAATTTTAAACCAAATTTGATTTGTAAATCAATTCAAGGTTATAAGTAATTTTGTTTCCAAAAGTTTTACACAAGAATTGATTTATAGATCAATTGTTCCAAACATACTGTGTCTATGATTGAAGTTCCTTTTCTCTCCACGCTTGTGTCTTTGCATTTGTTTTGGTTTTAGGCCTGATTACATTGTTTCTTAATGTTTTTCTTTTTCGTCTTCACTCCCTGTGTAATGACACCTGTAATTGCAGCAAAAAGTAACGAAGGCATTTCAACGAGTCAAAATTGAAGAGGTACAATATTCTGATGAGGCTTTAGGACAGCTCTTATTGGGCAAAGGTGTGATAAGCTAATGGTTCCTCAATGCCCTTGATTTTCATTGATGCAGTTTCAATCAAATATTTAATGGTGTATTTCTCTACTGGATGGTGCTGACATTGGTTATGGTGCAAAAGCTGAAGAAATTCTTGGCCAAGTTAGAGGAACGTAGATTATTTTACAATGTTTTAAAAATCGGGCCGGTCATTGAACTGGTAAAGGCATAGGTTCACGGATCAGTGGTGTGAGTATGGTTAAACCATAGTCAAACTAATAGTAAAATTATATATGTATATATATATATTTGATTGTATATATTATATAATACATATTTAAAAATAGTTTGCAGTAATTAAATGAATAAATAATTTAATTTTCTTTATTTGTTATTTTTTATCATACAACAACAACAACTAAGTCTTTTTTCACTAGGTGGGGTCTGTTCCATGGATCAAACAGCGTCACAGTGGCCTATCATGAATGAGATCAATAGATATGTTATTAACTATTAAATTATTTTTAATAGTTTCACTTATTGTTTTCTTTGGTCTCTCTCTACCTCTAATTATTAGACTATTTTTCATCTGAGTTACTCTTCTCACTAGGGTTTCTGCAGGTCTTCTCCACACATGACCAAATCACCTTAAACAAAATTTAACCATTGTTAGAACCCACATAAAGAATGTGTATAGGAGGAGGAATCGTAAGAAGGGCACTGCAGAGGAGGCAAATGAGATGAGTGCAGAATTAGCACGTGGGAAGGAGGAAAGGACTGAAGGGGACAGCTGTCAAAAGAGGATTGGACAGCCTGCCAATACCGTTAGTGCGGGAGAGGATGAAAAAGGGAGGACCAGCAGTAAGGAGGGGAGGCAAAACCAAGGGGAGGACGTGGGAGGTATCTGGTAGCCTAGAATGTGCCAGAGGTAGTGCTTCGCTCATTTCAACACCATTACTCTATTTCATCGGATAATCCTTTGGGTGGCTTAGCGGTTGTCCAGAGGCTACTAGAGGTATTTTCCGGTATCCACACTTGTTTTATCTTTAATTCTACTGTAATATCACACACCACCAGGAGGGGTTCCTATCAATCTGGTATCAGAGCCGGTAAAAGATTCAGTGGATGGTTAGCACGAGAATGGATTCCCGAATAGAACACCTTGAACAAGATGTGCGAGGAGTGACCGATAAAGTGGCAGGTATGGAAGCAAGTATGCAAACTATGATGGGCATGTTGGTAGAGCTGCGAGAGGCAATGAACTGAAGGGACAACAGGGGCAAATCACCCATGTTCCCTGAGACCGAGCAAGGGGGAACCCAGGAGAACTCGAGGGGCAATGGAGATGAGGGAGGAAGTGGAGCTTACATTCCGCGGGGACACCGAGAAGGATTAGGGGAGTTCAGACCGCGAAAGCTAGAGTTGCCCGTCTTCAATGGCAACGATCCGGGTGGCTAGATATTTCGGGCTGAGCGATATTTTGCCGTTAATAGAATTTTCGAGGAAGAAAGGGTGGCTTCAGCAAATGTGTGCATGGAGGGAAGGGCTCTGAACTGGGTGCAATGGATGAAAACGAGATTCCCCTTCACCAGCTGGGCAATATTCAAAATGGAGCTCTTGGACAGATTTCGCTCTACTCAAGGCGGCTCAGCATATGAAGAGTTGTTATCTCTTCGGCAGGAAGGAGAGGTAGGAGATTACAGAGAGCAGTTTGAAGCTCTATCAGCCCCCCTTCACGATCTATCGGACGAACTCCTTAAGGGAGCCTTTGTAAATGGCCTCCATGATGATATACGAGCAGAGCTGAGGATGATGGAACCAAGGACCCTGGCCCAAGCCATGACGATGGCACAGCCGGTAGAAGACCGGAATAAGGCGTTGGAGAAGAGCAGGGGAACAAGGAGCCTGTGCGGGTACCCACCAACCCGACCCAGCCCGTTCACAGATTTTAAGCCCAAGATGACCAACCCCATTGAAGCTCATCGGGTCCAACCCACGAGTGCTCCAGCTTATGCGCCTACGTCCGTGGGATCCAACAGAATGACTGAACGAAGCCAAGTGCGACCCGAGACGAACCAGGGGACGGGGGGAAACCGAAACAGAGGGGCATTTCGCAGGCTGTCAGATACTGAGTATCAGTCGAAAAGAGAAAAGGGTCTATGCTTCAGATGCGATGAACGCTTCACGCCCAACCACCAATGCAAAAACCGGCAGTTGCAGATTTTACTGGTTGAATCTGAGGAAGACGACAGTGAGGGTGAAGAAGAAGCTCCAGCCGAGGTACAAGAAGCACTACCTCTGGCACATTCTAGGCTGCCAGGTACCTCCCATGTCCTCCCCTTGGTTCTGCCTCCCCTCCTTACTGCTAGTCCTCCCTTTTTCATCTTCTCCCGCACTAACGGTATTGGCAGGCTGTCCAATCCTCTTTTGACAGCTGTCCCCTTCAGTCCTTTCCTCCTTCCCACGTGCTAATTCTGCACTCATCTTATTTGCCTCCTCTGCAGTGCCCTTCTTACGGTTCCTCCTCCTATACACATTCTTTATGTGGGGCTTGATACTCCAAGAACCATGAAACTGAAGGGGAAGATTGATGACCGCGAGGTAATTGTCTTGATAGACAGTAGGGCAACTCACAATTTCATTTCACAGGAGGTGGTGACCCGATTGAATCTTCTCGTCCTGCGCACCCCCTCCTTTGGGGTAGTGGTGGGGAATGGGTACCGGGTCAAGGGAACAGGCATATGTAAGAAGGTGGGAGTGCTATTGCAAGGACTGCGAATCATTCAGGATTTTCTACCCTTCGAGCTGGGTAGTGCTGATCTGGTACTAGGGGTGGAGTGGCTCAACACTTTGGGCAACGTCTGCACTAATTGGGGTACTTTGACGATGTCTTTCGTATGGGAAGGGAAGCAGATCAAATTGCAGGGGGACCCTTCTCTATCCAAACTCATGGTGTCTCTAAAGTCCATGCTCAAGTCAGTACAGGGTAGCCAAGGTGGATTCTGGGTTGAGTTTGGTAGTATGGTGACTCAACTACCAGAAGAGATAGCAACTAGCAGTGAACTGCAGAAAATACTGACAGAATTTGCACCAGTGTTTGATCCACCACTTCAGTTGCTACCTGAGTGCAGCCATGACCATTCCATAAGATTAAAGCAGGGAGCAGACCCACCCAACATCCGGCCCTATCGATACCCGCATTATCAGAAGTCTGAAATAGAAAGGATTGTGAGGGAAATGATGGCAGTAGGGATTATCAAGCCAAGCATAAGCCCCTTCTCCAGCCCAGTTCTGCTTGTCAAGAAAAAGGATGGGGGATGGAGATTCTGTGTTGACTAACGAGCCCTGAATGATCTCACCATCCCTGATAAATTTCCAATCCCAGCAATTGATGAGTTAATTGATGAGTTGGGAGGAGCATCAGTATTCTCCAAATTAGATTTGAAATCCGGATATCATCAAATCCGGGTAAGAGAGGGAGACACGGAGAAGACAGCCTTCAGAACACACGAGGGGCATTACGAGTTCCTAGTTATGCCCTTTGGATTGTCTAATGCCCCATCTATCTTTCAATCGCTGATGAATGAGGTATTCCGTCTCTACCTTCGAAAATTTGTCATCGTATTTTTTGACGACATACTGGTATATAGCCAAAACCTGGAAGCACATTTGTCCCACCTCAGGATAGCCCTATCCCTATTAATGGAGAATCAGCTGTATGTCAACAGAGGCAAGTGTTCTTTTGGCAGCCAGGAAGTGCAGTACCTGGGGCATGTAATCTCAGCACTTGGGGTAGCAGCAGACTGATAAAATAACACACATGGTGGATTGGCTCCAGCCCAAAACTCTGAAGGAACTCCAGGGATTTCTAGGCCTCACTGGCTACTACAGAAGATTCGTGAGGAATTATGGGAAGATAGCAGCTCCACTTACCCAGCTCCTTAAGAAGGATTGCTTTGTGTGGGGGAATGAAGCTACAATTGCCTTTGAGGAACTAAAAAGGGCCATGGTCACTTTACCAGTTTTAGCGTTGCCCAATTTCCAAAAGGCCTTCATAGTAGAAACGGATGCTTCGGGGTCAGGATTGGGTGCAGTTTTGATGCAGGAGGGTCAGCCTATAGCTTACTTGAGTAAAGCTTTGTCATCAAGGGGGCAACATAAGTCAGTCTACGAAAGAGAATTGATGGCAATTGTGATGGCAGTCAAGAAGTGGCGGCATTATGTGATGGGCCGACACTTCATTATACGAACTGGCCAGAAGAGTCTCAAATTCCTTATGGAACAGAGAACCTTGGGGGAAGATCAGCAGAAATGGGTAATGAGGTTGATGGGCTATGACTTTGAGATTCAATATCGTCCTGGGTGTGAAAACAAGGCAGCAGACGCTTTATCTAGAAAAGGGGAAGTGCAGCTCAATACCTTGGCATTTTCCCAACCACAAACAGTTCAGTTTGATGTGGTAGAAGAAGAGGTTAGCAGGAATGAAAAATTGCGGGCTATAGTACAGCAGCTATTACTAGACCCTACGAGCCATTCGCCTTACAGCCTGGTCCATGGCAGGCTCCTATATCAGGGGAGGCTAGTGCTGAGCAGCAGTTCACAACTTATCCCCAAAATATTACAGGAATTCCATGCCTCCCCCATGGGAGGGCATTCAGGCTTCTTCCGTACTTATAAAAGAGTGATGGATTTGTTTTTCTGGGAAGGCTTAAAATCTGATGTTAAGAACTTTGTGGCTTCTTGCGATGTATGCCAGAGAAATAAGTATCAAGCCGCAAGCCCGGCCGGCCTCTTGCAACCTCTCCCCATCCCGACTCAGGTTTGGGAGGACATCTCAATGGATTTTATATTCGGGTTGCCAAAAACCCATGGGAGTGACTGTATTCTGGTGGTGGTAGACAGGCTGACTAAGTATAGCCATTTCTTTGCCTTAAAACATCCTTTTACTGCTAAGGAAGTTGCAAAATTTTTTACCGCTATGGGTACCCGCGGTCCATTGTGTCTGACAGAGAGAGTGTTCATTAGTTCCTTCTGGTCAGAGCTCTTCAAGTTATCTGGGACTGCCTTTCAACTTAGCTCTGCATACCACCCTCAAACTGATGGGCAAACTGAGATGGTAAACCGTTGTCTGGAAACGTACTTTCGTTGCTTCATTGGACACCATCTGAAGCAATGGCCAAAATGGCTTTCCTGGACTGAATATTGGTACAACACCACATATCATAGTTCCTTGGGCATGCCACCTTTTAAAGCACTATATGGCAGAGACCCTCCCCCATTACTCAGATATACAGACACTCCATCCAAGGTGGAGGAAGTTGCACTCCATCTGAAAGCTAGAAACAGTATCCTCGATCAGCTCAAGGAGAATCTAAGTAAAGCTCAGCAACGGATGACTAAATCTGCTAACACTCATCGAAGGGATGTAGAACTTGCAGTTGGTGATTGGGTGTTCTTGAAAATTCAACCATACCGGCTCCATTCATTAGCTAGACGCCCCAATGAAAAGTTAAGCCCCAGGTACTATGGCCCATACCAGATATTGACCAGAGTGGGAGCTGTAGCCTATCGCTTAGACCTTCCCCCTACTTCTCGGATTCATCCAGTATTTCATATTTCTCAATTGAAAAAATGCCTCAGCAACCACATTGTAAGCCAACCACTTCCCCCTTGCTTAAATGAGGAATTAGAATTAATGCTCCAACTAGAACAAGTGGAAGATATCAGGCGCCTTACTAATGGCAAGATTGAAGTGCTAATCCAATGGCAGGACTTACCTCCCTGTGAGAAAACCTGGGAAGAATATGAGCTCATTAGAGACACCTTTCCTCACTTCCACCTTGAGGACAAGGTGGCTCTCCTTGGGGGGGGGGTAATGTTAGAACCCACATAAAGAATGTGTATAGGAGGAGGAACCGTAAGAAGGGTACTGCAGAGGAGGCAAATGAGATGAGTGCAGAATTAGCACGTGGGAAGGAGGAAAGGACTGAAGGGAACAGCTGTCAAAAGAGGATTGGATAGCCTGCCAATACCGTTAGTGCGGGAGAGGATGAAAAAGGGAGAACCAACAGTAAGGAGGGGAGGCAGAACCAAGGAGAGGACGTGGGAGGTACCTGGCAACCTAGAATGTGTCAGAGGTAGTGCTTCGCTCATTTCAACACCATTACTCTATTTCATCGGATAATCCTTTGGGTGGCTTAGCGGTTGTCCAGAGGCTACTAGAGGTATTTTCCGGTATCCACACTTGTTTTATCTTTAATTCTACTGTAATATCACACACCACCAGGAGGGGTTCCTATCAACCATCTTCTCCACAACAAGGGCTACCTCAACCTTCTCTTTAATGTATTCATTTCTAATTATATCTCTTTTGGTGTATCCACACATCCAACGCAATATTTTCATCTCTGTAACATTGAGTTTATCTTTATGTTATCTTTTGACTGTTCAATATTCAGTACTATACAATATAACAGGTCTTATAACCGTACGGTAGAATTTTTTTTTAACTTTGAGCGGCACTTTTTTTTATCACAAATGACACTCGAAATTTTCTTCCATTTCATCCATCTAACTTGAATCTTATGGTTTACGTCCTCTTTTATTTCGCCGTCATTTTGTATAATGGATTTAAGATATTTAAAATTTGTAATTTGTTTTAATATATAGTCTCCAAATTTTACATCTACATTTATATTTGTTCGTTTCTTACTAAAAATACATTCCATATATTCTATTTTATTTTTACTTATATGAAAACTATGTGTTTTTATCATATTATTCTTAAATATATATTAATTTGCAAGAAGTTCGTAAGTTAGAATCCATGGTTAGCGGTTAGCCCATGTTTCATTTAGTTTCAAGCACCAGATTCCAATCTACTTGAGTTACTTTTTGGCAAAACACTAGTATACTTTTCAACTAATAGACCCAACTGGTCCGGTTCAATTTGCTAACCAGGACTGGTTCTAATAGAAAATCGTCTGGTTACATTTGGTTTTGACCAACATTGACTAATTCCATACACCACTGGTTTACAGGGCCTAACCAAACCAGCAAGCAGGTTGGTTCACCGGTTTTCCAGTTGAACTGGCCGCAGGTCCTATCCAGATCTTAAAACCATGGTATTTCATGAGTAATGTTTAAAGACCTTTTTGCTTACCCATATATAAACTTGTCTGATCTTGTGTTTTGTGCATGTTTTAATGAATCTATCGGCAGAAAATCAGTTGTTCATGGACAATTGCAAAAAGCTATTCTATTATTTCTTTGTTTTTTTTGGTCACACGTATTATTGTTGAGCTCTCACTTAATTTTTTCTTTCAGGCCTTCATTAAATCCTATTCCTTAATCGTGATAATATGCACATTTTGTTTATGCAATTGCCCTGTGACATCTAACTTATTCTCTCTTAACACAGATTTTCGTCATGAGAAGACAGAAGAAACGTGGGAACTATAGGGGAGGACAGATTGATTTACAGTCGCACTCAATTAAGTTTAATTATTTCTGATGATGACTGACTGGAGAGCTTACAGGTCTTTTATTTTGGCAAGGAAAATTCCTTTCCTTTTTGCTCTTGGATGAATCAATTGTTTTTTGGACACAAAATAGGATGATTAATATTTGTGGAGCACTATGCTAAATTTGGTGTTTCCATAATAAATTTTTTCCAATTATGTTTAAACAATACTAGTCAATTCAATGGTTATACAAAACCCCTTCTGCTCTTTATTTTTTTTTAATCTTGTATTTGTCAAGTTCATTTGGAATCTAGGATTGATCACTTGGTATCTGTATTATAATAAATGTTATATTTATTAGAGTCTTACAAAATTAAACAAATTGATCAAATCAATTTAAATTATTTTAAAATTGAAAATAACCGAATGGTTCAGATTGGTCTTTCATAATTAGAAATTTATTAGTTCAATTTGATTGTCAGATATAATCAAAGTAGACTGAATTGACCATTAAAATGATATATCTATAATATTTTATATTTTATATATTTATCACCCTTTATATTTTATTTGCTTGCAAAATGATCAATAAAATAATGTACAGTGAAAAATATTGTAACATGACAGGAGTGATTAATTATTCAACATATTAAATTTATTTTGTGAATATAAATGTGAAAATTTTAATTAACCTCTAGTATTACTTTGTTCTTCACCAATTGTTATAGGTTTCATTTTTTTTAATGAAATTACAGAATAAGAAATAGAGGAGAATAGAGAACAGATATTATCTGGTAAAACAGATCTTAAATTCCCAAGGCTAGAATAATTTTAAAAAAATATCACTCTTTTTATCTATTATATTTTAGTTGGGCTTGTAAAAAAAAAGTGTCTAAAGGGATTGAATAAGTTAGGTCAATTTTTAACAAAATCAATTTGATTTGATTGACTTAATTTGAATCAAATTGATAATTTTTTTTTTTTTTTTATAATTTATAATCAGTTAGATTTGATGGGCTCTTAAAAATCAATTGAATCGAGTTAATGTATACTCTTAATATTTATTATCTGATAGATACTGAATTAAGTTTATTTTATCATAAAAGAAAGATTTGAGTTGTTAAATATAAAAAAATTTATATTCTTAATAATTATCTATACAATCACACAATTCTAGATAGTTATCAATGATTATTCATTTAATACCTATATATGAATGTGTAATCTTTGTTGTCAATTTAGATTTAAGGGTTGTTAATTACTTTTTATTTCTCACATAAAACCTCTTTTTACTTAATTTACTACATGGTTGGGTTTAATTTGTTTTTAATCAAAAGTCAAATTTAAGTGACTAGTGTTCACTAAAAAAGTCAAATTAAAATTGATTTTGTTAAAATTTTTTGACGATTTGATTTGGTGTGAGTACATAAACTTCTATTGATGTATCAAATATCAATAAGAAGTAATCGTTAAAGAATAAATATGTTCTTATTGTTCTTTTTAGTTGATTTAAAGTTGAGTGCTTGAAAAATTTTGAATATCATATTGAAGGCTCGAATAATCCTTCAATTAACGTCTAGAGGGACTGGAGAGTTGAAATTTATTTACCTCGCCTTAGGTTTCAGAGGGGAATTCTAGTCACATGCCACCTCAATCAATATTTAATTTTATTAAGAAATTATTATCTAATTGGATTTAATAATAAAATCTAACATGTGATCTTATTTTTCAATCTATTAAAGTGACACGTAATTATATTTGATCGGTCATGCTATATGGGATATGTAACAAAATTTGATTGATTGGTGTATATATATATATATATATATATATATATATATATATTATGAACCCTTTTATGAGTTTTTGTACATATATAGTTTTTTTTATTAAGAAAATTAACAAAAATAAATAAATAACTAAAAATTTCTCAAATATACTGATTTTGATATATATATATATATATATATATATGTATATATATATATATATATATATATATATATATATGTATATATATATATATATACTTTCGCCAAACAATGGACGAAAGCTTTGCCCAATGCCCCTGCAACCTTTTCTTTTTGTTTTAACTAAATAAATAATAATAATAATAATAATAATAATAAATATAAATTAAAATTTTTATAATAGGTTTTTAAGAAAAATAATATATTTTGAATAAAAAATTATATAATAAATAAAAAAGTAACAAATTTCGAAATATAAAATTAAAACTTTAAATTTAAAATTTAAAACTTTAAATATTAAATTTAAAATTTTAACTCTAAATTTAAAATTATAAATTTTTATTTTTTTAAAATTAATATATTACTAGCGAATTTTGTTTATAATAAATAAATAATTTATAAATTTTAAATTTTAAATCTTAAACTTACTTGTACTAAATATTGAAATTTTAAATTTTAAAATTTATAATTTATAAATTTTTTATTTATTATAAATTTTTTATTACAAATATATTAATTTTATAATTTTTTATAATAAAGTAATTTAAAATTTAGAGTTAAGAGATTGAAGTTTAAAATTTAAAATTTAAAAGTTAAAGTTTAAAATTTATAATTTAAAATTAAAAATTAAAAGTTTGAAGTTAAAAATTAGAATTCAAATTTACAATTTAAAGATTTGAGATTTAAAATTTTTAAATTATTTATTTCTCATATAAAGTTTTTGTTAAAAATATTAATTTTATGATTTTTCTTAAAAAATTGACTTAGTGGTTAAAGTTTAGTATTTAAAATTTAAAATTTGTAATTTAAAATTTAAAGTTTAAAATTTAAAATTTATTATTAAAAAAAACAAAATTAATGACAAAATTTTTCTTTCTTTAAAAACGAAATTAAAGACAAAAATTAATTCATCTCTAATCTTACCATCGCTAAAATTTAAAGACAATTTTTTTCATCTCTAATTAATTCTGTCTCTAAATGTTGTTTCAATTCAACTTTTATCTTTTGTATTTTTTTAATTATCCTAAACCAATAATTTTTCTATAAATGATTATATGATATTAAAAATATAAATTTCAAAAACAATCAAATAATTTTGCATTGAAAATGTATCAATTATAATACGTAACACAAAGTTGTCCATAAGTAATATAAAATATATAATGTCATCTTAATATTATAATATATCAATAGTATAAGTACTTTATTTATTGTTATCATCGTTTCCTCTAAGTACAAGCAACAACATTCTTATATTTCTATTTATCATGATATGCTTGAACATCCAATCACATTCCTTAACCTCACATCAAATTTTTATCTTCACTTTGTTAAAACCAAGTAGATAGAACATCAATTTTTACATTCATAATTTTTTAAAGACTCTAGCAGCAGTGAGACTTAGAAGAAAAATCTATTGCTAATACATTATGAGCTTGAGATCTTAATTCATATATTCGTCCTTTATTATTCATCTCTCCAACAACATTTAAATAAACAACATTGTCTGAATGTTGAGTGGAGTGTTGACTGAAACCCTCGTCACTCTGAAATTAGGACTACCTCTCAATTAATTTTGTTCGATACATTTTCTAAAAAAATAAAATTATTAAACAAAATTAATATTTATAAAAATAAAAAAATAAAAAAATAGTGACTACATATAGCAATCCTTTCTTACTGGTCGTTGAACCACTCCATGGTTTTCCCTTAAGCTGTGAAACCGCTCATATAACTTAAAACATGTTGGTTTTCTATTCATTTATACCCTCTGAAAGAATAAAAAGTTAAGTAATATAGGAGTAAAAACTTAATTACTATGATTTTGATAGAAATTACTCACCATTCTTTTAGTGTGTTTTCGTGCAGATATAGACCCTCTACTATATACATTGATTCCTTCTTTGAAAAGTATATTTTATTTATTTTTTCTGACTTTATCTTACCAGCTTTCATTGTACCATTCAACTCCTAACTATTATAGCATCTCTAGAGGAATCAAATCACCCTTGTTTTCATCACTATGCACTTTAAACAATACATTTTTTGAAGGCTATTGATCCCCTGCTATTGAAGGATCTTTTAATGTAGCAAATTAACATAACATTCACATATTTTTTAAAACATATCAATAAATATGTTGAGGGTGTAATATATTATCTTAAACTCATTAAACCACATTTTAATAGTATTGTTATCTATTTTTTCTTAATTGGACTAAACACCTTCAAATTTTTTGTTAAAAATTATTGTGATAACACCTCGTGTTGGGAAGTTAAGATAAAACCTAAAATTATAACCAACAAGTTAAATATAATGACAAATGAAAAAAAAAACACACATATCACTTACGTATTCTCAAGTGCTGATCTAATTCAAATTTAACCATCTATGTCTCATGTTCCCCATCGAATATCATGTGATGTCAAAGATGCTGCCTCAATGTTTGGACATGCAGATGAACTAGAGGGCGGAGCATATATAGTATGAGAAGGTGGGGTAAGGCTAACTATGGTGTCAATTGAATGCTCACCTTGTGAATGAGGGGATGTGGTGAAAGTATGAGTAGTATGGAGATATGGAGATGATGAAGTTGTATGTCCAATGTAAATATGGTGAAACTGAGCTAAGTTAGCAACATAAGATATGTCTGACTGTGTAGATGATTGAGAGATAGTCTGTCTTTAGCCTTTACTTTTAGCCCTACCCCTTCCTCGACTTGTTATCTATAGACAAAAGATAATGATAAATTTTTATTAAGTTTAATTACAATTTCATAATAAAAAATGCACATAATCACAATAGACAATAATAGAGAAATTCATAACCGTACTATTATAAATATATAACTTACTTTAAAAATACATAATATATGATCTACCTAATACACTTAATAAAATAAAGAAAGCTAACAATACATAAACATTTTTTTCATCATTGTCCCATTCTCCTTTTACCTCAATACTTTTTTCATCCACATCTTCTAGTTCAACATCTATATGTCTCTACTTTAAGTAGTCTCAAAGAAGGACCATATATTTCTTCTAAAGGACCATCGATATCAACAAGACTGTGCTCAAAATTATCATTTGCAATTATTACAGGTGATAGTTGTAACAACTTTTTTTATTATTATTATACAATATAGAGTTTATATACATGTAATTAATCAAAACGTATGTACAACATATCAAACACATAAATATCTACATCTTATTTATTCTAATTGACCAATTCCGGAGATACAGGTGCTGGTGGTTGCACCTTCACCGAGATCTAGCTAACTCGACCATAAACATTTTATTTGATTCTGGGATCTGCCCAACATAAAGTAATTCGATCCAACGTTCACTAAAAGCCAGAGCCATAAAAAAATCTGCATAACTAATTTTCTGAATATGACATGAAAATATAGTGAGAATTAAATCCCAATAAGTTCAACAATAAATCATCATCAATATAGCTCATCACGTCATATTCATCTGTATAAACTACAACAAATATCTTTGATAACATGAATGTATTATATTTATGCATATAAGAATCGTACAATAATGACATGTATGACAAGATTAACTAGTTTTAGAATATCATATGATGACTATCAATTTATTCTCATATCAAGCTACCCTGGTCAAGGTGAGTATTTTCTACTCTCCGGTACGAATTTTTCTCGCTCCGTCCGACATGGCACACTCTCTTTCTTTTCTCATCAGCATAATCATAACTGTTGGTAAGGCGTCCCCTATTGGTGCACCACACAGATTGCCATGTGATCGTGCTCATTTCTTTTCTTTTCACAATAATAGCTAAAAATATACTTTCAATAACAAGTATATTCATCAAAATATAATTATTACCAAAAATCATTGGTAATCATGCCATGAACATAACCATTTCATATATCACTTTATAAAATATTTTCATGTCAAAATTTCACACTTAAGAAAGTAATAAGTTCATACAATGGCAATGACTATGGCATATATTAGTCATTTATTATTTTCATTTATAAGATTCTTTTTTTTTAAATATTAATTATTTTTTTATTTTCTTGATGCAAGTTTTCATCCTATCTGACCTTCTCTTATTAATTAGAACATAACTCCCTCAATTTAACTCAAATGTAGGTGATATTGGTGTCAATTTAAAGGTAAAAAAATTATCTAAAATTATTATGTTGAACCGTTTAACAAAATATTAAAAAATCAAGGTGATATTACTCCCTCAAAGTACAGGTTATTTCTTCTCGGGTAGGTTCTGACCTCTACCTACCAATCTGTCCATATCTCCCTCATAAGAATTCCAAATTAAGTGATTCCAGTGACTAAAAATCCGTAACACATATAGAGATAATTTTTATATTAATCATTTATTTAAATTCTCTACAGAATGTTCCCAAAAATTAAAACACAAAAGTTGTTCTAAAATATTCTTCCCTGATTAACCAATTTCTGACCAGTGCATACTAATCGGACCATATCGGCCTCATATGGACTCCAAATTGAGTGATTGCAATGACTAAAAATCCGAGACACATATATCTATAATTCTTATGTTAACCATTTATTTTAATTCTTTACAGAATGTTCTCAAAAATTAAAACACAAAAGCTATCCTAACATATTTTTCTCTGATTAATAATTTTCTGACCACTGCTTGCTAATCGGACCATATCTACCTCATATGAACTCCAAATTGAGTGATTTCAGTGGCTAAAAATCTGTGAGACATAGATCTACATTTTTTATCTTAACCATTTGTTTTAATTCTTTACCGATTCTTCGCAAAATTTTAAAAACAGAAACTTAAAATTTTGCCACCTATAGCCATACCTATACAAAACTATCTACACCAGCCTAAGTATTCAAACATACATAATATGTAACATGATATATCAACATCCATGATCAATCATCAAAGTTCTAAGATATCTCATATAAATATTACAAGTTTCAAATCTTTTCTTCAAAAATAAATATTGTTAAATTTACCTTGAGCACTTAGTCCTTTAGACTTCTCCTTCCTCTTTCTTCCTTTCTTCCTCTCCTTTCTTTACTCTACCTTACTTCTATTTTTCCCCTCCCTCACTTGGACGAAAATTCTAATGTTATAAGAGTGGGTTTTACTTATATAGACTATCAAATAATTCACCTTTCATAATCATGAGTCTACCTTATCACAATTAGGATGTACTTGGTTGAATTTTTGGAAAACAAACAACTCATGTTCTTATCTTCCTCTTCTTTAATCAAGATATGCATAAGAAAAACGAGATTTGTATTTTAAAATTTATAATAATATGTTTTTAAGATAAGGGATAAGATCCCTTTGATTTATGGATTCATTTCTTTTTTCTTTTGTCTTAATCAATTATGATAGATTTGCCTTTTTAGGTGGCAAATTTACAACCCTTGGATCTTCCTTGTTTAGCTAAAATTATTTGTGTAGGATAAAGATGTTTTGTCATAATGCTATGTATTATTACCCATTTACTAAATTATGAGTGTAAAATATAGATGTTTTGTCCTAATGTCATGTATTATCATACCACTTGTTAAAATTATGAATGTAGGATATCACACCACTTGCTAAATTTTTGTTTTAATGTCATTTCACCTAATCTTGATTACACCATTATTTCATCACTTTATTTTATTTTTATTTTTATTTTTCCTCTTGAGTTTGGGCTTATTCTTGCCTATTTTCTTTACTTTGGTTAAAATTCTATCTTTCATAATGGACTTAGTCACATTTTCATGATTTTTGAGCTACCGGTCCAATTTCTATATTCTAGTTCAAATCTATGTTTTATTTCTTCCTTAGGTTATCCTATTAGTTTGCTAAAAATTCATGTGAAGTAGAAAAACTCTATGAAGTGTCCATAGGTGAAAGCTCAATTTATGAGTGGAAATACTAAATTTAGTAACTTTAACTCTCAAATTAGAAAAAATTACCCTAATCCAATTTTCTTGAAATTTTAATACATTTACTTACTTCACAAAAAATTATCTTCTTTACCCATGAATTTCACATTTCTTTAATATATTTATTTCTAATTTTTCCTCTTAAATTTTCTCTTTTTACCTATTACATTAATGTTAGAACATTTCTATGCATACACGTAAGGTGAAGAATTTCTAAAGATTATATTTTCTTATATATCTAAAAATTGTCTAATAAATTTTATTTTCTTAATTAAATATTTATGTACCTTTATCAATAAAAGAAACGAAATTAGGAATGTTACTTTGAATACATGAAACGAAATTAGGGATGTTACTTTGAATACATGAAACAAAATTAGGGATGTTACGTTTCTCTCCCCCTAAATATTACCTAAGAATAATTTCGAATATTTCTTCCTAATGACTTCTAACTCCCAAATTGTTTCTTCCAGAGTCAAACCTTCCTATAACACCTTAACCAAGGGAATAGTTTTGTTCCGCAATTGCTTCACGTCAGTGTCCAATATAGATGCTAGTACTAGCTGGTATGTCATGTTCTCTTTTATTTGGATTGGTTCATCTCGTATGACATGTGTGGAGTCTGAAAGATACTTCCGGAGCTGTGATACATGAAAAACATTATACAAGTTGGACAAATTAGGTGGAAGAGCAACTTGATATGCTGACGTCCTTACTTTCTTTAGAATTTGGTAGGGTCCAAAAAATCGCAGATTTAACTTTTTTATCTTGAAAGACCTACCAACTCTAGTGGTCAGAAAAAGTTTTAGAAATACATGGTCACCTTCCTCAAACTCTAGAGGTCTATGTCTTTTATCATATTAACTATTTTGCCGACTCTGAGCTGTGAGCATTTTGTCTCGTATAATCTTGATTTGTTCAGTAGTTTGTTGAACTAAATTAGGACCCAACAAATTTTTTTCTCCTACCTCAAACCAACATAATGGAGATCAGCACTTTCTACCGTATAAAGCTTCATAGAGGACCATCTTAATACTAGAGTGATAGCTATTATTATAAGCAAACTCCACTAAAAGTAGGTATTTATCCTATCCTTTACCTTGCTCTATCACACAGGCCTTCAACATATCTTCTAGGGTTTGCATAGTTCGTTCTTTCTGCCCGTCAGTCTGAGGATGGTAGGCAGTACTGAACTGCAACTAGATTCCAAAAGTTTTCTGCAACGCCTTCTAAAACCTTGACGTAAACCTTGAATCTCTATCTGAAACGATATTTAAAGGAATCCCATGTAGTCTAACTATTTCCTAGACGTACAACTGAGCCAATTTGTCTAGTGAATAGTTAATCTTTATAGACAAAAAGTGAGCAGATTTGATTAATCTGTCAACTATTACCCAGATAGAATCATATCCAACTGAAGTCTTAGGTAAGCCACTGACAAAATTCATTGAAATACTATCCCATTTCCATTTAGGGATCTCAAGAGGTTGTAAAAATTCCGCTGACTTTTGATGCTCTACCTTCACCTTTTGATAAATTAGACATTTTGCCACAGACTCAGCAATGTCCTTTTTCATCCCTAGCCACAAATACATTATCTTTAAGTCTTGGTCCATTTTAGTGGATCTAGGATGGACTAAGTATTTATTTTGATGCGCTTCTTGTAGGATCTTAATCTTTAACTTTCGGTCTTGAAGAACACAGACCTTTCCTTGGTACATGAATACTCCATCTTCCGAAACAGAAAAATCATCCTGATTATTATGATCCTATAAGTATTGGTCGTGGCCTTAAGCCTTTTTAATCTTAGACTCTAAGGTCACACTCTATACTTAACCCATGGATGATTAGCTTCTTTGGAGTAAGAGTAATGGTTAGCTTCAAATTTCGAAACTCCTCTAGCATCTGCATCTCATACACCATCATCTGATCCATGTGCAGAGATTTTCGACTCAAGACATCTGTTACAACATTCGCTTTTCCTAGATGATACTTTATCTCAAACTTGTAATCATTGAAGAATTCTACCCATTTTCGTTGCCTCATATTTAACTCTTTCTTATTAAAGAGGTATTTAAGACTCTTATGATCACAATATACTTCAAAAGTTGCCCCGTACAAATAGTGTCGCCAAATCTTTAAGGCAAACACCACTGTCGCCGATTCAAGATCTTGGGTTGGATAGTTTCCTTCGTGAGGTCTCAGTTACCTAGAGGCGTAAGCAACTACTCTCTTATTTTGCATTAACACACACCTTAACCCTTTCTTTGAAGCGTCGCTATACACTTCAAAATGTCCTGTAGGGTCTGGAATAATTAAAACAGGAGGAGTGATCAGTCTTATCTTAAACTCCTGTAAACTAGCTTCACATTGATCAGTCCATTTAAAAGGACTTCCCTTCCTGGTCAATTTTGTCAATGGCAAGACTATACGAGAGAAGTTTTGTATAAACCTCATATAGTATCCTGCCAAACCCAGAAAACTTTTAACTTCTATAGCCGTCTTTGGTCTCTCCCATTGAATCACTGCTTCCGTCTTGCTAGGATCTATGACTACACCTCTATTAGAGATGACATGTCCGAGAAACTTTACCTCTAACATCCAAAATTCACACTTCTCCAATTTGGCATACTACTTTTTTCTCTTTCAGCACTTGTAGCATGATTCAGAGATGTTGTTCATGTTCTTTCTCACTCTCAGAATATATCAAGATGTCATCAATGAACACTACCACAAATTGATCTAGGTAGGGTCGAAAAATGCAATTCATGTAATCCATGAAAATTACAGGTGCATTTGTCAACTCGAAAAGCATTACGAAAAACTCATAGTGCCCATACCTAGTCCTGAAGGTAGTTTTTGGTACATCCTCCTCCTTGATCCTAATCTGATGATATCCCGACCTCAAGTCAATCTCAGAAAAGATAGATGATCTCTTCAGTTGATCTAATAAGTCTTCTATCCTAGGGAGAGGATACTTGTTTTTGATAGTCACCTTATTTAGCTGTCTATAGTCTATGCATAGTCTAAGGCTTCCGTCTTTCTTCTTAACAAATAATACAGAAATTCCCCAAGGTGATACACTTGGTCTAACAAATTGCTTGTCTAACAATTCCTCAAATTGTTTTTTAAGTTCTTGTAGTTCCTTCGAGGCCATTCTATAAGGTGCAATAGAGATAGGCTATGTTCCAAGTAAGAGATCAATAGATAATTCTATCTCTCTCTTGGGAGGTAAGCTTGAAATATCTGATGGAAATACTTCAGAAAACTCGTTGACTATTGGGATTTCATCAAGTTTTGATTCAACTTCTAGGTTTGATAAATACAAGAGAATGTATCCAAGTACTCCATTTTTCAACTCCCTATTAACTTGATTGGCATTAAGCATCAATAACTGCACCTCCTCCTTTGGAGTAGGAGGTATAAATTCAACAGTCTTGTTACAACAATTCAGCAAGACCCGATTTCTAGACATTCAGTCTAACCCTAGAATGACCTCAATACCTCTTAAAGGTAAACAAACGAGATCTACAAAAAAAGTTTTCTCTTGGATGGTGACTTGACAGTCCTTACATACAGAGGAAGTTAATACCCTTTCCTCCGTGGGGGTTATTACAGATAGATCATAGAGAGTTTCAAAAATAGGAAACTGAAACTTCCTAATACATTCTTCCGATATAAATGAATGACTAGTACCAGAGTCAAACAACAATATAAAAGCAAATCCATAGATATAGCATGTACCTTGAATCATTTCAGAAGATTGAACTGCCTCTTGGCCGCTCAGGGTGAAAACCCTTCCTTTCACTTGAGGCTTCTGTTCTAGCTGGTTCCTCACATTTTGTAGGCAGCTCCTTGCAAAATGGCTCTTCTGTCTGCATTTAAAACAAACATCTAGTCCCATATAGCATGGCCAGTTACCATACATGCATCCGCACTTAGTGCACTTGACTGGGGTGAGGTATTGTTGGAAGGGTAGAGGACTTACAGTCATTGGCCTTTTGTCAGTACACTGTCATTTTCCTTTGACATTTCTACTAGAATTTTGTGACCCGTTCCTCCTTTTTCAAAAGTTCTGTCTTTATTTCTCATCCTCCACTGCCCTCAAACTCTTCTCCAAGAATCTTCATTTATTTATCAGAGGCATAAACTCCCTGATCTCCATAGCTATAACATTCTTTATCTCCGAGTTCAGTCCCGCTTCGAACTTAACAGCCTTCCATGCTTCATCTAGGTTAAATCACAGATAAGAGGAGAACTTAGACAACTCCTCAAATCTCACGATGTACTGGTCTACAGTCATGCTGCTTTGCCTGAGTTGGAGAAATTCGATCTCCTTCTCTGCCCGCACAGTACTTGGAAAGTACTTTTTCAAAAAAGTGTCTTTAAACACCTGCCAAGTGATCTGCCTTCCCTAGTGAGCTAAAAGTTCTCTAACTCCACGCCACCAGTATTTTACTTCATCTTTTAGTATATATGCAGCGAAGATTACTTGCTGTTCCTCAGTACAGCCTATCACTTCAAAGATTTTCTCTAACTCTCTTATCCATATTTCAGCTACAATCAGATCAAAGCCGCCTTAAAAACAAGGTGGCCTAGTCTTCAGAAACTCGGATATGCCGTTATCATTTTCAGCCATCCGGTTGTTAGCATCATTCTCACTATTCGAGTTATTAGCATTCTGGAGGTATTGTAAAATTTGGTTAGTGGTCATGACTTGGTCTCGAATTGCCGTGGTCAGGTTGTGTAGGGTTTCTTCCGCATTGTTTGTTGGATTCCTCCTTGGTGGTGCCATTTCCTATTGTGGTAAAAACAAAGTTATGTTGCTATTGAGGTGATCAAACTCAATAGTTAGTTCAAAAATATTTAACATCAATCATAGCACCACCTCGACATGTAGATTGGAAACACTAGTAATTTCTTACCTATATGAAATCACTGATCCCCTACACAGCACAACCACAACATACTCAAGACACTATAAGATCGATTCAGATAACCATCCACCCCCTAGCCATCTAGGAGCGACCTGCTCTGATACCAATTATGTAACAATTTTTTTATTTATTATTATACAATATAGAGTTCACATACACTTCATTAATCAAAACGTACGTACAACATATCAAACACATAAATATCTACATCTTATTTATTCTGGTTGACCAATTATGGAGATATAGGTGCGAGTGGTTGCACCTTTACCGGGATCTAATCAATTCGACCACAAACATTTTATTTGATTCTAAGATCTGCCCAACATAAAGTAATTCGATCCAACGTGTACTAAAAACCAGAGCTATAGAAAAATCTGTATAACTAATTTTTTGAACATGACATAGAAATATAGTGAGAATTAAATCCCAGTAAGTTCAACAATAAATCTTCATCAATATAACTCATCACGTCATGTTTATCTGTATAAACTACATCAAATATCTTTAGTCACATGAATGCACTATATCTATGCACATGAGAATCGTACAATAATGACATGTATGACAGAATTAACTATTTTTAAAATATCATATGATGACTATCAATTTATTCTCATATCAAGCTACCCTGGTCAATGTGAGTATTTTCTACTCTCCGGCAAGCTTTTCTCGCTCCGTTTGATATGGCACACTTTCTCTTTCTTTTCTCATCAGCATAATCATAACCGTTGGTACCCCGGTCAAGGTGAGCATTTTCTACTCTTTGGTACGGGCTTTTCTCGCTCCGTCCGACATGTCACACTTTCTCTTTCTTTTCTCATCAGCATAATCATAACCGTTGGTAGGGCGTCCCCTATTGATGCACCACACGGATTGCTATGTGACTGTGCTCATTTATTTTCTTTTTACAATACTAACCAAAATAATGCTTTCAATAACAAGTATGTTCATTAAAATATAATTATTACCAAAAATAATTGGTAATCATGCCATGAACATAACCATTTCATATATCACTTTATAAAATATTTCCATGTCAAAATTTCACACTTAAGATTATAAGAAGTTCATACAATGGCAATGACTATGCCATATACTAGTCATTTATTATTTTTATTTATAAGATTCTTTTTTTAAAATATTAATTTTATTTATTTTTTTTATGCAGGTTTTCATCCTATCTGATCTTCTCTTACTAATCAGAGCATAACTACCTCAATTTAACTCTGATGTAGGTGATCTTGGTGTCAATTTAAAGATAAAACAATTATCTAAAACAATTATGTTGAACAGTTTAGCGAAATATTAATAACTCAAGGTGATATTACTCCCTCAAAGTACGTGTTATTTCTTCTCGGGTAAGTTCTGACCTCTACCTGCTAATCTGTCCATATCTCCCTCATAAAAATTCCAAATTAAGTGATTCTAGTGGTTAAAAATCCATGACACATATAGCAATAATTTTTATGTTAATCATTTATTTCAATTCCGTACAGAATGTTCCCAGAAATTGAAACACAGAAGTTATCCAAAAATATTCTTCCATGATTAACCAATTTCTGACCACTACATACTAATCAGACCATATCGACCTCATATAAACTCCAAATTGAATGATTCCAGTGGATAAAAATCTGTGATACATATATCTATAATTCTTATGTTAACCAATTATTTTAATTCTTTACAAAATGTTCCCAAAAATTAAAACACAAAAGCTATCATAACATATTCTTCTCTGATTAATTATTTTCTGACCACTGTTTACTAATTAGACCATATCTACTTCATATGGACTCAAAATTGAGTGATTTCAGTGGCTAAAAATCTGTGAGACATAGATCTACATTTTTCATGTTAACCATTTGTTTTAATTTCTTACCGATTCTTCCTAGAATTTTAAAAATAGAAACTTAAAATTTTGTCACCCATAGCCATACCTATGCAGAACTATCTACACCAGCTTAAGTATTCAAACATACATAATATGTAACATGATATAGCAACATCTATGACCAATCATCAAAGTTTTAAGATCAAAATCTCACATAAATATTACAAGTTTCAAATCTTTTCTTCAAAAATAAATATTGTTAAACTTACTTTGAGCACTTAGTCCTCTAGACTTCTCTTTCCTCTTTCTTCATTTCTTTTCCTCACTCTACCTTGCTTCTATTTTTCCTCTCCCTTACTTGGACGAAAATTTTAATGTTATAAGAGTAGATTTTGCTTATATAGACTATCAAATAATTTACCTTTCATAATCATGTGTTTACCTTATCACAATTAGGATGCACTTAATCAAATTTTTGGAAAACAAACAACTCATGTTCTTGTCTTCCTCTTCTTTAGTTAAGATATGCATAGAAAAAGGAGACTTGCATTTTGAAAATTATGATAATATGTTTTTAAAATAAGGGACAAGGTCCCTTTGATTTGGGAATTCATTTCTTTTTTCTTTTTTCTTAATCAATTATGATAGGTTTGCCTTTTTAAGTGATAAATTTCCAACTTTTGAATATTGCTTGTTTAGCTAAAATTATTTGTGTAGGATAAGAATGTTTTGTCATAATGCTATGTATTATTATCCACTTGCTAAAATTATGAATGTAGGATATCACACCACTTGCTAAATGTTTGTCTTAATGTCATATCACCTAATTTTGATTACACCATTATTTCATCACTTTATTTTATTTTTATTTTTATTTTTCCTCTTGGGTTTAGGTTCATTCTTGCCTATTTTCTTTACTTTGGTTAAAATTCTACCTTTCATAATGTGTTTAGTCACATTTTTATGATTTTTGGACTACCAGTTTAATTTCTATATTCTAATCCAAGTCTATGTTTTATTTCTTCCTTGAACTAACTTAGTCACATTTTCATAATTTTTGAGCTATCGGTCCAATTTCTATATCGTAATCCAAGTCTATGTTTTATTTCTTCCTTAGGCTATCCTATTGACCTGCTAAAAATTCATGTGAAGTAAAAAAACTCTATATGAAGTGTCCATAGGTGAAAGCTCAATTTATGGGTGGAAATATTAAATTTAGTAACTTTAACTTTTAAATTATGAAAAATTACCCTAATCCAATCTTCTGAAAATTTTAATACATTTTCTTACTTCACAAAAATTTATCTTCTTTACCCAAGAATTTCATCTTTCTTTAGTATATTTATTTCTAATTTTTCCTTTTAAGTTTTCTCTCTTGACCTATTCCATTAATGTTAGAATATTTTTATGCATACACGTAAGGTGAAGAATTTCTAAGGATTATATTTTCTTAAATATCTAAAAATTGTCTAATAAATTTTATTTTTTTAATTAAATATTTATATACTTTTGTCAATAAAAGAAACGAAATTAGGGATGTTACTTTTATATCTCCTAGATGTTCTAACCTCAACAATCCTATAGTTTTCTTTCTTTGTTCCATGATTTAGGATGGGATCAAACAAGGCACATTTGAATAGAACTAACATTTTTCTAGGCCATCATGTATAGTGTACTTCAATGATGTCTGTTAAGACTTTGTAATAATTATTTTCTGTTGTTTCATTTGTTCCACCTTGACAACATACACCAAAATTTGTTGTACCTATATCTTAGCCATAATCTTTTGTGTTAAATTTATAACCATTTATATAATACGTTGGCCATTTGTTGGCCTTTTTTTCAGGACCCCATGCCAGACCCTTTAGAAGGGCATCTTTGACATTATTATTTAGAAACTAGTCATTAAACATTTAAATTAGTCTCACCTAAAAAGAAAAATATTAAAAACTAGGAGATATGCAAATACGTATTCTTTAAATGAGATAGGAAATATTATAGAGATTTGTCTATTCACTTCCTATGTTCTTGTAGCATATTAGTATATATGCTACATTAAGAAAACATATTAGAGCAATTTATAGTGATATATATATATATATATTATAGGCGTTTGAATGAGTAATTTATACACTTATGTTAAAAATAGTTCCACCTCAAGACAATTTAAAAGAACATATAAGTGTACAGTTTACAAATTCTTTTCTTTCAACATGAAAGATGTGCATCTTCCAAAAGGATAACCATGATAATTAAAGATAGAGATTGACAATATAATTGGACAACCTTCACCTCTATCATTTCATGGTATTTTAGTCCTTCTACATGGAACATCAAGTGGATAATAGTATAATGTAAATATAGAAGTCTCCTCCACCAGATAAGTTTTACAAATAGAACCTTCAACTACAACAGTGTTTGTCACCTTGTCTTTCAATGTACGAATAAACCTAACATACTTAATTGACACATTTAGTACAATGAATACAATGCCATGATTTATAAGAAGACAAAAAGGATACATGACTACACCTTTTAAATGAATACATCCATCGATATTGCACTAAACCTCTAACCCTTGCTTCGTATGGCAAATAGATTGGAAGGTGTTTCATTAAATCAAATAAATTTGGAGGAAAAATTTGTTCTAATTTGCAAAGAATGATTGAAATATTTTGCTCCATTTCAAGTTAAGTATTATTTTGCAATAATGACAAAGTCAATTTTCGAAAGAACTGACTAAACTCTGTGAGTATGTTCTAGATAGACTTTGGTAACGCTTTGAATGCAATTGGGAGTAAACATTACATGAACACGTGGCAATCATGACTTTTCATACCAAACAACTTTACTTCTCTCATGTCAACACAACTTGACAAGGTAGAAACATACCCGTCCGACAGTTTCAATTTTTTAACCTATTCACACATAGCTAATCTTTGCTTCTTAGTTAATGTGTATTTTGTTTTAGGTTTAACAATTTTTCCATCTCCACCATCATGTAGCTTTAATTCAATCTGTCTACAAATCTTTGCTAATTCCAATCTTGCATTAAAATTATCTTGTGTCTTATCTTTAGTGTCCATAACTGTGTACAAGATATTCAAAAAAACATTTCTCTCAATATGCATGCCATCTAGATTGTGCGGGAGAAGATTTATTTTTTAATATAGTAGTTCTCAGAATATAGTTTGCTTGGTTCAATTGTGAATAACTCCATAACCTGGGATATTTTTTTATGTCTATTTAATTATACTAGGCACTTTACCACATTTTTTCACCTGTTAACCGAGGTGGAGGTAAAGATGTCTTATCATATCTCTTTCAAAAAGCATTTTTATTCTTTCTATAACAATGATCAAGTGGCAAGAATTACCAGTGACAATAAAAAAGGACGTCTTCCGACTATGTTCAAAGATAAATGCTTTTGAATACTCCATACAAATTGAGCAAGCAATTTTTTTCCATTGTCATCCAACCCGAAAGCATCTCATATGCAGAAAAGTCATTAATAGTCCAAAGTAAGCAAGCTTTCATAACAAAATTTTGCTCCAGTGAGATATCATAGGTTATAACACCAGTATTCCACAAAAATTTATCATCTATAAATGGCTGTAAATACACATCAATTCTATTCTTTAGATTGAAAGAGTTGGGAATTACAATGGTCAAGAATAAAAACTCTCTTTTATAGAATATTTAACTTTAGAGTGGGTTTGCAATTCTTTTATAGAATGTTTAGGCTTCCAATTGTGAAAGTTATAATTGCAAGACTTTTGGCTATTTTGGATTTATTAAAATTATTTGGATTCACATGGTGGAGTCTTATTTTAGATACTTTTATAATAAATACATTATTTGGATTAAATAGCATGGTATAATGGGCTTCTATAAGTAATTAATTTATTTGAAGGTTTTTGCTGAAGGTATTCTTATTGCTTTCCTTTTATGAATCTTGAGTGGATTATAACTGCAGTTGATGAGCTCAACCCCTTTGCTATCATGTTCTGATTATTGGTTTTACATGATTTTGGGTCCTTTTGATCTTATGATCATGTTTGTGGGTTATATATATATAAATTTCATGCCATCATAAGTAGATTCTTGTGATCCCACCTTGACAAAATGATTTAAGTTGTGTGCAATATCTTTTAGATGTATAATATTGGTCTATTGGTTGGAAGGATCCTAATGATCCTTTGATTTCTTCTACAGGATTCCATATGTTTTCAGCCACTTTATATTCTCTTTGGGCTTCTAATTGTTGGTGGGTTCAAGCTTCAATAGTTCATAAGCCTTATGAGAAGTCTTAAACTTATAGATAATGATTGCTTTTTCTAAGTAAAGAATTGGTTGGGAACTAAACACGTCAAAGTTGCCTTCATCAATATTGCTTTGGTTATTAAATAATTGTTGGAACCTTGACACATCAAAACTCCCATTATTCCACAACTCAGTTTGGGTCAGGAATTTTGTTGTTTCATGTTGATGGGACCTTGGCGCCAATTGATAGCTTTTTCCCCTGAAATAACTTAAAGACTTCTTTGATTGTTATCGGTTTCTTTTTTTTTTATTGGTGTAAAAAAAATTTTATAACAAGAATATAACAATTTTACAAATCAAAACATGGATTTGTTTTTGGTATAGAAGTGTCTCCAGTATAATTGAGAACCAAAACACAGTCTGTTCTGAACCATAATGCAAATATGTTTTTTCTTGTTCTAAGTCCACTACCATGGTTGATGTTTAAACAATAGAACTATTTATTTATATTGTAATGTTAGTTATTTACAAATTTGACATTTATGAAATAACACTGTTCTAATAATTCAGCATAGCCACTTGTCATGTAGGATAAATAAAAAGCAAAAATATTGAAAACATACACTACTGCAATCATAGCAACCACTGTTGCTATGAAGGCAGCCACATTTGTGCTGTGATAACTGCATTTGCCTGTAAGTGTCTAACAAGTGGAACTTATTTATGTACTTTTTGTATTAGGCTTCAATTTTGTCAATTGTTGCTTCCTATATTACTTAGGATTTGAAAAATCCCAACCCATAAGTTGCTGGGTATAACCACGTTTAGAGTGACTAATTCTTAATTGAATTGACAAATAAGGCCCCCTTACTATATTTAAGTTAGTACACTAAATTGGTTTTATTAATTTTTCTAACATGCCCCCTTATGCCAAATCCCTTTGGGCTTGAATTGTTAACAAAGAACAGGCCATTATGCCAAATCCCTTTATTGTTCTGTACCATCTTTTCTCCTGCTTGGTTGGAAGATAACCCTTCAAATTAAATTTGAATTTGTTACACAACCAGCCCCTTTGGTGCATTTTTCGGTGTTCCTTTTATATTCTACAAGCCCCACAACCGGCCCCTTTGGTGTATTTTTCGGTGGTTCCTTTTATATTCTACAAGCCCCACTTTCATATCTTATAGTATTAGAATTTGGAAGAGTGGTTGGACGTTGGTTAAGACCAACCTACAAAAGCAAGGAATAAAATATGGAAAAGCTAGTCATCTCAAAATAATGAGGCCCAGAAAGAATCAAGGAGATACAAACTAAAATCCCTGTTTAACTCACTATTTATTCAAGCAAAATCCATAGATTTTAGCCCAAAAATCATGTTATATGACCATAAAAATTCTTCTAGATATGTTATCCTATCTCCTAAACAATAATCTATGGTCAAAAGCTCCTAAAAACATCAAAAACGTGAAAAAATTCAAGAATTATAACTGGTGAACAGTACCTTCGTTTTTTCTGTTACAGGGTCCTTATTTGCTCCTGTTAAGGCTGAGTTGCTGCAGGGATTTTTGTTTGCTGCTGTTAAAGCTGAATTGTTGAAGGAACAATGCACACCAAGAACCTACCTGGGATGAAAAAAGTCTGCCTCTGAGATTGAACATCAATTTACCCGCGTAGGTGAATGGCCAGGAGAGGGAAAAATGAAAATGGAGGGCGTAAAAATGGGTTGGGTGAAAATATAAAAAAAAAAATAAAAAAAATGTAAAAAGTGGGTTGCGTAGGTCAAAATGAGGCAATTTATTTTTCCTGCCGTAAAGTTCAATTTAGCCTCTTTTTGGTTTAAATAATATTTATTTACTATTATATTTTGTTAAAAATTAATTTTATGTATCATTTAATAAAGTTTGAAAGAGCTATGCGAAATTTGTGTACATGATTATGATGGCATTACATTCTTATTCATACAAAAATATGGCAGTAATTTGTATTGTGATGATAAACTATAATGAAAAAAATAGAAAATATATGTGTTTACGTATGTGTATAACAATATAATTTTTTTTGGTACATAGGATAAAAAATTTAATAAGTATGATAGTTTTGGTTCAAATAATATTTCTCTAATTATAACAATCAGTGATTCTAATACACATGGCTTTAATTCTTCACTTTTCTCTTCATGTATTATCTTAAATAAAATAAATAAATATTTTTTGAAATTTTATTAAAATATAAAAATTTTACACCTTTTAAATTTACAATAATTGCTTCTAAATTTAAAGTAACTCTTACGATATTTTTAAAAAATAATTGTGACTTTTAGAAAGTACATAAGAAGAAATAATTGTGGTTCAAATAGTATTTCTCCAACTATAACAATCAGTGATCCTAATACGTGCGACTTTAATTCTCCACTCTTCTCTTCACGTATTACTTTAAATAAAAGAAATATATATATTTTGAAATTTTATTAAAACATGAAAATTTTACACCTTTTAAATTTACTATAATTGCTTCTAAATTTAAAGCAACACTTACGATACTTTTTTTAAAAAATAATTGTGGCTTTTAGAAAGTACATAAGAAGAAATAACATGAATTTTTTTTAACTAAACTTAAATTCAACAGCTTTTGCTCTGAAAAAAATTAAAATTTTCTTAAATTGTTAGATCTATTTCACTTTTTAGACAAAAAAGTTTAAAATATCTTGTTAAACATGTGGCTGCTTTTTAGTTGCCCATTTTTTTGTAATCTTAGAATCTTATTAATAAAAAAAATTATACTTATAAGAATAGTATGATTCTTTCAATTTTAAAGACTAAAATCATGTTTCGTCTAATTTATTTCTTTAAAATAATTTTTCATTTATTTTATGACTATTTGACTAGCACAAAAGCTGACATTTAAACTAGCATAATTGTTTTTTCATTGTGAGGAAGAAAATAAGAATTTAGAGTTTTTTCTTTGATATAGAAATTAAATAGAAGCAAAAAATTAATATTCTTCATGACAAAAACACCGTCATTAAATATGAAAATGGAAAAAAAAAGTCCTCAAAAATAAAGTAAAAATAGAAAAACAACTTAAAACAATATTTTTGGGTTTTTGTGGGCCTGAAATAGTCACAATTGGGTCAACTCAAGTTGTTACATCGTTGGACTCTAAACATATTTCAAAATAACAAGTATTTGACTTCGTAACTCCGCCCAATCTGAAGGTTATGCCTATTCCGTTTTTTTTTTTTTTTTTTTATCAATTTTTTAAATAAAGTCATCTTCTATATAAGAGGGAATCCTTAATTTGTAGGAATCAACGACCTTAAAGTCAAATCTAATAAAAAAATATAATAAATTGACATAATAAAATATAAATTATCATTCTATTAACTTATTTTTGTTTATTTTTGTAAATTAAACGGAATACAAATTTTTTCTCTACCGATAATTTAATTTATGATTCAAAGAATAAAGGGAAATTAAAGATAAAAATTTTAGAGATGAAATTTTTTTCATCTCTAAGAATAATTTGAGTATTGTTTAAACAATAGAAATGAAAATAGGTACAAAAAATTTAGCAATAGAATTTTTTTTTCTTTAAATTTTGTCTCCAACAATAATTTAATTACTATTTTAAGAAGTAGAGACAAAGAATTTCATCTTTAAATCATGTCTCTAATGATAATTTAATAATTATTTCAAAAGTGGGGATGGATAATTAGAGACATAAAAATTTCTTCTTTAAATTTCATCTCTAACAAAAAATTAAATATTATTTAAAAAAGTAGAGATGAAAAAAAGCTAGAGATTGGATTTTTTTGTCTCTAAATTTTATCTCCAAAAATAATTTAAAAATTATTACGAAAAGTAAAGATGAAACAATTAGGGAAAGAAAATTCTATCTCTAAAATTAAATTAATATTATTTCAAAAAATTAAGATGAAAAAATTAAAAACAGAAAAACAATTTCCTCTAAAATCTGTCTATAAAATTAAATTTAAAAACTAGAGGCGAAATTTTTTTCGTCTCTAAAAAGTTGAGACGAAAAAATTGGAGACGAAATTTCATCTCTACACAAAGTAGAGACGAAAAAATTTTGTCTCTACTGTTAAAAATTCATTCTTTGTCACTAAGTTAAAAAGTTTGTCTTTATTAGATATAAATTTATTTTTGTCTTTAAATCAAGTTTTTCTAGTAGTAATTTATCATTCAAAATTTAATATTTAATATTTAAAATTTAAAATTTAGAGTTTAGAGTTTTAAAATTTAAAATTAAATATTTAAATTTAGAATTTATGAATTATTTATTTATTATAAAAAAATTTTGTTAGTCATATATTAATTTTACAATTTTTTTTTCAAAAAAAAAGACTTGAGGTTTATAAAAATTGGGCATGGCTTACGTCTTTATGCTGAAATGATAAAGCAGTATATTTAGTATATTTAGGTGAAAGTAAATAAAATAAAATAATTAATCCATACAAAAAAATCCCCTTTTATGACGTTTGTTATTTTTTAGGTGAAAGTAAAAAAATAAAATAATAATAAATAAATAAAAAGAAAAAAAAAGAACAGTGAAATCAGTATATTTAGGAAATTGTTATTTTTTTAAGGTCTTTTTTGAGATTTTTCAATAGAAAAAAGGATATATCCATACAGACATTTGTGTCTTGTAAAATGTAATTTTGTTATTGGCTTGAAATTTGTGAGGTAAAAACTTTTATTCACTAAAATTTAATTACTTAAAATTCTTTGAATTTTTTTATGAAATCACAAATAATTTTTTGACTTAAATATATTTTTACTCTTTTTTTTATTGCATGTGTCAATTTCATCCCTCTTTGATTTTATGACTTAATTTAATTCCTCACATTTCATCAAATTAGACAAATCAGTACATCTGCTAAGTTAGTCATCAATTTTTACTGAAATTATCATTAACTTGTGACGTGTTTGTTACACGGTCTAACTTAAAAATTTCATGTAGACTGTCAACTCCATTAGAATGTCTCATCATCTATGAAAAAAAAATAAAAATCCCTTGTCTCTCTTCTTCGTTTCTTTGCACCAAACGAAAGTCTCGAGTTACCTGGTATGCTTCGGTTTTTTTGGACTTTCCCAGAATAAAAAATTTAAACCGCAGCAGATAAATTTCAATTCTTTGCAGCGGAGATTTCTTCCACAAATCACACTCTCAATGCTGGGAAGAATGCAATCCAGAATAATTAAAAAAAACCGTTTATTCTTATATTTATATATAGACACGGGTGCTTGTTGATTCACCTCCAAACAAGCCACATTTTGCATGGTGCCTATATATTATGAGCTGCTTATTCACGATTGGAGGCTACCAATTCATTTATGGTTCCCTTCAAAGTAATAGCAGCTATATTCTCCCTGCCTATATTCGTATAGCCGGTCCCAAGCCTGGATAAAAGAGGAGGGTTGTGTTAGGCGTGCGACAGCCAACGTAAAACTTTGTCGTAACCACATGAACATGGACAAACGAAGCAATAGTGTTAAAGCTAGGTTGTTGCCCGGAAGCAACGCGCTGTATGGCTCGCGTGCAGTATCAAAAGAGCAAGGGCCGCTGCATCGGCGCCCGGATGCAGTGAAAAGTAGGCAAGGGTTCCCACACTTTAATGAACGGGTGTGGGTAAAGAAGTTAGTTCATGAGGGTAGGATCCGTTTTGGAATTTGGAATGTAGGCACACTCACAGGAAAATCAATGGAAATAGTTGATACCATGATTAGGAGAATGATCAATATCATGTGTCTGCAAGAAACTAAATGGGTATGAGAAAAGGCAAAAGAATTAGATTCTTCAGGTTTTAAGCTTTGGTACACGGGCAAGACGAGAACTAGTAATGGTGTAGGTATAATAGTTGATAAGGAGTGGAGAAACAATGTCGTAGATGTGAAAAGATTAGGAGATAGGATTATAGTTTTAAAGATTGTGGTTGAGCGAGACACTTTTAATGTGTTTAGTGTATATGCACCCCAAGTTGGATTAGAGGAGCATTATAAGAGAACTTTTTGGGAGGATCTAGAAAGTTTGATTCAAGAAATACCTTTGGGAGAGAAGATTTTCTTAGGAGGGGATTTGAATGGTCATGTAGGGAGGGAATCGAAAGGATACGAGGGTATACATGGAGGTTTTGGATTAGGAGATGCGAACGAAGAGGGTAAAACTATCTTGAATTTTTCCTTAGCCTATAATTTTACCATAGCAAATACTTGCTTTAGAAAGCGGATTGAACATCTTATCACATACAAGAGTGGAGGAGCAAGTACTCAAATATATTTTTTCTTGGTAAGGAAATCAGATAGAAAGTTCTGCACAAATTGTAAAGTCATACTCGGTGAGAGTTTGACTACCCAACACAGAGTTTTAGTTTTGGACGTACGAGTTATGAGAAGAGTAGAATGAAAGAGTAAGAAAACAATTCCTAGAATTAGGTGGTGGTCTTTGAAGAATGAGCAACAAAGGAATTTTCAAAGAAGAGTGGAGGAAGAAAGGCTTTGGGAGGTCCAAGGAAATGCTAATGATATGTGGGACGAGATGGCCAAAGGGATTAGGTATATAGCAAGAGAGACACTTGGAGAATCAAGAGGCGTTGGACCTAAGGGTAAAGAATCTTGGTGGTGGGATGCAGAGGTACAAGATAGGATTAAGTTTAAAAGAGAGTGTTATAAGGAGTGGCACTTATGTAAAGATAAGGCAATTTGGGATAAATATAAAGCGGCTAAGAAAGACGCTAAGAAGACTGTGAGTGAAGCAAGAACTAGAGCTTTTGAGGGATTATATCAATCTTTAGAAACTAAGGAGGGGAAAGAAAAATTTACAAGTTTGCGAAGGGTAGGGAAAGAAAGACAAGGGACCTAGATCAAGTGAAATGTATTAAAGATGAAGAGGGTAATGTTTTGGTAAGGGAGCATGATATCCAAGCACGATGGAGGAGTTACTTTCAAGGACTTTTTAACGAAGGGCATGAGTTGATCTACAACTCTGACAAACTTAATACTGTAGAAGAAGACCGTAATTATACTTTTTATCGTAGAATCCAAGAGTTTAAAGTAGAAAAAGCTCTGAAGAGAATGGAAAATGGCAAAGCAGTAGGACCTGATAATATACCTATTGAGGTGTGGAAAAGTTTAGGAAGGAAGGGTATAAGTTGGCTCACTAAATTGTTTAATGTGATAATAAAATCTAAGAAAATGCCGGATGAATGGAGGAGAAGTACTTTAATTCCTATATATAAAAATAAAGGAGACATACAGAATTGTTCCAACTATCGGGGGATTAAACTCATGAGTCACACTATGAAGTTATGGGAGAAGATCATTGAGCAAAGATTAAGACAAGAGACTCAAGTTACAGAGAATCAGTTTGGATTTATGCCAGGAAGGTCAACTATGGAAGCAATTTATTTACTACGGAGATTGATGGAAAGGTATCAAAGCAGACGGAAAGATTTGCACATGGTTTTTATTGATCTGGAAAAGGTATATGACAAAGTGTTAAGAGAGATCCTATGGAAGGCTTTAGAAAAGAAAGGAGTACGTATTGCGTACATTCGAGCAATCAAAGACATGTACGACGGAATAACGACTTGCGTGAGAACACAAAATGGGAATACAAAAGATTTTTCCACAACTATTGGACTACATCAAGGGTCTTCTCTGAGTCCGTATCTTTTTAATTTGATTTTGGACGCAGTTACTGAACATATACAAGAGTTGGGGCCTCAATGCATGATTTTTGCAGATGATATAGTCTTAGTTGGTGAATCGAAAGAAGAAATAAATACGAAGTTAGAGTCATGGAGACAAGTTTTAGAAACACACGGTTTCCGGATAAGTAGAAATAAAACAGAATATATGGAATGTAGTTTTAGTAAGAGACGAACAAATACGAATGTCGACGTGAAACTTGGAGACTATATATTAAAACAAGTTACAAGTTTTAAATATCTTGGGTCCATTATACAAAATGACGGTGAAGTAAAGGAGGACGTAAACCACAGGATTCAAGCTGGATGGATGAAATGGAGGAAAGTTTCGAGTGTCATTTGTGATAAAAAAGTGCCGCTCAAAGTTAAAGGAAAATTCTACCGTACGGCTATAAGACTTGCTATATTGTATGGTACGGAATGTTGGGCGGTTAAAAGACAACATGAAGATAAACTCAACGTTGCAGAGATGAGAATGTTGCGTTGGATGTGTGGACACACCAGAAGAGATATGATTAGAAATGAGTGCATTAGAGAGAAAGTTGGGATAACACCTATTGTGGAGAAGATGGTTGAAACTCGCTTAAGGTGGTTTGGCCATGTGTGGAGAAGACCTGAAGAAGCCCTAGTGAGAAGAGTTGATCGGATGGAGAATAGTCCAATAATTAGAGGTAGAGGGAGGTCAAAGAAAACAATAAGTGAAACTATTAAAAATGATTTAATAGTTAATAACTTATCTTTTGATTTCATCCATGATAGGCCACTATGGCGCCGTTTGATCCATGTAGCTGACCCCACCTAGTGGGAAAAGGCTTAGTTGTTGTTGTTGTTGTTGTATTCTTATATTTATATATATTGTACTTTTTTATGTAAAAAAATTGCAGAGGCAAATGGGCAATGATGAAAGTGCACAATCCCATATAATAGATCAAGGTATCTTCCTTGCTGCGATTCTGATCTTTTTTGGATTTCGATTTTAAAATCTGACGCAATGAACCCATATAATGCTGGGTATATATAAGATTAGATGTCAAATATTGAATAATACTCAAGAAAGATTGCTGCAGATCAATATATTCACAAAGCCATGCAGAAGTGAAGACATGGGTTTTAGCCAATTTAGACTAGTATGTTCGTTTTCCATTTGTTTGTTGAATACTTCCATGACGCGATGATCTTCACTCTTCAGCTTAGTGAAAAGTTTGTTTCCTGAACTCTAACATTGTTTGTTATCTTTCCAGCAGTGTGAGACTATAAAATATAGCCGTTAGGAATTGAATAAAAGTGGCAAATTTACCGGTCAAGCTTTCTTTGTTTTTCTCCTTCCCTTCTTCTCTACTCAAATTACAATAAATAAGTGGTATCAGAGCCTATTTACGGGCATGGACACTTGTGGCAAGACAAATGTGGAATTCCGCAATGACGCTAACAAAATCTTAACTCGACAAGCTTCGTTTAGGTGAACGCCACCTTGCAAATAGTGTTAACTGAACTTTAAGCCCTTTGAACCTTCACAGCTAGCCCAACCCATAACTAACTTGAAACCAACCAATTTACACATGAAGAATCCTCACACCCATGTACTAGTTGTTCTAACACCACCAATGAAAACCATCAACACCACCTTAAATTGTCCTCCCCAAAGTTCAATGGCAAAGACCCAACTAGTTGAATCTACAAAGCAAAGCAATATTTTGACTTTAAGCATCTTTCCATCTATAAGGCATTGCCATGCAGTGGCGCTGGCGGTTGACAAAATGTTGAGGACCCTTAACACTGAACGAGTTCACAAAGGCTACTCTTCTTCGTTTTGGCCTAATTGATTATGAAGATTCGTCTTAAGCTAAGTTTGTCTCAAACAAATGTCATTTGCAGCAGTTTACCAGGAAGCTTTTGAGCTTTCGCACCACAGCTATTCATGATTGAAAAGTCACTTGAACGAAACTCGAATGATGATAGCAGTTCTATACAAAAGCCAGAAAGACAAGAAGCAATGCTTGATAATTCTTTTCATACAATTGCAGGGACCAACCATCCAGAAATAATGTGTGTAATGGGAAAGCTGAAAAACAAGTGTATTACGCTAATAAATGGCGACAACACCCACAACTTCATGGATCAAGCCATAGTCACTAAGTATGGATTACCAGTGGCATGTGATAAAAAATCAAGTGATGGTAGCCAATTGAGAGAAGATAGAATGTACCAGCCAATGTCAAGCACTGATCATTACCATCCAAAGCCATTCAATCACAACAGATTATTGTGTCCTCTCTGTTAACGTTGCAGTATGTCAATTGGTTTTGGGCATACAATGGCTCGAAACTCTTACCTATCGAAACTGATTACAAGTAGCTAACCATGATCTTTAGAGTGGGAAAAATTTCTCACACTTTCCAGGGACTGAAGTGGACTAGCATCAGGTTTTAATGAATAAAGAACATAGCAGTCTACAAGGTAATGGGATTTTCCTCTAAATCATTTCCATGACCACCGCCTATTGCAACCAAATGCAGCGCCTGTGAGTGTATGACCATATAGATATCCTTACTAACAAAAAATAGAACTAGAAAGGATGGTGAAGGAGCTTCTGTAGTCATGATTGATAAGGCCAAGTAATACCCATTCTCATCACTAGTTCAATCGTTCCCTTACGTTTAACCGATTATATTTTTATATTATTATGTGGCTTATTAAAGGATTTAACGTATGAGGATGTGTGATGAGGACTTTGTTAAGAGTGTAATGCAGATTTTAAAAAATTTAGAAACTACAATACATTGTTTTCTAAAAAGGCCAGCGTCGCGATACCATGATTTCAGGGGTGTATCCTTCAAAATTCAATGAAGTATTGCGACACTAGGATTGCAAGGTCATGATGCCAACACTCCAAAAATGCAAACCCAAGACCAAAGAGCTCAGCGTTGCGACACTAGGATCCCAACACCACGACACCAATCTAAAAAAGTGTTTAAAATGACTAAAATGACAAAATACCCCTCGGAATTATAAAGGAAACACTTGTGAATTTTCTTTTGAATTCTCCACTTTTTCATCTTCAAACCAAACCATGTTTATCAATTACAAAACCAAAATACATTCAGAAGCAGAGATCTTACTTGTAGTTTATGGAGTTTATCTAGAATACAATATTAGATAAAACAACAAAAATCCAAAGGAGCCTACTAAAAAAAAAATGTAGCTCACCACATAATAACTTTAGCTTACTGCACTAAGGAGTTGGATCAGACTCTCCATTACTATATGAAAATGTGAACATCTAAAGGGATGGGTTTTCAACTTAGTGAGCAGATAATCCATACAATGACAGAAATAGAATAAGCAAGGGCATGAGTTTTTCATAATAGAAATTTTAAATATAAGAGAAGTATTGCTTTTAACACCACATATAAAGGTTCCAACATCAATGTATTAAAATTTAAGGAAAATAAGAATTTAAAGTTTATAAATGAGAAATGACTAAAAGTTCTTTGCAGACAGCTATAAAAAACACTCAAGGAAATAAATTCAAAGATGCAAGTAATTAAATCAAATTTTTGGAAACAACAATGTTCAAGAGAACTTGATATCAAAATCATCACTTTCTGAGCACATAACAAGGGAAGGTAATCACCAATTCATCAGGAAAACAACTTATAATCCAAGGTTCAAGGTGCATTAATGTTAGCATTTATTAATGCTAGATAACATTTTCTCTTATTAAGGTTCTTCCAAAGAAAGCAATATATGAAAACATGTTTAAAATCAACAAAATCATAACAAAAAAAGTCTCCTTAAAACGATTTCTCCATCAATAAGCTTAGTTCAATATTAATTTCTATTCCACATGCAAGACAAATATCTATTTCAACAATTCAAAATGTTTATTTCAATTCACTAAGTCATAAGTATTACGATTCAGGAAATTTTCCTTCAATCAAACAATATTAAAATATCATTCACACAACCTAATTCAAAGCTTTAATCATAATCCCGATTTTATTCTCAACAGACTTAATGGAGGATTTAATTAAAGAAAGCTTATCCTGCATACATAGAGATTCTAGTGAGAGATAATAGAACAATAAAATGTAATTTAAAGATAATAGGATTCAAGTTTAGGAAATTTCATAAATAAACCTTGAAAAAAATTAATCTTATTTCAGTTTTAAAAACAACCTTAATAGGATGAAATATGATCAATTCAATAGAAATTAAAGAGAGCAATTAAAAAGGAGCTATAATAAGTTTTATCTACTCACAATCCAAGGGTTTAATGGTGGTTAAATTTATTTTTACTAACTTCCAATGCCAATGGACTTCAAATGAATCAAATTCGATCATGGAAGGTCTCAACCTATAAAACAACACTTCAAGAGATCATCTACTATACATAATGACAGAGTTACTATTGTAACATCCCTAATTTCGTTTCATGTATTAATAAAAGTACAAAAGTATTCAAAGTAACATCTCTAATTTCTTTTCTTTTATTAATAAAGGTACATAATTATTTAATTAAGAAAATAAAATTTATTAGACAATTTTTAAATATCTAAGGAAATATAATCCTTAGAAATTCTTTACCTTACGTATGCATAGAAATGTTCTAACATTAATGGAATAGGTAAAGAGAGAAAACTTAAGAGAAAATATTAGAAATAAATATATTAAAGAAATGTGAAATTCTTAGGTAAGGAAGATAAATTTTTGTGAAGATATTAAAATTTCAAGAAGATTGGATTAGGGTAATTTTTCCTAATTTAAGAGTTAAAGTTACTAAGTTTAGTAGTTCCACCCATAAATTGGGCTTTCAACTATGGACACTTCATATAGAATCTTTCTACCTCACATAAATTTTTAGCAAGCCAATAGGATAGCCCAAGGAAGAAATAAAACATAGACTTGGACTAGGATATAGAAATTGGATCGGTAGCCCAAAAATAATGAAAATGTGATCAAACCCATTATGAAAGGTAGAATTTTAACCAAAGTAAAGAAAATGGGCAAGAATGAGCCCAAACCTAAGAGAAAAAATAAAAATAAAAATAAAAATAAAGTGATGAAATAATGGTGTAATCAAGATTAGGTGACAAGGCATTAGGACGAAACATCTATATCCTACACTCATAATTTTAGCAAGTGGTATGATAATACATGGCATTAGGACAAAACATTCCAATCCCACACAAATAATTTCAGCCAAATAATGGAGATTCAAGGGCTAGAAATTTGCCAACCAAAAAGGCAAACCTATCATACTTGATTAAGACAAAAGAAAATAGAAATGAATCCCTAAATCAAAGGAACCTTATCCCTTATTTTAAGAACATATCATTATAATTTTTAAAATACAAATCTCCTTTTGCTATGCATATCTTGACTAAGGAAGAGGAAGACAAGAATATAAGTTGTTTGCTTTCCAAAAATTCAATCAAGTGTATCCTAATTGTGATAACGTAGACCCATGATCATGAAAGATAAATTATTTGATGGTCTATTTAAGCAAAACCCACCCCTATAACATTTTAATTTCGTCCAAGTGAGGAAGAGAGAGAAATAGAAGTAAGGTAGAGAGAGGAAATGAGAGAAAGAGAGGAGAAGAAAGGAAGGAAGAAGAAGAAGTCTAGAGGGCTAAGTACTCAAGGTAAGTTAAATTAATCTCCACTTGAATCCATTTTTCTTCTTCATCCTTGAGGTTCAAAAACTCACCCTCTTTCTCTTATTTAAGCTGCTAGAAAAGCTAAGGGAAGGGAGGAAGTTTGATACTTCTTTCAAGGGGAAACAAGAAAACAAATTCACTAAGTGAGCTAGGGAGATTCTTAGGTAGGTTTAACAATATTTCTTTTTGAAGAAAAGTTTTGAAATTTGTAACATTTATATGGGATTTGGATCTTAAGAACTTTGATGATTGGTCATGGATGTTGCTTTATCATGTTAGATATTATTCTTGCATGTGATGTATGTTTGAATACTTAGGCTGGTGTAGATAGTTTTGCATAGGTATGGCTATGGGTGGTAAAACTTTAAGCTTCTATTTTTAAAATTCTGGGAAGAATCGGTAAGTAGTTAAAATAACTTGTTAACATAACAATTATAGATATATGTCTCACGGATTTTTAGCCACTGGAATAACTCAATTTGAAGTCTATATGAGGTAGATATGGTCTGATTAGTAAGCAGTGGTTAGAAAATGGTTAATCAGAGAAGAATCTGTTAGGAAAGCTTCTGTTTTTGAATTTCTGGGAACATTCTGTAGAGAATTAAAATAAATTGTTAACATAACAATTATAGATATATGTCTCACGGAATTTTAGCCACTAGAATCACTCAATTTGGAGTCCATATGAGGTAAATATGGTCTGATTAGTAAGCAGTGTTCAAAAAATGGTTAATCAGGGAAGAACATATTAGGATAACTTCTATATTTTAATTTCACGGAAACATCCTATAGGGAATTCAAATAAATGGTTAACATAATAATTATAGATATATGTGTCAGAATTTTAGCCACTGGAATCATTCAATTTGGAGTCCATATGAGGTAGATATGGTCTGATTAGTAAGCAGTGGTCAGAAAATGGTTAACCAGGGAAGAATTTGTTAGGTATGATTCTGTGTTTGAATTTCTGGGATAAATTTGTAGAGAATTAAAAGAAATTCTTAATATGAAAAATGTAGATCTATGTTTCAGGGATTTTTAACCACTGGAATCACTCAAATTGGAGTCCATATGAAGTAGATATGGTCTGCTTAATAAGCAGTGGTCAGAAAGTGGTTAATCAGAGAAGAATTTCTTAGGAAAACTTCTGTGTTTGAATTTTTGGGAACATTCTATAGGGAATTAAAATAACTGGTAAACATAAAAATTATAGATATATGTGTCACAAAATTTTGGCCACTATAATCACTCAATTTAGAATTCTTATAAGGGAGATATGGACAGATTAGTAAGTAGAGGTCAGAATCTACCCGAGAAGAAATAACATGTAACTTGAGGAAGTAATATAACTAAAATTCCTTAATATTTAGCTAAATTGTTCAACATAATAGTTTTAGCTTTGCATTGACACTAAGATCACCTAAATCAGAGTTAAAATGAGGGATATATGCTCCAATTAGTGAGAGAAGGTCAGACAAGATGAAAACCTGCATCTAGGAATAACTCAACATAAAGCATGTCTGTGTTTCAAGGCACGACCAGGCCGTATTTTATGCTGAAAATGGCATTTTGAAGCCTAAAGCATGGCTATTTTATAGTAAATGACCAAGCTGTGTTATAGGATACATTTAGGCCGGTTTGGAAGTTGGTAAAACTTATTTTCAACATTTTGTCTACTTTAAATGAACCTAATTAACTATTGGATATTAGTAGAAACCAAATTGATGAAGAATGCTGTATTAAATTTGTGAGAACATGTGTTGGAAATGATATAAGTAGGAGAAAAGTGACTAGATGCCATGCATAAAGAAAATGAAGAGATAAAAATAATATTTAAAAAAGAACAAGAATCTTATAAATGACTAGTATATGCCGTAACTATTGCCATTGTATAAACTCTTTACCATCTTAAGTGTGTAATTTTGACATGGAAATATTTTGATGAAATATTATGGCATGTGAGTATAATGAACATACTTGTTATTGAATCATATTTTTGGCTATTAATGTGAAAATAAAAAAAATAAGTATGGTCACATGGCGATCCGTGTGGTGCACCAGTAGGGGATGCCCTACCAACGATTATGATTATAATAAGGAGAAAAGAAAGAAAAAGTGTACCATGTCAAACAGGGTGAGAAAAGTCCGTACCAGAGAGTAGAAAATACTCACCCTCACTGGGGTAGCTTGATATGAGAATAAATTGATAGTCATCATATGATATTCTGAAAATAGTTATTCATGTCATCCATGTCATTACTGTATGATTTTCATGTGCATAGATAAAGCGCATTCATGTGACCTAAAGTAATTGCTGTAGCTTATACAGATGAACATGACATGATGATCTATATTGATGATAATTGTGATTTATTGTTGAACTTACTGTAATTTAATTCTCACTATATTTCCATATCATGTTTAGAAAACTAGTTTTGCAGATTTTCTTTGACTCTGACTCTTAGTTTACGTTAGATTGAGTTACTTTATATTGGATAGATCCCAAAAATTTATAAGGTGTTCGTAGTTGAGTTGGCTAAGATTCTGGTGAAAGTGCAACCACCCGCACCCGTATTTTCGGAACTGGTCATCAAGGATGAATAGGATGTAGACATATATGTGTGTGATATGTGTATAGATGTTGCTAATTAATGATGTGTAAACCTTAATTATGCTTGGTTAAATTAATTGAATGTTATTATGAGATAAATAAAGGTAATGACTTCATGGAATTTTAATATATGTATTTATGTAAAAAAAATGGAGTTATTACAAAATTGGTATCAGAGCAAGTTGATCCTAGATGGCTAGTGGGTGGATGGTTATTTGAATCGATCTTATAGTGTCTTAAGTATGTTGTGGTTTTGTTGTGTAGGGAATCGGTAATTTCATATAGATAAGAAATTACTAGTGCTTCCTATCTATATGCCGAGGTGGTGTTATGACTGCTGTGAAATATTTTTGAAACTAACTATTGGGTTTGATCACCTCAATAGCAGCATAACTTTGTTTTTGCCATAGTAGGAAATGGCACACCATCAAGGAGGAATCCAGCAAACAATGCAGAGGAAACCCTGCATAACCTTGCCACGACAATTCGAGACCAGGTCACGACCGCCAATCAAATTCTACAATAACTCCACAATGTTAATAACCAGAATGGTGAGAATGGTGTTAATAACCGGATAGCAAGGAATGATAACGGCATATCAGAGTTTCTAAGGACTAGACCACCTTATTTTTAAGGTGACTTTGACCTAATTGTAGCTGAAAGATGGATAAGGGAACTAGTGAAAATCTTTGAAGTGATGGGCTGTATTGAGGAGCAGGAACTTATCTTTACTGCATATATGCTGAAAGATGAAGCAGAATACTGGTCGCGTGGAGTTAAAGAACTTTGAGGTCAACAGGGAAGGCAGATCACCTGGCAGGTGTTCAAAGACACCTTTTTAGAAAAGTACTTCCCAAGTACTGTGTGAGTAGAGAAGGAGATTGAATTTCTCCAACTCAGACAGGGCAACATGACCATAGACCAATACATCGCAAGGTTCAAGGAGTTGTCTAAATTCTTCTCTTACCTACGATTTAACCACGATGAAGCATGGAAGGCTGTTAAATTTGAAGCATGATTGAACCCGGAGATAAGGAATGCTGTTGTAGCTATGGAGACTAGGGAGTTTGTACCTCTAATAAATACATGTAGACTCCTGGAAAAGAGCTTGAGGGCAGTGGAGGATGAGAAACAAAGACGAAACTTCTGGAAAAGGAAGAACGGGCCACAAAACTCTGGTAGAAATGTTAGAGGAAAAAGACAGGGTACTAAAAAGAGGCCAATGACTGCAAGTCCCCGTCCCGTCCAATAAAACTTTTCCATAGTCAAGTGTACTAAGTGCGGGCGTATGCATGGTAACCAGCCATACTACATAGGATCTGATGTTTGCTTTAAATGTGGACAGAAAGGTCATCATGCAAAGAATTGCCTACAGAATATGGAGAAGCAGCTGGAACCAAGACCTCAGATAAAAGGAAGGGTTTTCACCTTGAGCGGCCAAGAGGCAGCTTAATCCGCCGAAATGATTCAAGGTACATGCTACATCTATGGATTTGCTCTTATGGTGTTGTTTAACTCTGGTGCTAGTCATTCATTTATATCAGAAGAATGTATTAGGGAGCTTCAGTATCCTATTTCTGAAACCTCCTATGAATTATCTGTAGTAACCTTCATGAGGGAAAGGGTCTTAACTTCCTCAGTATGTAAAGACTGTCAGGTCACCATTCAACAAAAAAAATTTTATGGAGACCTCGTCTGTCTATCTTTAAAAGGTATTGATGTCATTCTAGACTTAGATTGGATGTCTAGAAATAAGGTTTTGTTGAATTATTGCAACAAGACCATTGAATTTCTACCTCTTACTTCAGAAGAGGAGATGCAGTTATTAATGCTTAATGCCAATCAAGTCAATAGTGTTGAAAATTGGAGTACTTGGATACATTTTATTGCACTTATCAAATCTAGAAGTTGAACTGAAACTTAATGAAATCCCAATAGCCAACGAGTTTTCTAAAGTATTTCCATAAGATATTCCAAGTTTACCTCCCAAGAGAGAGATAGAGTTCTCTATTGATCTCCTACTTGGGACAGGGCCTATCTCTATTGTACCTTATAGAATGGCCTCAAAAGAACTACAGGAACTTAAGAAATAGTTGGATGAATAGTTAAATAAGCAATTCATTAGACCAAGTGTATTACCTTGGGGAGTTCATGTATTATTTGTTAAGAAGAAAGATAGGAGCTTAAGACTACGCATAGATTACAGATAGCTGAATAAGGTGACTATCAAAAATAAGTATCCTCTCCCTAGGATAGATGATTTATTAGATCAACTGAAGGGAGCCTCCATTTTTTCTAAGATTAACTTGAGGTCGGGATATCATCAGATTATGATCAATGAGGAGGATATACTAAAAACAGCTTTTAGGACTAGGTATGGGCACTATGAGTTTCTCGTAATGCCCTTCGGGTTGACAAATGCACCTATAATTTTTATGGATTACATGAATCATCTTTTTTGACCCTGCCTAAATCAATTTGTGGTAATGTTCGTTGATGACATCTTGATATACTGTAAGAGTGAGAAAGAACATGAACAACATCTCGGAATCGTGCTGCAAGTGCTGAAAGAGAAAAAGTTGTATGCCAAATTGGAGAAGTGTGAATTTTGGTTGACAGAGGTGAAGTTTCTCGGACACGTCATCTCTAATAGAGGGGTAGCCGTAAACCCTAGCAAGACAGAAGCTGTGATTTAGTGGGAAAGACCAAAGACAGTTGCAGAAGTCAGAAGTTTCTTAGGTTTGACAGGATACTATAGGAGATTTATACAAAACTTCTCTCGTATAGCCTTACCATTGATTAAGTCCTTTCAAATGGACTGATCAATGTGAAACTAGTTTTTAGGAGTTTAAGACAAGATTGACCACACCTCCTGTTTTAATTATTCCAGACGCCACCGGACATTTTGAAGTGTAGTTGCTTATGCTTCTAGGCAACTTAGACCTCATGACGAAAATTATCCAACCCATGATCTTGAATTGGCAGCGGTGGTGTTTTTCTTAAAGATTTGGCGACATTATTTGTATGGTACAACATTTGAAGTATACTGTGATCATAAGAGTCTTAAGTACCTTTTTGATCAGAAGGAATTAAATATGAGACAACGAAGATGGGTAGAATTTCTCAATGACTACAAGTTTGAGATAAAGTATCATCCAGGAAAAGCGAATGTTGTAGCTGATGTCTTGAGTCGAAAATCTCTACACATGGGTCAGATGATGGTGTATGAGATGTAGATGCTAGAGGAGTTTCGAAATTTGAAGTTGGCCACTACTCTTACTCCAAAGAAGCTAATCATTAATGGTTTAAGTATAGGGTGTGACCTTAGAGCCCAGATCAAAGAGGCTCAAGCTCACGACCAATACTTACAGGATCATAAAGATCAAGATAATTTTTCTGTCATGGAAGATGGAGCAATCATGTATCAGGGAAGGATTTGTGTCCCTCAAGAACGAGAGTTGTGGACTAAGATCTTGTAGGAAGCGCATCAGAGTAAATACATAGTCCATCCTGGATGCACTGAATGTTCCAGGATTTAAAGGGGATATATTGGTGGCCAGGGATGAAAAAGGACATTGCCGAGTTTGTAGCGAAATGTCTCATTTGTCAAAAGGTGAAGGTAGAGCATAAAAAACCAGCAGGATTTTTACAACCTCTTGAGATCCCTAAATGGAAATGGGATAATATTTCGATGGACTTTGTGGTGGGCTTACCCAAGACTTCAGTTGGACATGACTCTATCTAGGTAATAGTTGACAGATTAACCAAATCTGCTCACTTTTTTCCCATAAAAATTAACTATTCACTAGAAAAATTAGCCCAATTGTACGTCCAGGAAATAGTTAGACTGCATGGAATTCTCATAAATATCATCTTTGATAGAGATCTGAGGTTTACGTTGATGTTTTGGAAGGCGTTGCAGGAAGTTTTTGGTACCCAATTGTGGTTCAATACTTCCTACCATTCTCAGATTGATAGGCAGACAGAATGGACCATTCAAACCCTAGAAGATATGTTGAGGGCCTGTATGATAGAGCAAGATAAAGGATGGGATAAGTACCTTCCTTTAGTGGAGTTTGCTTATAAGAATAGCTATCACTCTAGTATTAAGATGGCTCCCTACGAAGTTTTATACGGTAGGAAGTGCCAATCTCCACTATGTTAGTTTAAGGTAGGAGAAAAGAACTTGCTGAGTTCTGATCTAGTTCAACAAACCACTGAACAAATCAGGATGATATGAGACCAAATACTTACAGCTCAGAGTCGGCAAAAGAGTTACTATGATAAGAGACATAGACTTCTGGAGTTTGAGGAAGGAGACTATGTATTTCTAAAACTTTCCTCGACTACTGGAGTTGGTAGGTCTCTCAAAACTAGAAAGTTAAGTCTGCGATTTTTGGGACCTTACCGAATTCTGAAGAAAGTGGGGACGTTAGCATATCAAGTTGCCCTCCCACCTAATTTGTCCAACCTGTATAATATTTTCCATGTATCACAACTGCGTAAGTATTTTCCAGATTCCTCACATATAATACAGGATGAACTAATCCAAATAAAGGAGAACATGACATACTAGCTAGTACCTGCATCCATATTGGACACCGACGTAAAGCAACTGAAAAGTAAAACCATTCCCTTAGTGAAGGTGTTATGGGAAGGATTGATTTAGGAAGAAACAACTTGGGAGCTAGAAGAAGTCATGAAGAAGAAATATTCGCAATTGTTCTTATTAGGTAATTTTTGAAATTTTGAGGACAAAATTTCTTTTAGTGGGAGAGAAATGTAACATCCTTAATTTTATTTTTTTGATTAATAAAGATACATAAATATTTAATTAATGAAATAAAAACAATTTTTAGATATCTAAGAAATATAATCCTTAGAAATTCTTCACCTTATGTGTATGCATAGAAAATTTTTTCTAAGATTAAGGAAACAAGTAAAGAGAGAAAACTTAATAGGAAAAATTAGAAATAACATACTAAAGAGAGGCGAAATTATTTGGTAAGAAAGATAAATTTTTGTGAAGTAAGTAAAAGTTTTAAAATTTTAAGAAGATTAGATTAGGGTAATTTTCCTAATTCAAGAGTTAGAAATTTTTAAGTTTAACATCTGCACCCATAAATTGGGCTTTCACCTATGGACATTTCATATAGAGTGTTTTCATTTCACATAAGTTTTTAGCAAGCCTATTGGATAACCTAAGTAAGACATAAAACATAAACTTAGACTAGGATATAGAAGTTAGACCGGTAGGCCAAAAATTATGAAAATGTGACCAAACCCTCCAAGAAAGTTAGAATTGTATGCAAAGCAAAGGAAATGGGTAGGAATTAGCCCAAATCCAAGAAGAAAAATAAAATAAAATAAATCATGTGATGAAATAATCGTGTAATAATAATAATGATTAGGTTACATGGCATTAAGAAAAAAATTCAGCAAGTGATATATCTGATTTCACATGTATTTCTCATTAAATGATAAAGTGAATATTTATGCATGTGGCATTGATTTGTAAAACTATAAAGTTACTGATTATGATTGAATGGCAAGCGTAAAGCTCATGGTGAATTGCTTGATAATTTTATATTGCATTTGATGAATATGTATTTATATATATGTATTTATATATATGGATGCATATTGACGGGTTGTATGGCTTGTGACGGTACCGAATAGGGGACGCCTTATTAGCCTGAGTGAGCCGAGGGAGGGCTGCTCCAACTCGGTGACAGTGGTAATGTGAGGAGGTAGATGGGCGATGGACTCACATTCCCTAATCACTATTGTGACTGTAGTCGATCGGTCACTATGCGTACAACAAATATGTGTGTGGGTTGACCAGATCGCCGAATGAGGCAGGTCATTTTAAATTGAGTTGACTAGATCGCCGAATGAGGCAGGTCATTTTAAAGTTTATAACTTTCTCTTAGAAGCTTAATATTTTACTATAGTTTATACAGCTGAGCATAACAACATTTGTTTAATGATTATACCGTGCTGAATAAGGTTTGGATATCTGAATATCCTTTTATTTGAAAATATTTGAAATATGGGTCCCATATGGATGTACTTCTGAAATGTATTTTCTAAGTGACAAATTTTAAAACACGAGTACATCTATATGCTGACCTAAGAGGTCACAAAAGGTATTATTTGTTCACTGTAACGCCCCCAATTTATGTTACGTAAAATAAACATTTTTTATTATTTTTGCAAACAGATATTCTCCATAAAGATGCATAATTCAATTCTTTATTATGGGAACAGATACATACAGGATCTCTCATGTATACATAATATACAGACCAAGTCTATAAACATCATAGTATAGCAGAAACGGGGATCCTGTCTGTAGCATTCAGAGCACACTCTAGAATACAACAACGGTATAATTCAAAAAATGAGCTTTGGAAACAACGTAGACTCACCCAGAAAATATGTCATCTATTTGCCGAATCAAACTCTGATATTCTTATCTGAAAAATGTGAAAATATCATGTAGTGATTTTGACAACTCAGTGAGCAAATAATTCCTCTTATGACCTCTTAGGTCAGCATATGGATGTACTTATATTTTAAAATTTGTCACATAGAAAATATAGTTTAGAAGTACATTCATATGGGACCCGTATTTCAAATATTCTCAAATCAAAGGATATTCAGATATTCAAAACCATATGCACCATGGTATGATCATTAATGTACCTACCTCACTCGGCGGTCTGGCACACTTAATTTAAAAATGACTTGCCTCACTCGGCGATCTGGTCAACCCACACACTCAATGTAAAATGACTTGCCTCATTCGGCGTCTAGTCAATGCAATTTGCTATACGTATAGTGATCGATCGACTACAGTCACAATAAGTGATCAGGGAATGTGAGTTTATCACTCTCCTACCTCTCCACATTACTACTGTCACTCGGTTGGAGTGGCCCTCCCTTGGCTCACTCAGGCTAATAGGGCGTCCTCTATTCTGTACCGTCACAAGCCATACAACCCGTCGATATTCATCTATACATATAAATACATATATATTAATGCATATTCATCAAATACAATGTAAAATTATCAAGCAACTCCCAGTGAGCTTTACGCTTGCCATTCAGTCTCATTTATAATATGACATGTATCATTTTCACAAGTATATAGCTTTACAAATCAATGCATCGTGCACATAATAGTCACTTTATCAAATAATGATAAATACATTTAGAGCTACATATTCAATGAGTTCCAAAATATATTTCTAAAACCATACTCTTTTTGAACTATGTGTTAGTTTGTAAGTATAATAGATATTTTAACACATTTAATAAACTTATAATAGCATAAATAATTTATAAACGGAAACAATAATACATTTATAGTTCAAGAAGAGCATGTGACAAGTCCTAGAAAAAATTATCTACTCACAAGGTAGGGCTCCTGTTTGGACAGCCTTAAAATGTACTTTTTCAATCCGAATTTGACCAATTAGACCTCAGAAACGTGTCTAGAGGGTTCAAAGACTTAGAAAATGACTCCGGGTGCTTTGTCACTATTCACCGCCGAAAAACACTATTAATCAAGAACAAAAAGTTGTCAGATAGCTGAAAAATTTCATATCCTAAGATTTATCTAGCTCCTGAATCTATCTACGTTGTTAGATTTTCAATTGGAGGTCTCTAAGTAAGAGTTTCAGAGTTTACCTTTTTCTAAGATTTTCTACTTCAGATCTACGACAATTTAACGGCTGATTTGAAAAATTAATCGGTCAAAACCGTAGTATTTTCCATCCTGAATCCAATGGTATCTTCAGTTTGGAGATTGGAAGCCAATAGGCACTCCAGATCTAAAGAGAAATTGAAAGTTACTATTCATCACTATTTACTCAACTATTCATTGTTTAAAAAATTCTGCAATCCTTTGTTTTGTTTTCGTCTCCCCCTTCCCTTTTTTTTAATTTTTTTTATAATAATAATAATTATTATTTAATAATTGTATGATAGATTTTATTTTATATATATTCATATAAATACCGTTTTTCATCCTAAAACATCTCAAAAATTTCAAAAAATTTACATTATCATAAAATTTTAGTTGAATTCTTAAATCATGAGTTTTCTTGATAAAAATTTTAATAAAACAAATCACAAAATAAATATCTTTATACATAATAAAAGAAAGAATATTTCTAAAAATACAACAAAAATTTATTAAAGACCAATATAATTATTTCAAGCAAAACAATAATTACTTTAATTAAAAATATACTTACTTTTAGCAGAACATAATCATTTTTAAACAAATAAAAATATATTTGTTTATAGAAAAATATTATTATTTAAAAATAAAAATTACGGAATGTTACACTCACTACACGATATTTTCACATTTTTCATATAAGAATACTGAGTCTAATTCTGCAGATAGGTGATAGGTTAAGTGGCATATTCTCTGAGTGAGTTTACGTTGTTTTCAAGGCTCATAGTCTTGAATTATACTGTGTTTGTATTCTAGAGTGTGCTCTGAATGCTACAGGTAAGATCCTTATTTCTGTTGTTACTTTGACATTTATAACTTGGTCTGTATAATGTATATACACGAGAGAACCTATATGTATCTATTTCTATGACAAAGAATAGTGTTATGCATGTTATGAAAAATATATGATTGCGGAAAATAAAAAAAAAATGTTTGTTTTACCTACTGTAAATTGGGGGCATTACAAATTGGTATCAGAGTACTAAGTTTTTCTGTGGCTATCGGAGCAAAGAATTCTTTAGTAGGACCTTTAGTATCACAGGGTAAGGGCTCCAAATTAAATAGCCCCAAAATGTACTTTTCCAATCCACATTTGAGTAAACAGACTTCAAAAACGTGTCAGGAGGGTTCAAAAATTAAAAAAATAACTCTGAGAACTTGATCATTATTTATGGCTAAAAAATACTATTCACCGCCGAAAAATACTATTTATCGCTAGAAAATACTATTCACCAAAAATAAAAAGTTATCAGATAGCTAAAAAATTTCATATTCTAAAGTTTATCTAACTCCTGAATCCATCTACGGTGTCAGATTTCCAATTTAAGGTATCTAAGTAAGAGTTTCAGAGTTTACCTTTTTTTGAGATTTTCTACTTCCGATCAAAATCGTAGTATTTTCTGTCCTGAATCCAGTGGTACCCTTAATTTAGAGATCGGAGGCATGTAGACACTCTAAATCTAGAGAGAAAATATGGAGATACTATTCACATTATTTTACTATTCGTTCTCTTCCTCCATTTCATGTTTCGGTTTCTGTCTCCTCCTCCCCCTTTTCTTTATTCTTTATAATAATTATTATTATTATTTAATAATTAAATAATGAAATTTTATTTTATATATATATATATATATATATATATATATATATATATATATATATATATATATTCATATAAATACCATTTTTCATCCTAAAATATTTCAAAAATTTCTAAAAATTTACATTCTCATAAACCTTTAGTTAAACTCTTAAATCATGATTTTTCTTGATAAAAATCTTAATAAAACAAATCACAAAATAAATATCCTTATACATAATAAAAGAAAGAATATTTCTAAAAATTTAAAAAAAATTATTAAAGGCCAATATAATTATTTTAAGCAAAACAATAATTATTTTAATTAAAAGTAGACTTATTTTTAGCAAAACATAATCATTTTTAAACAAATAAAAATATATTTGTTTATAGTAAAACATTATTATTTAAAAATAGAAATTACGGGATGTTACAGTGGGTAATAATACATAGTAATATGACAACATCCTTATCCTACACAAATAATTTCAGCTAAGCAAGGAAGATTTAAGGGTTGGAAATTTGTCACCTAAAACGGCAAACCTATCATATTTGATTAAGACAAAAGAAAAAGAAAAAGAAATTCTAAATCAAAGGGACCTTGTCCCTTGTATTAAGAACATATTATCATAATTTTCAAATTACAAATCTCCTTTTCCGATGCATATCTTGACTAAGGAAGAGGAAGACAAGAACATGAGTTGTTTGTTTTCCAAAGATCAACCAAGTGCATCCTAATTGTGATAAGGTAGACCCATGATTATGAAAGGTGAATTATTTGATAGTCTCTTTAAGCAAAACCCACCCTTATAACATTAGAATTTCGTCCAAGTAAGGGAGTGGAAAAATATAAGCAAGGTAGAGTGAGGAAATGAAAGGAAGAGAGGAAGAAAGAGGAAGGAGAAGTCTAGAGGACTAAGTGCTCAAGATAGGTTTAACAATATTTCTTTTTGAAGAAAAGTTTTAAAATTTGTAACATTTATATGAGATTTTGATCTTAGAACTTTGATGATTGGTCATGAATGTTGCTATATCATGTTACATATTGATCTTGCATGTGATGTATGTTTGAATACTTAGGTTGGTGTAGAAAGTTCTGTATAGGTATGGCTATGGGTGGCAAAATTTTATGCTTCTATTTTTAAAATTATGGGAAGAATCAGTAAGGAATTAAAACAAATGGTTAACATAAAACATGTAGATCTATGTCTCACGGATTTTTAACCCTGGAATCACTCAATTTGGAGTCCATATGATGTAGATATGGTCTGATTAGTAAGCAGTGGTCAAAAAGTGATTAACCAGGGAAGAATCTGTTAGGTATGCTTATGTGTTTAAATGTTTGGGATAAATCTGTAGGGAATTAAAAGCAATTCTTAACATGAAAAATGTAGATCTATGTTTCACTGATTTTTAGCCACTGGAATCACTCAAGTTAGAGTCCATATGAGGTAGATATGTTCTGCTTAGTAAGTAGTGGTTAGAAAGTGGTTAATCAGGGATGAATCTATTAGGAAAGCTTTTGTGTTTGAATTTCTGGCAACATTCTGTAGGCAAGTAAAATAACTGGTTAACATAACAATTATAGATATATGTGTCACGAAATTTTAGCCACTAGAATAACTCAATGTGGAATTCTTATAAGGGAGATATGGACAGATTAGTAAGTAGAGGTTAGAACCAACGTGAGAAGAAATAACATGTAACTTGAGGAAGTAATATCACCAATATTCCTTAATATTTAGCTACACAGTTCAACATAATAGTTTTAGATACTTATTTTATCTTCAAATTGACACTAAGATCACCTAAATCGGAGTTAAAATGAGGGATTTATACTCCAATTAGTGAGTGAAGGTCAGATAGGATGAAAATCTACATCAGGGAATAACTCAACATAAAGCATGGCCGTGTTTCAAGGCACGGCCAGGCCGTGTTCTGTACTGGAAATGACATTTTGAAGCCTAAAGCATGGTTGTTTTATAGTAAATGGCCAAGCTGTGGTATAGGATACATTTAGACCAGTTTGGAAGTTGGTAAAACTTATTTTCAACATTTTGTCTACTCTAAATGAACCTAATTAACTATTGGATATTAGTAGAAACCAAATTGATAAAAAATGCTGTATTAAATTTGTGAGGACATGTGTTGGAAATGATATAAGTAGGATAAAAGTGACTAGAGGCCATGCATAAAGAAAATGAAGAGATAAAAATAATATTTAAAAAAGAACAATAATCTTATAAATGACTAGTATATGCCATAACCATTGCCATTGTATGAACTCTTTACCATCTTAAGTGTGTAATTTTGACATGGAAACATTTTGATGAAACATTATGGCATGTGAGTATTATTAACATACTTGTTATTGAATTATATTTTTGGCTATTAATGTGAAAAGAAAAGAAATAAGCACGGTAACATGGCGATCCGTATGGTGCACCAGTAGGGGATGCCCTACCAACGGTTATGATTATGATAATGAGAAAAGAAAGAAAAAGTGTGCCATGTTAGACGAAGCGAGAAAAAACCGTACCGGAGAATAGAAAATACTCACCATGACCGAGGTAACTTGATATGAGAATAAATTGATAGTCATCATATGATATTCTGAAAATAGTTATTCATGTCATCCATGTCATTACTGTATGATTTTCATGTGACCTAAGGTAATTGCTGTAGCTTATACAAATGAACATGACATGATGATCTATATTGATGATAATTGTGATTTATTGTTGAACCTACTGGGATTTAATTCTCACTATATTTCCATATCATGTTCAGAAAACTAGTTTTATAGATTTTTTTTACTCTGGCTCTTAGTGTGCATTGGATCGAGTTACTCTATATTGGACAGATCCCAGAAATTTATAAGGTGTTCGTGGTCGAGTTGGCTAAAATTCCGGTGAAGGTGCAACTACCCGCACCTGTATTTTCGGAACTGGTCAACAAGGATGAATAAGATGTAGACATATATGTGTGTGATATGTGTACAGATGTTGTTAATTAAAGATGTGTAAACCTTAATTATGCTTGGTTAAATTAATTGAATGTTATTACGGGATAAATAAAGGTAATGACTTCATAGGATTTTAATATATGTATTTATGTATAAAAAAATGGAGTTGTTACAAAAGGCATATGGCGATTGACAATTTTGTGTAGACTATTGAGCTCTGAACACCTTAACTGTAAAAGACAAATATCCATTACCTATGATCAATTAGCTTTTAAATGAGGTTCATGGAGATAAATTCTTCTCAAAATTGGATTTATGATCCAACTATCACCAGATTCGAGTACAAGAAGATGTCATTCTGAAAACAACTTTTTGAACACAAGAAGGGCAGTATGAGTTCATTGTAATGCCATTCAGCCTTAACAATGCACTATAAACCCTCTTAAGCCTCATGAAAAATCTATTTTGTCCTATCTCTAGAATGTTTTTGATTTTTTTATGACATTTTGGTATACTTGAAATCCTAGGAAGATCATTTCTCACATTTACACATTGTTCTGAAAATCATGTTGGCTAATTGTTTGTTTGCAAAATAATCCAAATGTTGGTTTATTGTTTTACAAGTTGATTGCTTGTGTCACATAATCTCAAAGCAAGGAGTTACAGTTGATCTAACCTAAATACAAGTTATCAAAGAGTGGCCTACACCAATAATGGTGAAAGGGGTCCATGGGTTCCTCAATGAAAAGTGACATTATCTTTACCTAAATATTTTGTGAGTTTTTGTGTAATTTATGTTAAATTTATGTGTGATTGTATGTTTCTTTTGTAGATAGAAAGAAGATGAAGAATTGAGGAAAAATTGGAGAAAATAAAGAAAAAGAGGCCAGAATTGCAGAAATTGTAGATAGCCTCGATGTTGCTTCACTAATTTGGGCATAAGTCTTTCATCCAATCTCTTATTGAAATGATTCAAATGGATATGAAAATTTAAGAAAAAGATTTACAACTTTTATGTTTTTATTTTTGAGAGATTTGGCATCGAGAAGTTAGATATTGGCATCGTAATCTAAAGATGATAATGTAGTTGAAAAATAAAATAATAATAATAAAATAAGATAGAGTTTTAGTTAGATTGAAATATATTTTATTTTATGAGTTTGAGTTAAATTTAAAGACCTTTTGCCATCTTTAAAAGGACTATTGGCCTAAGAATTTAAGGAGAGAGGATAATAGGAGGTAAGGTTCTCTGTAGGTGATGGTTTCAACTTCATCTTCATCTAAGATTTCTTCTTCTTTTTCTTTTATGTTCTAGTTTATTTTCTAAGGCTACGATGTAGTGTAATTATGAATCTTTGTATTTTCTATTTAATTTAATCAATGAGTTATTTTTTTAATGAGTTTTCTACACTCTTCTTAATTCTTCTAATTGATTGATTACCAATTTGATGATATATTAATCATAATGAAACTAAGAGGAGATTTATGTGTTTAGTTTAATATGTAATTAATTATAGATTATATGTAAGATAGAAATATACTTGCATGGTCTGTGTAGTCTTAATTGAGAACTATATATCTTAATGAATTTGTTTGTTTTAATTTACATAAAGGTATAATGAGTTAGCATTCGAAAAGTGTTTCTGTTAGACCTTGAGAAATGCTAATGGATAATTTAGGGTATTTTAACTAGCAATTAGGATTATAATTTTCATATTAAAGAGATAGATAAATGCAAAGTTGATTAATTATGGTGAAATCGGAATTCCTAAAATCTCAATCAATTCTGAGTTACTTTGTCTTTCAAATTTTGCAATTTTATTTTATTTATTTTTGCATTCTTAATTAATTTAATATTTGAATTATTTACTTTGGATAAAGATTAAATTAGTACAGTAATTAATAACATCAATCCTCATGGAATCAACACTCTATACTCGCCTATAGAGTTTTATTTTTATTACTTGACAACAATAGTGTACGCTTACAGTTAAATGAATATCTAATTCATGTGTATCACTTAGTTAAGCATGCTACTATCAAAAGTTTATATCTGCAATCTTAGATGCATAACGGCTTCCTTGCACTACTACTTGTCCAAAGATGGTATCCAATGGAATGAGGTAGCATATATGGACTTCAAACAATTGAAGGAGGCATTGACTTCATCACTCACTCTATGTCTTCCAAATTTTTCTCAAAAATTTGTGATAGAGTGCGATGCAAGTGGAATTAGAATTGGAGCAATTCTTACTTAAAAAAAAAATCAAATGGTGGCATATTTTAATGAACCATTAAAAGGTTTGTCCTTGGCATTATCCACCTATGAAAAGAAGATTTTGGCTATAGTCAAGGCAATAAAAATAACGGCATCCATATTTACTTGGCAAACCATTTACAGTTCGAATTGATAAAAAAAGTGTAATAGCCCTAAATTAAAGAAAACCCTAAATAAATAGAAAGACCTTAAATAAAAGAAAAACCATAATTTATAGGTAGAACTAGGGAAGAACACTATTGGATTAAAGGATTTTGATTATATATCACCTAGTTATGAAGATTTGTGAAAAGATGTGAGGGTCTAAGTTTTTGGGTCAAAGTGTAATTTTTTGAAAGTTTAGGAGTCAAAATATAAATAACAAAAATTGCAAGGACATCACCCAATAATTAAAATTTTACCAAATGGTCCCTCAGATATTTTTATCCTAATCTACAGTAGATGAGGCAAAAAGGCTAGAAGCTTTTCCCTCAAAACCCCATTTTTTCTTTCTAGAATTTTACCAGTTTTGGACCTCAGATTTTGACACCACCACCACATACGAATTTAGAACAATGAGATATATAAGTTTGTTTGATTGGTTTTCTAGCCAAAAGTTGGCTAGAAAGTGGAGAAGAAAATTCCCTAAAAAGGTGATTTTCGAAACTCCTATTTATAGTTCTCAAAATACAAAACTAACATCATAGATAGATTCAAGAGGTGAGAAAACTCAAGATCTCAAATTTCGGGTTCAGATCGCATCTAGAGAAGTCTCACACGCTTTTTCTCTCCTAATGCGTGAAGCCCACGCATAGCCCTCTACAGCGACATTTACAGAGTGTGTACCTGATATCCTACTACATTGACCAAGTTTCCATAAGTCAAATTTCATGGATCCAAAGTTATTTTCTAGGTTTTTGGACCATCCAGACTCGATTTTGAGGTTTATTTTATCATATTCCACTTAGGAACATACATTTTGGGGTTGTCCAACTTGGAATCCTTCCTTTGTGAGTAGATAATGCTTGCTATGACTTACCTTGTATTGTTCTTGAACTATGAATGTGAACCTTGTCTAGAATATGATTTTATTTTATTATTAGACATTGAGAATGGTTTATATTGTCACAATTGATTACTAGCTAGTTTAAGTTCAAGAATAGTATTTTTCGAATATTGATTTCAGAATTCTTTGAATATGTATTTGCATACACGTCCCTTATCAACTTTGGGAACAATACACTTTTGTATAAGTGACATTGATACATATGTATATAGTTGCTTGAAAATGAACACATGTTACACTTTGATTGGAAATCTCTGACAAGGAAATTAAATTTGAATAGTATTTTTGATTTTGAATGACCGCGTATTTTATGCAATTATTTTCTATGCAAGAATCCTATTTAGAAACACAGTTTTCTAGCAACAGGAGATGTTAGCCCAAGTGCACTTTGAAATCTCATCTAGCAGGGGCATTGTTAGCCTTGTGTAATGGCCAATACATATAATTTGTTTTGTGAAGAAGAGTGGGATGCCTCCTATTATTGGCCAGAATGACGACTATTTGATTTGTGATTGTCCTCCCTTATTGTGTGCTTGGGAATAAATAATGGTTTTGATTGGGAGTCCTTCTAAACTTTAAAGTTTGTACATTGAAGAACAAGTGAAACCTTTTATGAGCATGCTACACTATATTTATCTTTAAGTTTCATATTACCTTTTAATTGAAAATATTGAAAATATGGGTCATTATGGATGTAATAGTGATCTATATTTTACTTTAACTAGAAGCGACATTTTTAATATACAAGTGCATCCATATGTTGACCTAGAAGATCATAGTAGGTATTATTTGCTCACTGATTTTTCAAATTCACTACATGATATTTTCATATTTTTTAGATAAAAATACAAAGTTTGGTCATTCTCCTACAACTAGGTGTTCAGTTAAGTGACACATCTTCTGGGTAAGCCTACTTATTTTCAAGGCTCACAGTTTTGGATTATATTGTATTTTGTACTCTAGAGTGTGCTCTGAACACCACAAGCAAGATCCTTACTTCTGCTGTAATATTGATGTATAGATGTGGCATGTATATTTGATTACACTTGGAAACTTATGAACACATGTTTTTGATTCAGTTAAATCTGCTATGTTATATTTTTTACGGTTGTATGGAATATGTTTTGGATAAAGGTTATTTGTTAATTGCGTTCCTTTAAAGTAGGGGCGTGACAAGTTGGTATAAGAGCCTTAGGTTTTCCTGTGGTTATTAGAGCAAAGGATTCTTTAGTATGACCTTGAGTATGGATATGAGCTGGACATATTTATACTCTAGGTGCTGCTGAGAGATTTTATAGGGTGTTTATTTCCTTTCCATTCTAATGTTGTTAATTTGTTAGTATAAGGTTAATTACATATTGTGGTATCTTAAAAGTTGTTTTATTTTGTATAGTATATGATGCCACTAAGAACTAGGGAAGTTGCTAGAGGAGTTACAAATTGTGCACCCTCTACAGAAGTGTCTGCATAATATGCAATCTCAGTACAAAGAGAACGTAGTAGAGGTTGGCCTAGAGGAAGAGGCAGATGACGTATACGAGGTATGAGAACCCCAAGACAAGATGAACATGGCTATGTATCTGATAGAGTCTCTGAAGAGAGAGTAGAACCTCTCCAAGAGCCATATGATAGAACATTTGAGATGATAGTTGCTATACATAGAAGTTTAGAGACATTGGCTGAGTTGATAGTAGAACATGGTAGAAGAGATCATTTAGAGCTAGTGAGTGCTCCTATAGTTCAAGAACATGTACGACTAGTTAAACAAGAAGATAGCTCTACAGGGATTGAGGTGACATTAACGAAATTACTGAAGTTAAAACCTTATACTTTTATTGGATGAGATATTCATGAGGATCTGCATATATTTATTGATGCAGTGGAGAAAATTCTTAAAACTTTGGGGTGCTCTGTTAAGAGATCTGTGAAGTTAATATCTTTTCAACTGCTAGATGTGGCATAGGTATGGTTTGAGACTAATGCAAGCACCAATGGAATGGGGAGAGTTTAAGGAAGCATTCAGGAATCGTTTCTTACTAGAAAGTGAAAGAGACAAGAGAGCTAGAGAATTTGAAGAATTAAAATAGATGCCAAATATGACAGTACCGGAGTATGATATCTGTTTCACTCAATTGTCTAGATATGTACCCTGTCTGGTTTTGACTAAAAGAGATAGAATTAAAAGATTTGTTTAAGGGTTAATACATTCATTTTTCAAGTCAGTGGGTCCCCAGATTAATCATTTTCCAACTTATGCAATGGTTGTGGATTGTGTAAGAATGATGGAAACACAAGAGTTAGCAGAGATAGAAAGTCAAAAGAAAAGAAAAAGAGAACGAGATAGTAATATCTAGACTGGTTATAATCCTAATGTAAAAGGACTAAGATTTCATAATCCACAATGTATGACTCAAGCATAATACTATAGCTCCAACCAGGCATTAGTCAATATTAGTAAGTAAAGAATGATTCAAAGAGATATGAGACCCATTAGTCATCAGGAGTTGAAATTGATTCCACTATGTCCCATTTATGGTAGGTCTCATTATGGAGAGTGACATAAAGAAAAAAAATGCATGCTTTAAGTATGGACAAGTAGGGCATATGGTAAAGAATTACCCACAATTATGAAGTTTAAGTCAGGCATTGATATAGCTAGCTTTACCCTTTGCATCTGTACCAGCACAGCCAATTAGAGCAGCTTTAGGCATAGTTAGTAGTGGTGGTTTTGGTAGAGAATCTAGAAGTCAAAGTTGAGAATAAGCTCGGGTCTTTGTCCTAACATGACAGGATGCTCAAGCCTCAAATGCAGTAGTGATAGTTACATTATCAGTATATTCTCATAAAGCATATGTATTGTTTGATCCTAGTTCTACTCATTCTTATGTATCACCATGCTTTACTAAGAAATTAGGTAGAGATCCTACTAGCTTATGTTGTTCTTTCATGGTTACTACTCAATTGGGAGAATTTTTATTGGTTAATGATGTGTATAAATCATGTAAAGTTTCGATAGCAAATAAAGAAACTCTTGTGGATATGATAGTTCTAGATATGGTGGACTTTGAAGTGATACTAGGAATGGATGCCAGCCACTTTGGACTGTCACCTTAAGGAGATTAGGTTTAATATTCTTGGGGAATCTCCTTTTATGATATAAGGTAATCACAATGAGGTACACGATAACTTAATTTTTGCTTTAACATATCATAAGTTACTATTGAAAGGATGTTAGAGGTATTTGACAGTGGTCAGGGATATTGATATGAAATACACTAGTATAGATCAGGTTCCAGTGGTTAAACAGTTCCCTGATATGTTCCTTGAGGAATTGCCAAGTTACCCCAAGAACGAAAAATTAAGTTCGATATTGATTTGAATAAGGTGACAATATATAATAAATATCTATTACCTCGTATAGATGATTTGTTTGACTAGCTATAGGGTGTTCAATGTTTTTCAAAAATTGATTTAAGATTTGAGTATCATCAATTAAGGATAAAGGAGGAGGATATTCCAAAAACTAGTTTTAGAACTTGATATAGGCATTATAAGTTCTTAGTGATGTCATTTGGTTTGAAAAATGTTCCAGTAGCATTCATAGATTTGATGAAAAAAGTATTTAAACCCTTCTTGGAACAATTTATTATTGTGTTTATAGATGATATTATAGTATATTTAAAGAGTTTAGAGGAGCATAAGCAACATTTGAAAATAATTTTACAAAATCTAAGGAAACATCATCTATATTTTGAGTTTTCAAAATGTGAATTTTTGTTTAGTAGTGTTACTTTCTTAGGACATGTGGTTACCAATGACGGTATCCAAGTTGACCCTAAAAAGGTAGAAGCTGTGCAGTAGTGGTCACACCCTACTACATTTGATAAATATTTTTCAAAAATTGCTACTCCTTTGATGAGATTGACTAGGAAAGGAGTAAAGTTTGAGTGCTCAGATGATTGTGAGAGAAGTTTCCATAAATTAGAGGAATGTTTGACTACAACACCAATCCTATTTATTTCTTTAGGTGCCGGAGGATATATAGTATACTGTGATGAATCGAGAATTAGATTAGGGTGTGTGTTGATGCAACACGGTCGAGTTATTGCATATTCGTCCAAGCATCTTAAACAACATGAGCAAAATTAGCCAACTCTTGATTTGGATATGGCAGCAATGATTTTTGCTCTCAAAATTTGGATACATTATCTATATGGTGAGTCATGTGAGATTTATACGGATCACAAAATCCTCAAATATATCTTTCAGCAAAAAGATCTTAATTTGAGACAAATGAGATGGATGGAACTACTTAAGGATTACAATTGCACTATATTGTATCATCCAGGTAAGGCTAATATAGTGGCAGATGCATTAAAGAGGAAGTCTATGAGTTGTTTGGCCCATATAATAAAACTAAGAGGCCATTGGTTAAAGAAATTCATAAATTGAAAAGTTATAGAGTAGTGCTAGAAGTAAAGGAGCTTGGCATAATATTGGCCCATATTCAGCTTCAATCATCCTTAGTGGAACAAGTAAAAAAAGACATAAGAAGAAGATGCTTATTTGTGTAAGAAAATTGAAGAGGTGAGAAATAACAATGATGCTGAATTTATTGTAGATTTTGAAGGAGTTTTGAGATTGGGTAAGCGGCTATGCATGCCTAACATAGAATAACTAAAAAAGAAGATAGTAGAGGAAGCTCATAGATCCACATATACCATTCATCCTGGAGCAACTAAAATGTATCAATATATAAAAAAATTTATTGGTGTGATAGTATGAAGAAGGATATAGTTGATTATGTTTCTCGATACTTAACTTGTCAACAAGTAAAGGCAGAGCACCAAAGGTTTACAAGATTACATTAGCAGATAGAGATACCTGAATGGAAGTGGGAGAGAATAACTATAAATTTTGCTATGGGATTACCATGAACGCCAAAATAATTTGATTCAATATGGGTGATCATTGATAGGTTGACTAAATTATCACATTTTTTACCAATAAAAATAACCTACAACGTAGCTCAATATACAAATTTATATTTGAACGAGATAGTGAGGCTTCATGGGGTACCGATATTGATTATCTTTCATTGAGGCCGAAAGTTCACTGTCTGCTTATGGAGAGCCTTCCAAGAAACTATAGGAACAAAATTAAATCTCAGCATTGCTTTCTATCCTCAAACTGATGGACAATCTGAATGAACCGTTCAAATATTAGAAAATATGCTTCGTGTATGTGTGCTTGATTTAAAGGAAGTTGGTAAAGATTCTTACTCTTAGCCGAATTTGCTTATAACAATAGCTATCAAGCCAGTATACAAATGACCCCTTTTGAGGCATTATATGGTAGACATTGTCGTTCTCTGATAAGATAATTTGAATTGGGAGAAACTAAGATTTTGGGACTTGATTTGGTACAAGATGCACTTGAAATCATAAAAATGATTAAGTAAATGTTATTAGTAGCTTAGAATAGACAAAAAGCTAATGGCGATAACATATGTTGATAATTAGAATTCACCGTAGGCAAACATATCTTCTTGAGAATTTCTCCTATGAAAGGAGTAGTAAGATTTGGGAAAAAAAATGAAAACTAAGTCTATGGTATATATGTCTATTTGAAATTCTTGATAAGATCGGCCTAGTAGCTTATCGTTTGACCTTGCCACCTGAATTGAGTAATGTCCATCCAACCTTTCATGTGTCTATAATACGAAAGAATCTACCAAATCATATGCATGTTATTCAGCTCTAAGAGATTTAGTTGGATGAAGATTTATCATATGTGAAAAAACCAGTGGCTATAGTAGATAGACAAATGAAGAAACTGCGTTCAAAGAAAATACTTACAGTGAAAGTAATTTGACAAAATCATTCTTCAAAAGATGCGACTTGGGAGTTAGAGAATGAAATGCCCGCCAAATATCAGCATTTATTTAAAAAATGAGGTTAGTATTTAATTATAATTATGGTAATGGAATTCAGAAACCGAATTTCTTAAATGGGGGAGGAATGTAATAGCCCTAAATTAAAGAAAACCCTAAATAAATGGAAAAACCCTAAATTAAAGAAAAACCATAATTTAAAGGGAGAAATAGGGAAGAATACTATTGGATTAAAGGATTTTGATTATATATCACCTAGTTACAAAGATTTCTGAAAAGATGTGAGGATCCAAGTTTTGGGGTCCAAGTGTAATTTTTCAAAATTTTAAGGGTCAAAATATAAATAACAAAACTTGAAAGGACATCATCCAATAATTAAAATTTTGCCAAATAGTCTCTCAGATATTTTTATCCTAATATGAAGTAGAGGAGGCAAAAAGGCTAAATGCTTTTCCCTAAAAACCCATTTTCTTTTTCTAAAGTTATACCACATCCGAACCTTGGATTTTGACACCACTACCACCAACAGATTTAGAACAACGAAATATACAAGTATTTCCAATTGGTTTCTTAAAAATTGGCCAGATTGATTGGAAAGTGGAAGAGAAAACCCCTTAAAACACTACAAGAAAACTGACATTTAGTGGTGACTTAAAAAGTTGTCATTGAAAAGTCCTTTCAGTGGCGACTTTTATAAGTCGTCACTGAAAGTGAGATTTTCAGTGATGACCATATATGGCCGTCACAAAAACTTAACTTTCAGTGACGACTATGCTAAGTCGCCACTGAAAGGTTACACAATTTTTTCTCAGGTGTTACAATGCTTAAAGGAAAACACAGCAAATTTTTTCTTCCCCCCACTCTTTTGTTGTTTTTTTTGGACATGGCATAGACCGAAGACAAAGCAATACGCGCGGCCCAAAGGCCTTCACCATAGAGACAAAGAGATAAAAAAATATAACTGATGTAGCTTTATTGGAAGAAGCAGCATACACCCAAGCGAAGAACTCTCCACTTCCTCAGCACCCACTCAAAACGATAGTTCACTTTGCAATTCTCTTCCTCCTGCTCTTAGAACTCTCCACTTAGCAATTCTCTCCTCATAAAAGAAGGTTGCACAAGGAACCCCACCGCGAAGCACCAAGAACCTCTTACATTGTGAATCACTTCGTGGGTTGCTGCCCTAAAGAGAAATTTTCTACTCTGTAGGTCAGTATTTCATCTAAATCTTCTTTGTGTTGTGCATTTCCTACTGATTCAGTTTAGGGTTTTGGTTGGAGTTTATACTTGTAGTGGGTTTGGTTTTGATTTGAGCTGTGTTTTGTTTATGTATTGTAGTTTCTGTACCAATTTCAGCTTTTGTGAAAGTGGGTTGCATAGACACGTCTGTACAGAGAATCCCACCGAAAAGCACCAAGAACCCCTACATCGTGAACCACTTCGTGGGTGGTTGTAGCGACGCATTTGAGGTCAGTATTTCCTTTCATTCTTCTCTGTATTGGGCATTTGCTACTAATTTAGTTTAGGGGTTTGTCTTTTGTGGTTGGGGTTTATACTTTTGGGGGTTTTGTTTTGGTATTGTAATTGGTTTAATCTTCTAATCTCAATGCTATGTTTTTTCTCTCAATTCTGCTAGTTTGTGTGTCTCTATTTTTACTACTACTTTGCCTTTTAATTTTGCTGGCTGCTTCCATAGTTCTGCTCTCCTTTCTTTCTTAGATACTGTAATAGCTCTTTTGGACTTTAAGTCAATATTAGTTCCATAGTTAGCCTCTTATACACTGCTTCCATGGTTCGTGTGTCTCCTTTCCTTCTTATAAGATATTTAATTAAGATTAATATCTTATCCCCATTAAAATTAGTATTTCATTTCCAATTGTGAGTAAGGATTTCTTCAGTCTTAAATTTAGGTTCCTTGTTTTAGTAGAATCAGGGTTGTTTGGGTTAAAAGGCCCATGATCTATCTTAGGAATTTCACCTTTTATCATTTAAACATACTCACCTGGCATGCAAAATCTGAATGGGCAAAAGTTTTTCACCAAGATTAATAGAAATTAGAGGTTTTATAGATTTTATGGGCAATGCCATAGGTAATGTTAAGCTAATAATGCCATTTTATCAAAAAATAAACAACAGTAAATACTATTTCTTTCTTAATGGTAAGCTTACAACATATAGACATAGACCAATAGGAATATCACATAAAATTCTTAGAGGTAAGCTTACGAATTAAACAATTTTGCTACAATTTCTTCATTTAGAGCAAATACTCTTTCTTTCTTGGTTTAATAGATGCAATAACAAAAGTATATCCATTTTCAAAGTATGATAAACATTATTAAAACAATACAATGATGATCTTGTTTTGGGTACAATAACTAAAATGCCACCTACTTTACTTTTATTAACCACTGAGCTTTATATACAACGTTTAGCCTATCTATATGTGATCATGTTCATGGAAAATAAGTTCAATAGCATGTGATTAAATCCAATTTATTAATTTATCAAATCATATACTAATGAAATCAGTATAATGTTCCATATTTCAATCGTGTTACCTAAAGCATATGAAATTTTAGGCCTTCATGTGAAATTGTTAGTTGCATTAAGCATATGATACATAATTAGTTACACCTCCAGGTGACATGAGCTCTTGGAAAATAGTTGAATATTTTCTTTTATTGATAATGACAAGGACAATACTTTGAGAAATTTTATTACTCTATGCAATCTTTTCTTATTAACTCTCTTTCCCCCACTGTTTATACCAAAAAAACTAGCATGGTAGTGACACTCTTGATCAGTAGGAATATCTAAAATACAATGCATAGTTAATGTAGACCATATGTAAGGGCCATACTTAGTGAGGAAGATCTGTATCAGGAGACATTGATAAATAAATATAAAGTAAACAAAAAATATACAATGTCTTGATTGGAAAGAAAAAGCTTAAAAGAAAAACCATTTAAACAATGCACCCAAAAATAGAAAGGGAAAAGCAAATAACATGTTAATGCCATTTAAAACAAATCTATAAAGTCATGCAAGGGGTGAACATCTTCTGTTTTAAGTTAAGGAAATAAAGGCAACTTAATAACTAGCTTGATCTGTTAGATTACAAGCAATAATGTAGTTATATTAAAGAATGTAAGTGAAAACCAAACCACATCTATCAGCTAAAAATTTTCCCCCAAAGCATTCAAGTAAAAACTTTTTTCTGCAAGTTGCCAACAAACAATAGCATTCAGCAGTCATTAATGACTTATTGATAGCTCTTCTTTGTTTTTCCTGGCACATAGGATGCCCACAGATATTAGTAGGATAGAGCAATTCATAGTGATAACTTATCCTTAAAAAGGGCAAGAAGTCAGCAACTTCAATGCTCACTAAACCACAAAAACTTTTCTACAATTATATTTCACAAAAAGGCTAAGGTAGATACACATGTCAAATCTTGTAATATAAAGTCAAAACACATACTGTTTGTAATTCTCCACAATAAAAGTTGCCCTTTGCAAAGTCATTTCTTATGTAGTAAAGTCAACAGATAGAAGCTATACCATCTCGACCACATTGCCCACTTTCTTGGTAGTAGGACTCTATACTCTTAGGGCAACCATAGTGTATGACCTATCTTATGTTAGGCATATCTATACCCATACCAAAAGCAATAGTGGCAACCATCTTTAAGCTGACTTTTAAGCTAAGTTGGACTATCCTTCTAGAAGTTCTTTCTTAGGGCATGAAGGTATCATCTTTAATCTTCCTCTTTAAGCTTCTTTTAGCCTCTGTTTCTTTTGGGCCTTAACTAATTAATGGCCTGTCAAATATAACAAATAAGAGCAATAATTCCAAGATATAAAGGGCCCTAACATATTTTCCTTTAATATATTGGTTCGAAATAACTTTATTCATATTTGATTCATATTATGCTTCCCATTGGAACTTAAGAGATAATAAAATAGTCATTCAATTCTCAATTTAAATTTCTATTTTTCTTCTTGAGTTTAAATTCCAATCAATCACAATATATGAGATGATATTATCAAAATCATAAGGAAATTGTGTAATTTTATCAAGGGAACTTAAGCCATAATAAGACTTTGATGATGGCTAGGTTATGGTTTCCCATTGAAGAGCATAACATGAAATTCGACACCCTTAATAAGTTTAGGGCCATAGGCCCTCATTCTAGTATGATAGTTGTACTATGTTATTGGAACCTTATCTAGAGTTCTAGACCAACAGTTTCAATTCATTTACTTGTTAGATCATCTATGTATGCAATACTATTGATATATTGAGTACATATCTAGAGCCCTAATGCCACCATTGGACTCTATATACAAACTATTGTTTGTTGTAAGTGATTGGGGACCTTCATAATAAGTTTTCTTCCTAAAAATTCTTGTGTACTCTCTTACATAACAAGTTTTCTTCCTAAAGATTATTTTATATGAACGTGATCTCAACTACCTCTTTGTATCTCTCTTTTTTTTTAATTAGTTTTGGCAACATGTTTCCATTTCTAGTACATTTGGCAACATGACCCCATTTCATTCAATTATCACTACACATATACTTTGTTTTGTCTAAATACCTTGTTCTTTTTCCTTTCTAATTGCTCACTTTGACTCCATCCAAAATTGTATGATAGCTAATGGACAAGAGTTGGTTGAAAGTTGGGAACAGAGCTGATTGAAGGTATATAAAAGGGGTGGACGATTTTCTTGCGTGGACATACAATCAACCAAGGGTAGGTAGCAGAATTAGGTGCCCATGCAAAAAATGTAGAAACGTGGTGTTCAAGGTTAGGCATGAAGTACAGTCAATCTTATGAGGTTTGGGATTGTCATGGAGAAGTTGTAAGGACAACTTCATATCCCCTTGATGAAGGGAATGAAGAGGATGACATTATTGGAATGATACAAGATGCATATGGAGCTGCGAACATAGAGGAGATGAACCCTCATGTAGAAAACAATGAAGAGCCAAATTTTCATGCAAGAAAGTTTTACGACTCACTGAAATATGCCAAAACAAGTTTATATCCAAATTGTGATAAGGTGTCAAAGTTGTCATTCGTCATTAGGCTACTTAATTTAAAGTATCTTAATCATTGGAGCAACAATTCTATGGACATGTTGTTAGAATTATTTAAAGAAGTGCTGCCAAAGGGTGCCCAAGTACCTAATTCCTACTACGAAACCGAGAAGATTGTTCAAGTCTTGGGGTTAGACTACACAAAAATAGATGCATGTAAGAATGATTACATTTTATACAGGAAATAACATACTACTGCACAATCATGCCCTAAGTGCAAGTGGTCTAGATGGAAATCAAATGGGCAAAAAGGCAAGAAAGAAGCACACAAAGTGTTGCAATATTTTCCAATTAAGCCAAGCTTGCAAAGATTATACATGGCAAGGCACAATGCCAAAGATATGAGGTGGCATAAAGAAGAACGTGTTGATGATGGTGTGTTAAGGCACCCATCTGACTCCGTTGCCTAGAAGTCTTTCGATGAGCAAGATCCTAATTTTACAGGGGATCCTAGAAATGTTAGGATGGGATTAACAAGTGATGGGTTCCATCCATATGAAAACATGAGTGTTAACCATAGTATCTGGCCAATTGTTCTTGTACCATATAACTTGCCCCCTTGAAAATGCATGAAACAACCGTACTTCATGATTGCACTTCTTATCCCAGTCCTAATGTCTCCAGGAGATGATGTAGATATATATTTAGAACCAATGATTAAGGAACTTAAAGAATTATGGGAGGAACAGGTGGAGACATATAATGCTCATTCACAGTCGAATTTCAAAATGTGAGCTGCGATTATGTGGACAATAAATGATTTTCCTGCATATGACAATCTTTCAGGTTGGTCAACAAAAGAAAAATTGGCATGTCCTTGTTTCCACAAAGATACCCACTCTGTATCATTAAGAAGCAAATTATGTTACATGGGCCATCGTCGCTTTTTACCAGTTAATCATATTTAGCGTCGAAATAAGAGAGTATTTGATGGTAAAATAGAAAATAATATTGCACCTACATATTTGACTATTGACAAAGTGCTTGAACAACTAGAATTCTTGCCTAATGTGATGTTTGGAAAGGATCAGAAACGAATGCACGACTAATCAGGTCTTGCATATAATTGGAAGAAAAAGAGCATCTTCTTCCCACTACCTTATTGGAAAACACTTCTACTACGACATAATCTTGATGTTATGCATATTAAGAGAAATGTGTCAGACAACATTGTGTCCACAGTGATGGATATGGTTGGAAAGACAAATGACACAGTGAAGAGCCGCTATGATTCGGTGGAGATGGGAATTAAGTCAGGTTTGCACCCTATTGAGGACATAAATATTTTGTGTAATAACACCATTTAAGTATCAAATTTTTTTATTTTTAAAATACCATGAAGTTATTACCTCGTTACAACTTAACTCAATATAACATTTATTTAATTTAGACAATACAGAGTTCACATACATGTCATTAATCAAAATATACGTACAACATATCAAACACATAAAAATCTACATCTTATTTATTTTGGTTGACCAATTCCGGAGATACAGGTGCGGTTGGTTGCACCTTGACCGGGATCTAAGTCAACTCGACCACAAACATTTTATTTGCTTCTGGAATCTGCCCAACATAAAGTACTCGATCCAACGTGCACTAAAAGCCAGAGCTATAGAAAAATCTGCATAATTAATTTTTTGAACATGATATGGAAATACAGTGAGAATTAAATCCCAGTAAGTTCAACAATAAATCATCATCAATATAGCTTATCACATCATGTTCAGCTGTATAAACTACAGAAAATATCTTTGGTCACATGAATGCATTATATCTATGCACATAAGAATCATACAGTAATGATATGTATGACAGGATTAACTATTTTTAGAATATCATATGATGGCCATCAACTTATTCTCATTTCAAGCTACCCCGGTTAGGATGAGTATCCTATACTCTCCGGTACGGGCTTTTCTCGCTTCGTCCGACATGACACACTTTCTCTTTCTTTTCTCATAATCATAATCATAACCGTTGGTACGGCGTCCCCTACTGGTAAATCACACGGATTGCCATGTGACCGTGCTCATTCCTTTTCTTTTCACAATGATAGCAAAAAATATGCTTTCAATAACAAGTATGTTCATCAAAATATAACTATTACCATAAATAATTGGTAATCATGCCATGAATATAACCATTTCAAATATCACTTTATAAAAAATTTCCATGTCAGAATTTCACACTTAAGATGGTAAGAAGTTCATACAATGGCAATGGCTATGGCATATACTAGTCATTTATTATTTTCATTTATAAGATTCGTCTTCTTTTTTTAATATTAATTTCATCTCTTCATTTTCTTTATGCTTGGCCTTTAGTCAATTTCTTCTTATTTATATCATTTCTAACACATGTTCTTACAAATTTATAGAGCATTTTTCTCCAATTTGATTTCTATTATTACCCTATAGTTAAAGAGGTTCATCTAGGGTAGAAAAATGTTGAAAATAGGTTTCACCAGCTTCCAACACGGTCTGGCCATGTTCCAGGACATGGCCATGCTTTAAAAATACTTCAAATGTACTCAAAAACAGCCCTGAACACGGCTAACCCGTGCTTAAATCACCAAGAACACGGCCTGGCCGTGTTATGTGACCTTTGCTCACTAATCAGAGCATAACTCCCTCCTTTTAACTCCGATTGAGGTGATCTTGGTGTCTATGGAAATCTAAGACAATTATCTAAAACTATTATGTTAATCATATCAGCAAAATAGTAATAAATCTTGGTGTTATTACTCCCTTAAATTCAATATTATTTCTTCTCGGGTAGGTTCTAACCTTTACTTACTAATCTGACTATATCTCCCACATAAGAATTCCAAATTAAGTGATTCCAGTGGATAAACATCCATGACACATAAATATATAATTCATATGTTAACCATTTATTTTAATTCCTTATAGAATTTTCCCAGAAATTAAAACACCAAAGCTATCCTAACATATTCTTCCCTGATTAACCATTTTCTGACCTTTGTTTACTAATCGGAACATATTTACTTTATATGAACTCTAAATTGAATGATTTCAGTGGATAAAACTCCGTGACACATATATCTTTAATTATTATGTTAACAATTTATTTTAATAACTTATAGATTGTTCCTAGAAATTAAAACACCGAAGCTTAAAATTTTGTCACCCATAGCCATACCCATGCAGAACTATCTACACCAACCTAAGTATTCAAACATACATCACATGCAAGATCAATATGTAACATGATTTAGCAACATCCATGACCAATCATCAAAGTTATAAGATCAAAATTGCATATAAATATTATAAGTTTCAAAAGTTTTCTTCAAAAAGAAATATTGTTAAACTTACCTAAGAATCTCCCTAGCTTACTTAGTGAATTGGTTTTCTTGTTTCCTCTTGAAAGAAGTAGCAAGATTCCTCCTTTCCCTTAGCTTTTCTAGCAGCTTAGGTAAGAGAATGAGGGTGAATTTTTTGAACCTCAAGGATGAAGAAGAAAAATTGACTCAAGTGGAGATTAAGGTAATTTACCTTGAGTACTTAGCCTTCTAAACTTCTCCTTCTTCTTCCTTCCTTTCTTCTCTTCTCTTTCTCTCCTTTTCTCACTCTACCTTGCTTCTATTTCTCTTTCTTCCTCACTTGGACGAAATTAAAATGTTGTAGGGGTGGGTTTTGCTTAAATAGACCACCAAATAATACACCTTTCATGATCATGGGTCTACCTCATCACAATTAGGATACACTTTGTTGAATTTTTGGAAAACAAACAACTTATGTTCTTGTCTTCCTCTTCCTTAATCAAGATATGCATAGGAAAAAGGAGATTTGTAATTTGAAAATTATGATGATATGTTCTTAAGATAAGGGACAAGGTCCCTTTGATTTAGGGATTCATTTCCATTTTCTTTTGTCTTAAACAAGTATTATAGGTTTGCCTTTTTAGGTGGCAAATTTTTAGCCATTGAATCTCCATTATTTGGTTGATATTATTTGTGTGGGATAGGAATGTTTTGTCCTAATGCCATCTATTATCATACCACTTGCTAAAATTATGAGTGTAGGATATAGATGTTTTTGTCCTAAAGCCTTGTATTATCATGCCACTTGACAAAATGATGAATGTAGAATCACACCACTTGCTAAATTTTTGTCTTAATGCCATGTAACCTAATCTTTATTATTATTACATTATTATATCATCACCTAATTTATTTTATTTTATTTTTTCTCTTGGATTTGGGCTTATTCCTACCCATTATGGGCTTATTCCTACCCATTTTCTTTGCTTTGGATAAAATTCTACCTTTCTTGGAGGGTTTGGTCACATTTTCATAATTTTTGAGCTATTGGTCCAATTACTATATCCTAGTCCAAGTTTATGTTTTATTTCTTGTTTAGGTTATCCAATGGGCTTGCTAGAAACTTATGTGAAGTGGAAAAACTCTATATGAAGTGTCCATAGGTAAAAGCCCAATGTATGGGTAAAGATTTTAAACTTAGTAACTCTAGTTCTTGAATTAGGAAAAATTACCCTAATCCAATGTTCTTGAAATTTTATGACCTTTACTTGTTTTTAAAAATTTATCTTCCTTATCCAAGAATTTTGCATCTCTTTAGTATGTTATTTGTAATTGTTTTTCCTATTAGGTTTTCCCTCTTTATTTGTTCTCTTAATGTTAGAAAGATTTTCTATGCATATACATAAGGTGAAGAATTTCTAAGGATTCTATTTCCTTAGATATCTAAAATGTTGTCTAATAAATTTTATTTCCTTAATTAAATATTTATGTACTTTTATCAATAAAAGAAACGAAATTAGGGATGTTACATTTTGCTACCAGCAGCATGCTACGTGCTATAACCACAAGAGAAGTTGAAGGTTTGTAACAAGGTTCCCGATGCATTTTCTTCTAATATTTCAAGGTGTGTTAATATGGCAGAAGGAGATATATATGGACTAAAGTGTCACGACCATCACATTTTACTGCAGGAGCTATTTTCAATTGCAATTCGTGGGTTGTTGCCTAAGGAGGTCAGCAATCCTATAGTATAGTTAGCTCAATTTTTTAAGATTTTGTACTCAAAATGCTTAACCATGGATAACCTAGATTTAATTAAAAAACAAATTGTTGTTACCTTATGCAAGTTGGAAATTGTGTTTCCTCTGGCATTCTTTGATGTCATGGTCCACCTACCAATCCACTTAGTAAGAGGGGCAAAGATTGCAGGATTTGTCAAATACCGATGAATGTATCTAATTGAGAGGTAACATTATCAAACCTATATAATTTCATTAAGTTGCATTTAGTATTAAAAACTCAATTAATTTGTCATTTGTATTTATAGGTATCTACGCACACTGAAGTCATATGTTCGCAATAAAACTCGTCCAGAAGGCTCAATTGCTGAAGGCTATTTAGTTAATGAAAGCCTGATATTCTACTCAAGATATTTGAGCAATATTCCAACAAAATTCAACAGAGCTCTAAGAAATGATGATGAAAATATGACAGCTTCTCTGAGGTCGATATTTGGTCAAAGCGAACAGTTAAGAGGTGCCAGCAAATTAATTTTCCTCTCTAATAAAGAATTTGATCAAGCTTCTTTATACGTGCAACAAAATAGTGAAATTTTTGGCCGTTCATAAAGTATGTACACTATAGTTTACTAACAATTAAATTATTGGTAAACTAAACTCTAATACATGGAATGATACAATTTGTAGGGAGCACAAAAGGGAGCTCCAAACACAGGCATCAAATGTTGATTCAAGGCACATCAAAGAGTTTCCTCAATGGTTTAATCGTCTAATAAGTGTTTTATAAGTAGGTTAACTAATGCATTATATTATATGTTATGTTATAACCTTTCGATGTTACTTTTTAATAGGTTACAAAGCCTGGTTCGATGAGCTACTTAGCTTAGCCATTAGTCCTCAAAGAGTAGTATATAGCTATACAACAATTTTGGTAAATGGGTTTAGGTTTCATACAAGAGATCGTGAATCTCAAAGAAAAACCCAAAATAGCAGAGTTCTTATGAGGGGGGATGATTCAGATCTTGAGAAGGAATATTATGGCATCCTCGAGGAGGGATGATTTAGATCTTGAGAAGGAATATTATGGCATCCACAATGATATTTATGAGCTTTCTTATGTGGGGGATAGGAAAGTACATCTCTTTAAATGTCATTGGTGGGATGTTGCTCATTTAGGAAGAGGATATAAAGTTGACAGATATGAATATACAAGTGTGAATTCTCGTTTTTCATTGAATACAAATAAGCCCTTTGTTATGGCATCTCAAGCAGAACAAGTTTTCTATTTGAATGATATTGTTGAGCGAGATTGGCTTGTTGTTGTGAAAACAAACCCCCACGACCTTTTCAACATGCCTTCTGAAGATGATGTAGGTGAATCATTGTCTGCTGAAGATGCTTACCAACAAGATGAGGTTGAACATAATGAGTTTATTTGCAATGACAACCAGAATGACATTGCAATGGTATTATTGAGGGACGATATTCAACCTCTAAGTGTTAATCACCAGATTGAGGAAGGAAGTGTTAGGGAGGTTGACTTCATCAATGACAATGAAGAAGGGGAGACCACAGACGAAGAAAGTGATGAAGAAGACTTTATTTGAAGACTCTATATGACATGCTATGGAATGTAATGGGTATATATAATGCACAATATCCTTGTTAAAAATAATAGTTTAATTTAGTGTAAAACATTGTATCTATAATATACATATTATTGGTAAATATACTTTATGTGAAATGCTATAGAATGTAATAGGTATACACTTTGTCATTCTATATTTTGTTTTATATTGGATTTTTTTTCTTTTTTTGTCTGAAGTGTTGATCATTGACAACATGATATGTCTATTTCTAGTAGGTTGATTTTCAAAGATGGCAGGAAGAGGAAGAGGTGGACGCAGTGGTCGCGGGTATAGAGGTGTCAGACAGGATGGTTCTAATGAAGGAACCCTACTGCCGTGTATACAGCCCCGTCTAGGAGAGACTGAGGCACAACTCACCCCACCAACCTCTCGGTGTCCAATTAACAATTCAGGTATGTAAATAAAATACTTTACAAAGTCAGTTAAGATTTCTTATTTTGTGCCTAATATCGTAGTTCATTGTGGTTCACAGCTTCTTGCAGCACAAGCCGAAATGTAAGGGGATCATACAAATGTATTAGTGTAGACTTGAAGACAAAAAATGGACAAAAAATCCAAATTGTGATCCCTGACGATATCCTTCGAGCCATAGGAGACTGATCAAGAAAACTTGTCAATTACATCAGACACATAGCATGATCCACTTGTCCTTTGAAAGAGCGAGACTGGACCAAAATTTGGGAACAATATAGGGAATAGATCTTGTTGCAAGTGAAGGTAATAATTAGTATAATTATTTGTCAAACTTATATCCAGTTCTTGAATTTAACAAATTTGAGTTTATTGTTGTAGGAAAAATTTGAGGTTGGTGCAAGTATGGAATGGCGATTTGATTCGTTCATTAATGCCACCGCACAAATATTGTACAAAAATTGGAGGAATCGCTTGCACATATTCTACTCCCAATACAACATTGATGAGGAGAGACTAGCACATCCACCTCCCACGGTCGACGATGATGAATGGAGGCAGTTGGTTGGTTTTTTTGACTCAGATGATTTTAAGGTATTATGTAATAACATATTTAAATAGGTTTCTATTATGAAATGTGCAACAAAACTACTATGTAGGACAAAAGTTCAATAAATGCACAGAACAGGGCTAAATAGTTAACAAAACATACGTGTGGTTCTCGATCGTTTACAGAAGTTGAGGAATTAACGATCAGACTTTAGAATAACTTATTCTTATATATAACTTTATATGCATGTTTTATTTATCATTATATGACAATTATGTTTTATTGTAGAGAAATCCTAAAATTGGAGAGAAGGCTCCAATTGACTAGATATGGGAGATACAACATACCTGTAAGTCAAAAAAAGGGAAAGTTATATGGTCAGATGGAAAGTCCCAGATAGTTTATGTATACTTAAATTTTATTAGGTTTTACCTGATGTAATTTATATCTCTTGTTCTTATTCTAACTTCGCTTTATTTTAAGCATAGGCTCAACTGAAAGAGATTGTAACCAAGCAATCTCAGGAAGACACTCCTAGTATGACTAATGACGAGATATTGACTTAAGTTCTTGGTCAAAGGACAAGGTACTTTCGCGGTAAAGGATACGGGCTAGACCTCCTACTAAGAGAGCTGTTAACCAAATCACTCCCCAACACCTTAAAGAGCAAGAAAAGAAAATACGTGAAAAGGTTGCTATAGAATTATGTGAGGAGATGAGACTACGAGAAGAAAGGATGCAAGCATAGTTTCAGGAAAAACTACAGTCACAGATAACATCTTTAATCACATCCCTCCAATAAGTACTAATATGTATATACTTCTATTAAATTTAACGGTTTAGTCATTTGCGCACACTAGTTTTCAACAAGGGGATAATGTATATATTGCACAATAATATTTGAAAAGTTAGAAGATATGCTTGTCATTTCATAGTCATTTTGAAGTTAGAATATTTTGACGTGGTGTTAACAAGATATGACATTGTACTAATTGCTTTAGGTTTTTATGGATTGTCATATGTTATGACTTATGAAGAGAATTGGTCATTGTTTTATTATGAGAAGTGGCTATAAATTGATTGTTGTTTTGATGTCACAATATATACTTTGTACTGATTTTCTCCCACACTAGAAGAATTCAAATATGTTACATGGCTCGCATTATACTGATTTGGTCTTGTCACCTTTTGACGTGGTGTCAACAAGATATGAAATTGTACTGATTGCTATAGATTTTTATGGATTGTCATCTGTTATGACTTATGAGAGAATTGGTCATTGTTTTATAATGAGACGTAGCTGTAATTTGATTGTCCTTTTGAAGGCACAATGAGAATTGGTCATTGCTCCCACGCTTGATTAGCTCCTTCCTTCTTCCCTCTTATTGTTCCTGATTGCTGTAGATTTTTGTGAATTGTCATATGTTATGACTTATGAAGAGAATTGGTAATTGTTTTATAATGAGAAGTGGCGGTAATTTGATTGTATTTTGAAGTCACAATATATGCTTTGTACTTTTTCTTTTTCTTTAGGAAAAATATTTTTCTTTTTATGATTTTATTGTATTTTTACAATGGTTTTATTTCCTCTAAAACATATGGTTAGGTTTCAAATAGTTAAAATTTGCTCTCACACTAGAAAAATTCAAATATGTTGCATGGTTGTAGTAATGGGTGAATTTTCTCTCAAGGATTATGTGGTCGCTTAATTTTTTCTTTTGTTGGATGATTTTGTGCATAGGTGAATGTTTTCTCAGAACAAAAAAAAATGGTGTCTTTTGATTATTTGGTCTGAACATATGCTCTTTTATTTTTGGGAAAAACTTGAACTATAGATATAAGGAATTAGCATTTGCAGCTTGAGCACAAACGAGCCTGGGTCATATATGCTTGACTATTATTTTCTTATTAATGTTTTTGTGATTTTACAATATTGTAGATAAAATAGAGCACACTATCAATCTGTCATGTTTAATAGTTAGTGAGAGTAAAGTAATGACTAAATTAGTCATTATTATGTGCATAATGTTAGAATATTTTCTTAAGTGTCATATGTGATATTAACTTTGTTAAACTTGGTCATATTTATTTTTTTCGTATTTTTTTCATGCTATTGGTATTTTTTTTTTCAAATTACACTTGTTAAGTTATATATTAATTTATTATTGGGATATGAATAGGCACAAATTTCGCTGGGCATTATGGGTAGTACAGCAGAAAGTTCTACGACTAATGCAACACCATCTTGAAGAGAGCAACCAAGTTGATTTTTTTTAATTTGTTAACATTTTATTATGTAATTTTCTGTTAACTGACATTGTATATTCCACTCAACAATCATGTATTATTTATGAAATTCTGGTTATATATACATATAATTCTTTATTAATTTCTTTGGTTATGCTTTTTAATCATAAATAAAAGTTTTATTTAAATGGAAAATGAAAATTTTAAAAAAACATTACTAGATGATTCAGTGGCGACCAAAAATCGTCACTAAATCCCACAATAGGAGATTCAGTGACGACTATAGTCGTCACTGAATGAACAATTAAAGGATTGAGTGACGAATTTTAGTCGTCACTGAATCTATTATCAGTGGCGACAAGACTAAGTCGCCATTGAAAGGTTACATAATTTCAAAATTTTTCTTCCAAAGTTTTAGTAGCGACTTTCTTGAGTCGCCACTGAAAGGTACATTTAGTGACGACTTAGTCGTCACTGAATCATAATATTCAGTGACGACTTATATGATCATCACTGAAAGTTTAGATTTAATGACGACTTAGTCGTCACTAAATGTCCATTTTCATTGACGACCTTGATAGGTCTTCAAGAAAAACTTAAATTGGGTGGCGACTAAGTCACCACTAAATATATACTTTCAATGACGACCTTATTGGGTCGTCACGGAAAGCTTCTGTGACGCACTTATTTGCAACCACTTGGCAACGAATAAAGGTTGTCACTAACTACTTTCAGTGACGACTTTTTTACCTTCAGTGACGACTAAAGTTGCCACTGAATGCCTGTTTTCTTGTAGTGAAAAGGTGAGTTTAGAAACTCCTATTTATAGTTCTTAAAATGCAAAACTAATATCATAGATAGATTCAAGGGGTGGGAAAACCTTAGGACATCAAATTTTGGTTTTAGATCGCATCTAGAGAAGTCTCACGCGCTCATACGCGCTTTCTCTCTCTTGACACATGAAGCCCATGCACAACCTCCTATAACGGTGCGTGCAACACATGTACCCAAGACCTTGCTACGTTGACCGAGCTCGCAGAGGCCAAATTTTGTAGAGCAAAAATTATAAGAATTAGTACAACACTGAACAAGAAACGATTAAGAACGTTGAAATCATGGCTTCTTTTTATAGCCCAAAATGTGTAAAGTGTCAAGTTAACTACCTATGATTGTTAATATAATAAATTTCAAAATAAATTTTTTATTTTTAGTCATCAAAAACTTAGTAGAATGATTTCGTAGTAAGAGGGTGTTTCATGGTGTTGTTAATTGAAGATAAAAAATCGGATTTTTCATATGAGAAGCGGGAAAATAAAGTGAAAAACGAAGCATTTTGAAGTTTTTTAAAAATGAGTCAGTATTGATGTAATGGGCTATATTACAAGTAGTCAGTGTGAAAATAATAGAAGGATGAAGTTTTTTGACCCTTGGTAAATTTGAAGATTAATTTGTACAATGACTTAATTCAATGACTAAATTATAGGGACCTAATAAATTCGTAGTCTAAATTATCTGTTTACTATTTTTTAAAAATGAGTTAGTGTTGATGTGGCATGATTAGTTGGCATTTAATGTGGCACGTAAGCACTTAACGGGCCACGGTAGCAAGCAGTTAATGTAGGGATAACAGAATGACAAAATTGTCTAATGTTTGGTAAATTCGGGGACTAAACTGTGCAATAACTTAAATTCAGGGATTAAAGTATAATGACTTAGTAAATTCAACAACTAAATTGTTTATTTACTCTAAATTATTTATTAAATTTTGGAAATTCAAAAGTTATATGAAATTGTTTTCACTTGTGAAAATGTTTATATGTGGATTGCTCTTTCTAATTTTTTTTGTTTGATTGGTTTGCCTTTTAGGGATATACTTATACAAAATCTTATTTTTATGTGAATTTTGAGAAAATATTTGAGAAAATATTTGAGAAAATTTTAATGGAGTAAAGAATTAGTGGAAATAAGTAGTTGCTCAAAATAGTTTATATTAGCCTACTCACAGGTAGCTATTATATGGATTAATTTTGAGTACTAAGGATTACTTGGTATTACAGATTGAAATCCTTACTTCCATAGGTGTTGGATTTTGTATTATTTAAAATAATCTATTTATCAATTTATTGATTTGTGTTTAGAGATTACCTAAAAGTATATTGTATTCTCTATCTATAAGAGAGTTTAAAATGATATGCTATGGATCTCTGATGTTATTGACAAATTTATTCATATTTATTGCCCAAAGATTATAATTTCAACTCCATTTTATTTTTACTAAGTGGTCAACCAACATTAACTAATGCTTATGTATATAATAATTTAATAACCAAATTTAAATATTTGGTTACGTATCTTTTAAAGATTGAGTATCACATGAAAATAATAATCTTATAATTGCTTTTGAAAAGGTTGCATTCTAAGATATTAAAATTCCAAGGGGCACTCAATTTATAATAATAAAATTATCCTCTTTTTTTTTTTTAATTTAACTCATGAAAATTATGATTTGATATTTGAAAATCTCTTAATACTTATGGTGAAACATGGTTTACCAAATAAAGTGAAAGAATTTATTGGAACTGTAAACTTTAATAATAGCCACATAACATAAAGATGTTATAATATATGCATGTGACACAAAGCACTTGTAGCATGTAATACTAATTATGAATTAATTTTATACATGGCTTTACATAGTTGCTACTTGACATTCACCTGCCCCAAAACTTTAACCACCAGATTACTCCCTTTGTGGAAACTAAAAAAAAAAGCTTGAATCTAGTACCTTGCCAATTTTGCTCCCTAACTCATCTCTCATTTGGTCAATTTACACACTTCTAGCAATCCTTAAAACTACACCCAAAACAGTACAAAATTAAATTTTTCTCTGGCTAGATCAAAGTTTGTATGATATTCCTTTAGAATTAGGTTGATTCTTATGCAACCAAGGGTTACTCCTCATCACCTTCATCATCTCCACTGGATCATAAAAAAACATTTCATAATTTTTTTTCCAAAAATTTCATCCACACTAAACCTTTTGGATTATTCCAAATCGTTTTGAGAACATGGGTTAAAGGGCTAAGAGTAATTGGCTTTTTGTGAACACTTTGCCCACCAAACTATTACAAGCTACCTCTAACCCCCCTGTTAAATCCAAACCATCCAATTGAACAACAATCTCATCTTTACCATTATCCTCACTTGTGCCATATAGTTCTTGTGAAACTATCATTATAGCATGATAAATGTCTAAATTTCTTAGAACCAACCAAAACACCTTATAACTAATTATGAATTGTGAATCACCTACATTGATCACATAGGATAGCACACCATGGATCTTAAGATCCCAAGTCAAAACCATAGTTTCCTTGATCACCCTTGTGATGAAAGCACAACTAAGGCAAACAATTGGAATGTAGACTAGCTTCAAATTTTAGTTAGACCTATTATAAGAGTTTGGACTAAAAGATTCAAAGAAGCACCTAATGGCTTAATTCGGTAAGCCCAATAAGGAGATAAATGCATCACTACTAAAAGTGAGTCAAGATTGGTCTATGTTATCAAAGCCAATCTCGAGATGAACCAAGACCAAGAGGCATGTTGACCAAAGTCAAGAAGGCTCTATTATTTTAGTTTTCTTGTTTGACTAAAAAAGTTAGTATCCTAGTTTGACTAGAAAGTTAGTGTCATAGTTTGACTAGGAAATTTAGTTTCCTTGTTTAACTAACAAAGTTAGTTTCCTTGTTTAACTACGAGAGTTTCTTATTTTTAGATACCTAGTTTGGTTAAGATTAAATTATTTATTTTTATTTAGATTAAATTACTTAGTTTTGTTTTGATTAAATTACTTAGCTTTTTCAGGATTAAATTTCATAATTTGTTTAGCACTTTTTGATGTAAATTGGCCTATAAATAGGCATGGATTATAACAACTCCATTTATGTAAATATAACAATTTTTTTATATTTGTAAAATTCCATGAAGTTATTACTACTTTAATTCTAACCATTTAACTCGTAATAATAATCACTTTAACCAAGTATAATTTTTATTAACAGTGATACAATACTGAGTTTCCATACACACCATTATTTTACAAACTACACACCATTATTTTACAAACATTTGTACAAAGATACATATTAGTTCTAATCATCTATGTCGACTACTTCCAGGGACATTGGTGCAGGTGGCACCTCCACCAAAATCTCAGTCACATCTACTACAGATATATATGATATAACTGGTAGTTGCCCAAAGTAGGGCACCTCGATCCAACGTACGAAAATAATAAGTGTCATTGAGAAAATCTGCATTATTCTTCTGAACATGATATGGAAATATAATGAGAATTAAATCCCAGTAGGTTCAACAATAAATCATAATTTACCATCAATATAGTTCATCATGTCATGTTCAGCTGTATAAACTACAGAAAATATCTTTGATCACATGAATACATTATATCTATGCATATAAGAATCATACAGTAATGATATGTATGACTGGATTAACTATTTTCAGAATATCATATGATGGCCATCAACTTATTCTCATTTTTAGTTACCCCGGTCAGGGTGAGTATCCTCTACTCTCCGGTATGGGCTTTTCTCGCTCCGTCCGACATGGCTCACTTTCTCTTTCTTTTCTCATAATCATAATAATAACCGTTGGTACGGCGTCCCCTACTAGTGCACCACACGGATTGTCATGTGACTGTGCTCATTTCTTTTCTTTTCACAATGATAGCCAAAAATATGCTTTCAATAACAAGTATGTTCATCAAAATATAACTATTACCATAAATCATTGGTAATCATGCTATGAACATAACCATTTCAAATATCACTTTATAAAATATTTTCATGTCAGAATTTTACACTTAAGATTGTAAGAAGTTCATACAATGGCAATGGCTATGGCATATACTAGTCATTTATAAGATTCGTCTTCTTTTTTAAATATTAATTTTATTCCTTTATTTTCTTGATGCAGGTTTTCATCATATCTAACATTCTCTTACTAATTAGAGCATAACTCCCTCAATTGAACTCCGATGTAGGTGATCTTGGTGTCAATTTCAAGATAAAACAATTATCTAAAACTATTATGTTGAACATTGTAGCAAAATATTAAGAAATCAAGGTGATATTACTTCCTAAATGTACCATTTATTTCTTCTTGGATAGGTTCTGACCTCTACATACTAATCGAACCCTATCTACCTCATATAGACTCCAACTTGAGTGATTCCAGTGGCTAAAAATCCGTGAAACACATATCTATAATTCATATGTTAACTATTTATTTTAATTCCATACAAATAATTCCCAGAAATTAAAATACAAAAGCTATCCTAACATATTCTTCCCTGATGAACCATTGTCTGACCTTTGACTACTAATCAGCTTATATCTTCCTCATATGGACTCCAAATTGAATTCTTCCAGTGGCTAAAAATCCGCTACACACATAGCTAGAATTCTTATGTTAACCATTTATTTTAATTCCATACAAATAATTCCCAAAAATTAAAATACAGAAGCTATCCTAACATATTCTTCCCTAATGAACCACTTTTTGACCTTTGACTACTAATCGGACCATATCTTCCTCATATGGACTCCAAATTGAATGATTCCAGTGGCTACAAATCCGTGAAACATATATATTTAATTCTTATGTTAACAATTTATTTTAATTCCCTACAGATAATTCCAAGAAATTAAAACACAGAAGCTAAAACTTTTGCCACCCATAGCCAAACATATGCAGAACTTTCTATACCAGTCTAAGTATTCAAACATACATCACATGCAAGATCAATATGTAACATGATATAGCAACATCCATGACCAATCATCAAAGTTCTAAGATCAAAATCTCACATAAATATTATAAGTTTCAAAATTTTTCTTCAAAAAGAAATATTGTTAAACTTACCTAAGAATCTCCCTAGCTCACTTAGTGAATTGGTTTTCTTGTTTCCTCTTGAAAGAAGTAGCGAGATTCCTCCCTTCCCTTAGCTTTTCTAGCCGCTTAGGTAAGAGAAGGAGGGTGAGTTTTTGAACCTCAAGGATGAAGAAGAAAAATGGATTCAAGTGGAGATTAAGGTAACTTACCTTGAGTACTTAGCCTTCTAAACTTCTCCTTCTTCTTCCTTCCTTTCTTCTCCTCTCTTTCTCTCCTTTCCTCACTCTACCTTGCTTCGATTTTTGTCTCTTCCTCACTTGGACGAAATTAAAATGTTGTAGGGGTGGGTTTTGCTTAAATAGACCACCAAATAATACACCTTTCATGATCATGGGTCTACCTTATCACAATTAGGATACACTTTATTGAATTTTTGGAAAACAAACAACTTATGTTCTTGTCTTCCTCTTCCTTAGTTAAGATATGCATAGGAAAAGGAGATTTGTATTTTAAAAATTATGATGATATGTTCTTAAGATAAAGGACAAGGTCCCTTTGATTTAGGGATTCATTTCCATTTTCTTTTGTCTTAAACAAGTATGATAGGTTTGCCTTTTTAGTTGGCAAATTTCTAGCTCTTGAATCTCCATTATTTGGTTGATATTATTTGTGTGGGATATGAATGTTTTGTCCTAATGCCATCTATTATCATACCACTTGTTAAAATTATGAGGGTAGGATATAGATGTTTTTTTCCTAAAGCCTTGTATTATCATGCCACTTGCCAAAATTATGAATGTAGAATCACACCACTTGCTAAATTTTTGTCTTAATGCCATGTAATCTAATCTTTTTTATTATTAAATTATTATATCATCACCTAATTTATTTTATTTTATTTTTCCTCTTGGATTTGGGCTTATTCCTACCCATTTTCTTTGCTTTGGATAAAATTCTACCTTTCTTGGAGGGCTTGGTCACATTTTCATAATTTTTGGACTATTGGTCCAATTACTATATCCTAGTCCAAGTCTATGATTTATTTCTTGCTTAGGTTATCCAATGGGCTTGCTAGAAACTTATGTGAAGTGGGAAAACTCTATATGAAGTGTCCATAGGTAAAAGCCCAATGTATGGGTAAAGACTTTAAACTTAGTAACTCTAGTTCTTGAATTAGGAAAAATTACCCTAATCCAATGTTCTTGAAATTTTAAGACCTTTACTTGTTTCTAAAAATTTACCTTCCTTATCCAAGAATTTTGCATCTCTTTAGTATGTTATTTCTATTTTTTTTCCTATTAGGTTTTCCCTCTTTATTTGTTCTTCTTATGTTAGAAACATTTTCTATGCATATACATAAGGTGAAGAATTTCTAAGGATTATATTTCCTTAGATATCTAAAATATTTTCTAATAAATTTTATTTTCTTAATTAAATATTTATGTACTTTTATCAATAAAAGAAATGAAATTAGGGATGTTACATTTCTCTCCCCCTAAAAGAAATTTTGTCCTCAAAATTTTAGAAATTACCTAATAAGAACAATTGCGGATATTTCCTCCTCATGACTTCTTCTAGCTCCCAAGTTGCTTCTTCCGAAGTTAAACCTTCCCAGAACACCTTAACAAGGAGAATGGTTTTATTTCTCAGTTGCTTCACGGCAGTGTTCAATCTGGATGCAGGTACTAGCTGGTATGTCATGTTCTCCTTTATTTGGATTGGTTCATCCTGTATTACATGTGATGAATCTGGAAGATACTTCCGCAGTTGTGATACGTGGAAAACATTATGCAGGTTGGACAAATTAGGTGGGAGAGCAACTTGATATGTTGATGTTCTTACTTTCTTCAGAATTTGGTAGGGTCCCAAAAATCGCGGACTTAGCTTTCTTGTTTTGAGAGACCTCCTAACTCCAGTAGTCGGGGAAAGTTTCAGAAATACATGGTCTCCTTCCTCAAACTCTAGAGATCTATGTCTCTTATCATAGTAACTCTTTTGCCGACTCTGAGCTGTAAGTATTTTTTTTCGTATCATCCTGATTTGTTCAGTGGTTTGTTGAACTAGATCAGGACCCAACAAGTTCTTTTCTCCTACCTCGAACCAACATAGTGAAGATCGGCACTTTCTACCATATAAAGCTTCATAGGGGGCCATCTTAATACTGGAGTGATAACTATTATTATAAGCAAACTCTACTAAAGGTAGGTACTTATCCCATCCTTTACCTTGCTCTATCACACAGGCCCTTAACATATCTTTTAAGGTTTGAATGGTTCATTCTGTCTGCCCATTAGTCTGAGGATGGTAGGTAGTACTGAACCGCAACTGAGTACCAAAAATTTCCTGCAACGCCTTCCAAAACCTCGATGTGAACCTCGGATCTCTATCAGAAACGATATTTAAGGGAATTCCATGCAGTCTAACTATTTCTTGGACGTACAATTGGGCTAATTTATCCAGTGAATAGTTAATTTTTATGGGCAAAAAGTGAACAGATTTGGTTAATCTGTCAATTATTACCTAGATAGAGTCATGTCCCACTGAAGTCTTAGGTAATCCCACAACAAAGTCCATTGAGATACTGTCTCATTTCCATTTAGAGATCTCAAGAGGTTGTAGAAATCCCGCTGGCTTTTGATGCTCCACCTTCACCTTTTGACAAATGAGACATTTCGTCACAAACTCGGCAATGTCCTTTTTCATCCCTAGCCACCAATACATCCTTTTTAAATCCTGGTACATTTTAGTGCATCCAGGATGGACTGTGTATTTACTCTGATGCGCTTCCTGCAGGATCTTAGTCCTCAAATCTCGTTCTTGAGGGACACAAATCCTTCCCTGATACATGATTGCTCCATCTTCCATGACAGAAAAATTACCTTAGTCTTTATGATCCTGTAAGTATTGGTTGTGAGCTTGAGCCTCTTTGATCTGGGCTCTAAGGTCACACCCTATACTTAAACCATTAATGACTAGATTCTTTGGAGTAAGAGTAGTGGCTAGCTTCAAATTTTGAAACTCTTCTAGCATCTGCATCTCATACACCATCATCTGACCCATGTGTAGAGATTTTCGACTCAAGGCATCTGCTACAACATTCGCCTTTCTTGGATGATACTTTATCTCAAACTTGTAGTCATTGAGGAATTCTACCCATATTCGTTGCCTCATATTTAACTCCTTCTGACCAAAGAGGTATTTAAGACTCTTATGATCACAATATACTTCAAAGGTTGCTCCGTACAAATAGTGTCGCCAAATCTTTAAGGCAAAACACCACTGCCGCTAATTCAAGATCATGGGTTGGATAGTTTCTTTCGTGGGGTCTCAGTTGCCTAGAGGCGTAAGCAACTACTCTCTTATCTTGCATTAGCACACATCCTATCCCTTTCTTTGAAGCGTCACTATACACTTCAAAATGTCCTGTGGGGTCTTGAATAATTAAAACAGGAAGAGTGGTCAGTCTTGTCTTCAGCTCTTGAAAACTAGCTTCACATTGATCAGTCCATTTGAAAGGACTTCCCTTCCTAGTCAATTTAGTTAATGGCAAATCTATACGAGAAAATTTTTGTATAAACCTTCTGTAGTATCCTGCCAAACCCAGGAAACTTCTGACTTCCGTAACCGTCTTTGGTCTCTCTCACTGAATCACTACTTCCGTCTTGTTAGGATCTACGGCTATCCCTCTATTAGAGATGTCATGTCCGAGAAACTTCAACTCTGACAGCCAAAATTCACATTTCTCCAATTAGGCATATAATTTTTTCTCTTTCAGCACTTGCAGCACGATTCGGAGATGTTGTTCATGTTCTTTCTCACTCTTAGAATATATCAAGATGTCATCAATGAACACTACAACAAATTGATCTAGGTAGGGTCAAAAAATGCGATTCATGTAATCTATGAAAATTGCAGGTGCATTCATCAACCCGAAGGGCATTACGAGAAACTCATAGTGCCCATACCTAGTCCTGAAGACAGTTTTTGGTACGTCCTCCTCCTTGATCCTAATCTGATGATATCCTGACCTCAAGTCAATTTTAGAAAAGATGGAGGCTCCCTTCAATTGATCCAATAAGTCATTTATCTTAGGGAGAGGGTACTTGTTTTTGATAGTCACCTTATTCAGCTGTCTGTAATCTATGCATAGTCTCAAGCTCCCGTCTTTCTTCTTAACAAATAATACAGGAGCTCCCCAAGGTGATACACTCGGTATAATGAATTTCTTGTCTAATAGTTCCTCCAACTGCTTCTTGAGTTCCTGTAGTTCCTTCGAGGCCATTCGATATGGTGCAATAGAGTTAGGCCCTGTCCCAGGTAGGAGATCAATAGAGAACTCTATCTCTATCTTGAGAGGTAAGCCTGGAATATCTGATGGAAAGACTTCAGAAAACTCGTTGGCTATTGGGATTTCATCAAGCTTCGATTCGACTTCTAGGTTTGATAAATACAAGAGAATGTATCCAAGTACTCCATTCTTCAACTCCCTTTTAACTTGATTGGCATTTAGCATCAATAACTGGACCTCCTATTTCGGAGTAGGAGGTAGAAATTCAACGGTCTTGTTACAACAATTCAGCAAGACTCAATTTTTAGACATCCAGTCTAACCCTAGAATGACCTCAATACCTCTTAAAGGTAAACAGACGAGGTCTATAGAAATTTTTTTCTCCTGGATGGTGACTTGACAGTCTTTACATACAGAGGAAGTTAATACCCGTTCCCCTGTAGGGGTTACTACGGATAGCTCATAGGGAGTTTAAGAAATAGAAAACTGAAACTTCCTAATACATTCTTCCGATATAAATGAATGACTAGCACCAGAGTCAAATAACACTATAAGAGCAAATCCATAAATATAGCATGTACCTTGAATCATTTCAGAAGATTGAGCTGCCTCTTGGCTTCTCAGGGTGAAAACCCTTCCTTTCACCTGAGGCCTCTGTTTTGGCTACTTCCCCACATTCTGCGGGCAGTTTCTCGTAAAATGTCCCTTCTGTCCGCAATTGAAGTAGACATCTTAATCCATGTAGCATGGCCGGTTACCATGCATGCGTCCGCACTTAGCGCACTTGATTGGGGCGAGGTCTTGTTGAAAAGGTCTAGGACCCGCAATCAATGGCCTCTTACCAGCTCCATATCCACTTCTTCTCACGTTCTTTCTAGGGTTGGAGAAATTTTTTCTTCCTTTTCCATAGGTTTCGCCTTTGCTTCTCGTCCTCCACTAAATTTAAACTCTTTTCCAGGAGTCTGCATTTATTTATTAGAGGTACAAACTCCCTGATCTCCATAGCTATAACAGCATTCTTTATCTCCGGGTTTAGTCTCGCTTCAAACTTAACCGCCTTCCATGCTTCATCTGGGTTATATCGCAGATAAGATGAGAACTTAGACAGCTCTTCGAACCTTGCGATATAATGGTCCACGGTCACGCTGCCTTGTTTGAGTTAGAGAAATTCGATCTCTTTCTCTGCCCATACAGTACTTGGAAAGAACTTTTCAAAAAAAATGTCCTTGAACACTTGCCAGGTGATCTGTCTTCCCTGGTGAGCTAAAAGTTCTCTAGCTCCACGCCACCAGTATTCTGCTTCATCCTTTAACATATATGCAGCAAAAATAACTTGCTGCTCTTCAGTACAGCCCATCACTTCAAAGATTTTCTCTAATTCCCTTATCCACCTTTCAGCTACTGTTGGGTCATAGCCACCTTAGAAACAAGGTGGTCTAGTCCTCAGGAACTCAGATATGCCATTATCTTTTTCAGCCATCCGGTTGTTAGCACCATTCTCACCATTTGCGTTATTAGCATTCTGGAGATATTGTAAAATTTTGTTGGTGGTCATGACTTGGTCTCGAATTGCCATGGCAAGGTTGTGCAGGGTTTCCTCTACATTGGTTGCTGGATTCCTCCTTGGTGGTGCCATTTCCTACTATGGCAAAAACAAAGTTATGCTGCTATTGAGGTGATCAAGCCCAATAGTTAGTTCAAAAAGATTTAATAGCAGTCATAACACCACCTCAACATATAGATAGAAAACACTAGTAATTTCTTACCTATATGAATCATTGATCATCTACACAGCACAACCACAACATACTCAAGACACTATAAGATCAATTCAGATAACCATCCACCCACTGGCCATCTAGGATCGACCTGCTCTTCTACCAATTATGTAACAACTCCATTTATGTAAATGTAACAATTTTTTTTTATATTTGTAAAATTCCATGAAGTTATTACTATAATTCTAACCACTTAACTCGTAATAATAATCACTTTAACCAAGCATAATTGTTATTAACAGTGATACAATACTGAGTTTCCATACACACCATTATTTTACAAACTACACACCATTATTTTACAAACATTTGTACAAAGATACATATTAGTTCTAATCATCTATGTCGACTGCTTCCGGGGACACTGGTGCGGGTGACACATCCATCGAAATCTCAGTCACATCTACTACAGATACATCTGATATAACTGGTAGTTGCCCAAGGTAGGGCACCTCGATCCAACATACGGAAATAATAAGTGTCATTGAGAAAATCTGCATTATTCTTCTGAACATGATATGGAAATATAGTGAGAATTAAATCCTAGTAGGTTCAACAATAAATCATAATTTACCATCAATATAGTTCATCATGTCATGTTCAGCTGTATAAACTACAGAAAATATCTTTGGTCACATGAATGCATTATATCTATGCATATAAGAATCATACAGTAATGATATGTATGACAGGATTAACTATTTTCAGAATATCATATGATGGCCATCAACTTATTATCATTTCAAGCTACCCCGGTCAGGGTGAGTATCCACTACTCTTCGGTACGGGCTTTTCTCGCTCCGTCTGACATGCCACACTTTCTCTTTCTTTTCTCATAATCATAATCATAACCGTTGGTAGGGCATCCCTTTCTGGTGCACCACACGGATTGCCATGTGACCGTGCTCATTTCTTTTCTTTTCACAATGATAGCCAAAAATATGCTTTCAATAACAAGTATGTTCATCAAAATATAACTATTACCATAAATCATTGGTAATCATGTCATGAACATAACCATTTCAAATATCACTTTATAAAATATTTTCATGTTAGAATTTTACACTTAAGATGGTAAGAAGTTCATACAATGGCAATGGATATGGCATATACTAGTCATTTATAAGATTCTTCTTCTTTTTTAAATATTAATTTTATTTCTTTATTTTCTTGATGTAGGTTTTCATCATATCTAACATTCTCTTACTAATCAGAGCATAACTCCCTCAATTGAACTCTGATGTAGGTGATCTTGGTGTCAATTTCGAGATAAAACTATTATCTAAAACTATTATGTTGAACATTGTAGCAAAATATTAAGAAATCAAGGTGATATTACTCCCTAAATGTATAGTTTATTTCCTCTCGCATAGGTTCTGACCTCTACCTACTAATCAGACCATATCTACCTCATATGGACTCCAACTTGAGTGATTCCAGTGGCTAAAAATCCAATTAGGATACAATTTGTTGAATTTTTGGAAAACAAACAACTTATGTTCTTGTCTTCCTCTTCCTTAGTCAAGATATGCATAGGAAAAGGAGATTTGTATTTTGAAAATTATGATGATATGTTCTTAAGATAAGGGACAAGGTCCCTTTGATTTAGGGATTCATTTCCATTTTCTTTTGTCTTAAACAAGTATGATAGGTTTTCCTTTTTAGGTGGCAAATTTCTAGCCCTTGAATCTCCATTATTTGGTTGATATTATTTGTGTGGAATAGGAATGTTTTGTCCTAATGCCATGTATTATCATACCACTTGTTAAAATTATGAGTGTAGGATATAGATGTTTTTGTCCTAAAGCCTTGTATTATCATGCCACTTGCCAAAATTATGAATGTAGAATCACACCACTTGCTAAATCTGTGTCATAATGCCATGTAATCTAATCTTTATTATTACTACATTATTATATCATCACCTAATTTATTTTATTTTATTTTTCCTCTTGGATTTGGGCTTATTCCTACCCATTATGGGCTTATTCCTACCCATTTTCTTTGCTTTGGATAAAATTCTACCTTTCTTGGAGGGCTTGGTCACATTTTCATAGTTTTTGGGCTATTGGTCCAATTACTATATCCTAGTCCAAGTCTATGTTTTATTTCTTGCTTAGGTTATCCAATGGTCTTGCTAGAAACTTATGTGAAGTGGAAAAACTCTATATGAAGTGTCCATAGGTAAAAGCCTAATGTATGGGTAAAGATTTTAAACTTAGTAACTCTAGTTCTTGAATTAGGAAAAATTACCCTAATCCAATGTTCTTGAAATTTTAAGACCTTTACTTATTTCTAAAAATTTACCTTCCTTATCCAAGAATTTTGCATCTCTTTAGTATGTTATTTCTAATTTTTTTTCCTATTAGGTTTTCCCTCTTTATTTGTTCTCTTAATGTTAGAAACATTTTCTATGCATATACATAAGGTGAAGAATTTCTAAGGATTATATTTCCTTAGATATCTAAAATATTGTCTAATAAATTTTATTTCCTTAATTAAATATTTATGTACTTTTATCAATAAAAGAAACGAAATTAGGGTTGTTACATGGATGATCATCAAAAGGACATCATATTATTATTGATAAAAGTGAGAATGTTTTCTCTTTAGTTCTTTGAAGAACTATTTGAACTTAACAAAAAATTTTGTGACATTCATCCATGACTTATTAATTGGATCTTTCATCATTTATTGTGGCATATTAATTATGCAAAGATTATTGTGTCAATATATGCAGTAGGACACAATTTCATATAGAACAAAATATAGAAACGACCTTGGAGATTTTTTAGATAACATGTTTTGTTAGTTCTTGGTAGAGCTCATATCATTTAGTACTAAAGCTATACCTCATTCAGTTAGGTGGATGTATCTCATGTTTGGTTTTTATATGAGAATATAATATTAATTGGGGTTAGGTTTGATGTGATCTAACACCAGTTGGTAAAGGTAGTCTTATATAAGCCATATTGTAATCCTTCCCTTATGAGGATCCCTTTAAGACAAAGTTAGTTGTACTGTTATATTATGTGGTATCAGAAGCATACCTTGTATGGTCAGGTTGATGTATCCTAAGTTTAGTTCCTTGTATAAGGACATATAGTTTAAAAGGGTCATGTTTAATATGATCCTACATCGGTTGGTGAGGGTGGTCATAGGTGTTATATAAGTCATGTTACAATCCTTCATTTACGAGAATCTTTTTGATGTGAAGTTAGGCTTGTAGTTATATTTGAACGATAAAAGTCACGATTAAGGCTAACAAATGGAATGCATACTAGATTTAAATTTTAGTTTGGCCTATTACAAGAGCTCAGGCTAAAAGATTTAATGCATTATATAATGTCTTAATTCAGGAAGTCCAACAAGGAGAGAATGTGTCACTATTAAAGGTGATCCATGATTAGTCCATGTCATCAAAGCCAATCCAAAGATGGACAAGACCAAGAGGCATGTTGACTAAAGTCAAAAGGAATGAATTATTTTAGTTTCCTTGTTTGACTAGGAAAGTTAGTCTCTTAGTTTCCTTGTTTGACTAGGAAAGTTAGTCTCTTAGTTTGACCAAGAAAGTTAGTGTCTTATTTTCACTAGGAAATTTAGTTTCCTTATTTAACTAAAAGAGTCTCCTTTTTTTTCCTAGTTTAACTTGGAAAGTTTGTTTCCTTGTTTGACTAGGAGAATTTCTTATTTTTATATACCTATTTTGATTGAGATTAAATTATTTAGTTTGATTAGATTAAATTATTATGATTAAATTACTTAGTTTGTTTAGGATTAAATTACCTATTCTGTTTAGGACTGTTTGATGTAAATTTCCCTACAAATAGACATGAATCATCAATAAAAGGACAACATATTATTATTAATAAAAGTGAGATTATTTGCTCTCTACGTCCTTGAAGAACTATTCAAACTTATCATAATTTTTTGTAGCATTTATCCTTGGCTTATCAATCAAATCTTTTATCATTGATTGTAGTGTTTTCATTATACTAGGGTTTTTGATTCTATAAAAGCAACAGGTCACAATTTTGTAGAAACCTGATTGTAGAAATGATCTTAGAGACTTCTTAGATTACAAGTTTCATCAATTCTAGGCGAGGTTTGTATCATTTGGTATAAGAGCATAGTTCTAGTCTTAAGTTTACCTATCCTTTTTTAATGATTTTTATCTATTGCGAGTCCAAATCCCTTATCCTATCTGTGTTCTTGTTTGAATTCTTGTTCTTGTGCTCTTCATTCTTCTTATCATTTTTTGGTTTTTTTAGGTTCTAGTATTGATCTAAAAAAAAGAGAGAAAGAGAATTTTGAAAAAAAAACGAGAGGAGATATGAATTCAAAGAGAAAAGAGAAAAATAATTTTGAAAACAAAGTGGTGAAATTTTCATTTAAGCTTTTAAGCAATTATTATGTTATTGAAAGTGTAAAAGGGCCATGATTTCTTTTATGTGATTTGAAACCCTTAAATCGATGAAACGAACTTGTTTTCTAGCCTTTGAATATGAGTTTTTTCTAGTAATTTTTTGGTGATGTTTTTCTAGAAATTTTGAGTATTGTTTGTGTAGTTTCAAACAAACAAAAAGAGTAAATTGAGTGAAAAAAAAAAGCAAGAGTGGTGAACACATTAGAGGGTAAAAAATAAAAGTTATTTTGTAAGAAATCATGAGAGTTGAATGAATTATGTTTGAGTGAAGTATAGAAGGAGTGTTGGTTGGTTTATTTCTAAGTTTGTTTGCATCAAACATGTCACACAATAAGGACATAAATACTTCTATAGATGTGTTAGGAATGGGAGATCCAAAGTTAATGATGAAAGTTATAGTGAGTGAGATTAGGAAAATGTTGAGAGAAAATATGGAGCAAGTTCATAAAGAGATAGATCGAGTAGGAAATTCACGTGTGGAGTAGCCATAAAATGCTCCTAATGTGTGTAAGAGGGAGAAAGCTCAACTGAGGGGAGTAAGAGTTGAAGATGAAGAGTATGGGGACAATTTTGATGAAGAAGATGATTGGGATTTAATTGTTAGCCGTAAGAGATATGATGGACATTTTAAAGAAGTTAGGAATCAAGAAGATAATGACTTAGGCAGTACTAAGATGCATATTCCTTCTCTCAAGGAAAAATAATCCAAAAGCTTACCTTGAATGTGAGAAGAAGGGGAAGTTAATATTTGTTTGGCACAATTATTTTGCACCTAAAAAAGTAAAACTTGCAGCCATTGAATTTTTTGATTATGCAATTATTTAGTGGGACCAATTAGTGTTAATTAAGATGAGAAATATATATCACCCAACAGAGACATAGAAGGAGAAGAAAATTGTGATGAGAAGTTAGTTTATTTCAAGTTACAACTATCGAGAGTTGTACCAAAAATTGCAAAGTCTTATACAAGGTAACCAAAGTATAGAGTATTATTATAAGGAGATGGAAATTGCTATGTATGAGCAAATGTAAAAGAGGACCAAGTGGCTACTATGGCTAGGTTTGTGGGTGGTTTAAGCTGGAAAATTGCTAATGCGGTGGAATTGTAACATTATGTAACATTAAGCCACGACTAAGCCTAAAATTGAGTAAAAGCAAGAAATGACTAGCCATGGTAATCAAGGTAATTTAATTCTTCCAGTACCTGAAATCATGAAATTAATGGTTTTAAATGCCAAGATAAGGGTCACATAGCAAGATAATGTCCGAACAAAAGAGTTATGGTGTTGTAGAATGATGTTAAGATTGAAACTAATGTAAAGATGAAACCAAATCTTTGCCACCATTGGAGGATGTAAATGATAAGGAATACATTGTCCAAGGTGTATTGTTGGTTGCTTGGAAAGTTGTAAATCTACAGGTTAAAGAAGATGATGAAGTGCAGTGAGAAAACATCTTTCATACTAAGTGCTATATGCAAAACAAGGTATGTAGTGTGATTATTAATAGAGGTAATTGTACTAATATTGCTAGTACTACAATGGTTTAGAAATTAGGGCTGCCAATAATTAAACATCCCTAGCTCTACAAGTTGCAATGGCTCATTGATAGTGGTAAGGTGAAGGTGAATAAATAGGTATTAATTGCCTTTCACATAAAAAAAATATAAAGATGAAGTTTTGTGCAATGTAATTTCAGTGCAAAGTGAACACTTGTTATTAGGTTGACTATGGCAATTTGATTAGTATGTTAAGCATGATAGATTCACTAAAAAAACTACTTTTTTGTGCCTAATCAAAGGACAATCACTCTTGTTCCTTTAACACTAAAACATGTTTATGGAAATCAAGTGAGGTTACAAAAAGAAAGAGATTAAAAGAAAATGAGTGAAAATAATAGAGAGGCCAAGAAAATTTGACAGAGAAAAGCAAAAAGAAAAATAAATTTCTATGCAAAAGTGAGTAAAATAAAAAGATCAATGTTTTTAAATAAGCCAAAGGTTGTACTTTTGTACAAAGAGACATTTTTAAACACTAACCAACTTGACGTATATTTGGCTAGTTCTATTATTTCTCTTTTGCAGAAGTTTGATGATATCTTTCCTAAGGAGATTACACATGGTTTATCACTTATTTAGGGGACTGCACATCAAATTGATTTTATTCTTGATGCCACTATTTCAAACCAAACAACCTATCAAAGCAATTCTAAGGAGATAAAGTAGCTAACTAAGGCAGGTTAGTGAATTTATGAGAAAACAGTACGTGATAGAATGTAAGAGTTTGTGTTCCATTCAAGTAATTTTGGCTCTTAAGAAGGATGAGATGTAAAGAATGAGCATTGGTTGTTGAGCAATTAACAATATAACGGTAAAATATTGTCATCCTATTCCTCACTTAGATTATATGTTAAATAAGCTACATGGTGATTGTGTGCCTTCCAAGATTTATTTAAAGAGTGGGTATAAGAAAATAAGAATGAAATGGGGAGATGAATGGAAAATTGCTTTTAAAACAAAATATAGTTTATATTGGTGGTTAGTTATGCCATTTAGATTAACTAATACACTAAGTGCTTTCATGAGATTGATTAATCATGTTTTAAAGCTTTTATTGGAAAATTTATGGTTGTGTACTTTGATGATATTTTGATTTTAAAAAAACTTGGATGATCATGTTATGCACTTAAAACTTGTTTTAGGTGTTTTTAGAAAACAAAAGTTGTCTGCTAACATTAAAAAGTATACATTTTGCACATACAAACTTATATTTCTTGGTTTTACTTTCACTGCTAAAGGAATTGAGACGGATGAAGAAAATATCAATGCAATTTAAGTTTGCTCAAGTCTTATAAGTGTGGATAATGTTAGAAGTTTCCATGGGTTGGCTAGCTTTCATAGAAGATTTGTAAAAGATTTTAGTAGCCTAGCCACACCGCTAACTAAAGTTATAAAAAAGAATATGGTTTTAAGTGGGGAGATGAAGAAGAAAAGGCATTTGATTTGATTAAAGAAACACTAACTAATGCACCTTTACTTGCTTTACCTAACTTCACAATAACTTTTAAAATTGAGTGTGATGCTTTAGTAATAGGTATTGGAGTTGTTCTAATGTAGGAATGAAATCTCATTGCTCACTTTAGTGAAAAATTAGGTGGAGTAGTCTTAAACTACCCAACATATGACAAGGATATGTATGCATTGGTTAAGACATTGGAAACTTGGAAAAACTATCTTTGGCCAATAGAGCTTGTGATACACACTAATTATGAATATTTGAAGCATTGGAAAGGTCAACACAAGCTAAACAAGTGGTAAACCAAGTGGGTGGAGTCTATTGAAATGTTAGCTTATGTGATTAAATTTAGTCAAGGTAAGGAGAACATTGTGGCTGATGCATTGTCTGAAAAGGTATGTTTTACTTCTATGTTATATGAAAAATTGATTTGTTTTAAATACATCAAAGAATTGTATGCTAATGATTTTGATTTTGGGAATGCATTTAATGCATGTGAGAAATTGGCATTAGGTAAGTTCTTTAGGCATAATGGATTTATGTTTAGAGAAAATAAATATTGTGTGTTTAAATGTTCATTGCATGACTTACTTGTTAGAGAAGGTCATAGAGGTGGTTTGATAGGACATTTTGGCATATCTAAGATATTAGATATTTTGTATGAACACATCTTTTGACCTCATACGAAGCGTGATGCAGAATGAATATATAAGGAGTGTATCACCTGTAGACAAGCGATGTCTAAAGTTAAACTTCATAGTTTATATACTCCTTTTCCTATACCTACTAAACCTTATATTGACATATCTATGGATTTTGTATTAAGTTTTCCTAGGTCTAAACGTGGTAGAGATTCAATCTTTGTGGTTATAGATAGATTTTCTAAGTGACACATATTATTCCATGTCACAAAATTGATGATGCTTCATGTGTTGCTGAACTATTATTTAGAAAGAATGTAAAATTACTTGGTATGCCTAAAACAGTTGTTTTGTATGGAGATGCTAAGTTCTTTAGTTACTTTTGGAAGACCTTATGGTGTACGTTAGGAGCTATGTAATTGTTTTCTACTACTTGTCACCCATAAACTAATGGTTAAACCGAAGGATGAATATGACTCTATCTACTTTGTTGAGGGCTATGGTTAAAAAGAGCATCAAAACATGGAAAACATGTTTACCACACATTGAGTTTGCTTATATTTGTAGTGTTCATTTTGCCACTAAGTTTTCACCATTTGAATTTCTTTAAGGTTTTAATCCTTTAATTCCATTGGATTTAATGTCATTACTTTTGTCTGAACATGCTAACTTAGATGGAAAGAAAAAGACTGAATTTGTTAAACATATACATTAGAAAGAAAAACTCAGCATTAAGTGAAGAGTGGAACAAACATGCAAAACAAGCCAATAAAGGGTATCACCAGTTGGTAGTTGAACTTTAAGATTAGGTTTGGTTACCTATGAGAAAAGAAAGATTTTTGGCACAAAGGAATTCTAAGTTGCCTCCAAGAAAAAAAGGTCTTTTTCAAATCCTTGAGTGCATCAATGACAATGTACATAAGCTAGATTTTCCCAATGTGTATAATATTAATGTCAAATTCATTGTTATTTATTTAAGTCTTTTTAATGTAAGTGATGATTTGATGACAAATCATTTTCAAGAGGAGGGGAATGATGAAGGTATGACTAAGGCTAACAAATGGAATGTAAACTAGCTTCAAATTCTAGTTGGATTTATTACAAGAGCTTGAGTTAAAAGATTGAAAAAACTTAATGGCAATAAGGAGAGAAATGTGCCACTATTGAAGGTGAGCCAAGATTGGTCCACATCATTAATGAATGAGTTTTATACTCATAAATTAAGTATCCTTAACTTAGAATTCTGTTAGTTTTTGAGTAAAATAGGATATGATTATGTTTAATTGCATGTTTTGATTTGTAGGACAAAAGAAAGTGAAGAAACAAACGTAATCAGAGAAAATTAAGAAAAATGAGCAAAAAATATGAGGAAGCCAGATATAACATCCAACACCACGATAGTAGTTTCCTAGAAACACTTTAGAAAGCTAGAAGAAATTTAGAAAATTCAGCCTTGTGATGGTGTATTCTCACCATCGCGATGCTAAAACGAAGAATTTAAGAAGTTATAATCCAAAATCCCAATGTCCCGACTTTGGACTCTAGTTAATTGACTACTAATTAGATGATCGGTTAATTATAATAAGACCAAACAATAATTTGTATGTCCAGTTCATTGTGTAGGTGACCATGGATTACATGTGAGGTAAATATACACTTGCATTATCTGTACAGTCTTTAATTGAGTGCCAGAAATCTTAATGAGTCTTTAAGTATTTTAATTCACATAGTGACATAATGGTTAAGTATCTATAGATATTTCTACTTGATCTTGGAAAATGCTAGTGGATAAATTAGGGTAACTTGAATGTCAATTAGATAATAATTTCTAGGTTAAAAAGATTAGAAATTTAAGGGGGATTAATTAGGATGAAATTAGAAACCCTAGAGTTTAATTAACTGATAAACTCTTCTTTCTTATTTTATTTTTTCATTCTTAACAAATCAATTTTCCAAATAATTCAATTGGAATTGGTATAAGTACAGTAGGTTAATAATTATAATCCTCATGGAAACAATACTTGATAAGCATGAATTAGATATTTGTTTAATGCAAGCATACACTATCATTGGCAAGTAATAAAGTTCTCTCTATATGTGAGTATTGTAACATCTTAAGTCTCTAATAATCTTAGATAAATTTGAGAATAAGTGAAAGACACATATAAACAAAAATTGAAGTAATTAGTTCCTAAACAATACTCTAAAGTCTTTTTAAAATATGTTAGTACATTTTATGGGTATAAATACTATATACAAAATTTTTAGGAGCATAATTAATAGAAAGATGATACAAATATATTTTTAGGATACTAGTAATCTTGGATTAGCAGCAAATTAAGCCAAGTTAATGCATATAAGTGGAGCTACCAAGTAGCACCATAATGCAATGTACCACCTAGTTAACCCCACTATACAAGATTATATTATAAACATGCAATTAAACATGAAGCCAATAGAATCACACCCCCTTTGCTTCTACATATCACCATTTCATCTTTCTCTTTACTATGTGAAATCTAACCAAGAAGGAAGCATAACTAGTAAACTTTAAGGGAGGGAGAGAGAAAAGGAAAAAATAGTAAGGGAATTCCTTCTTCCTTCCTTCTTTTCATCATGTGGTAGCGAGAGTAGGAGTTTGAGTGCTGAAAATTGAAGTCTTGCTCACCCTATTTCATGCAAGAATAGAGTTGATTATGCAAGAGAAACCAAGGGAAGAAGCAAGCTGAAAATTAAGAAGAATATGAGTGTTTTTGCACAAGGTAAGTTTTCCCTCGTGTAAAATTTGGTTTGGAATTTGTTACCCCCAATTTGGGTTTTACATGGGTGAATCTTGAGCATAAGATGTAGGGGGTTAAGTTTGAAAACATAGAAATCTAGTTGTAAAGAACCTTTTCTACCATCTAAATAGAGAACACGTTGAAACCTCATAAAATATGCACTAAAAAGCTTTTGATTCTGCACTTGAAATTTTACCTCTGTAAATTAAGTAATTCAACACTATTTTCCATTCAAACATATTGTAGTTATGTCTTTATATGGATTAAGATGTTGGAAACTCAAGGAATTGCAAGAAAACGTAGCCTAGAAACACAATAAGTAAAAACTAGACAATATGGTTTTGAATGATGTTTAGTGTGTTCATTATATATTGTATTCTTGAGTTTGATTGAGTAAATGGCCTTAAAATTCTCTAATTTTTAGTTTATAAATTTTGAAATATTGTTAATCAATTATGAAAGTTTTTGTGATTTTTGAAAACCTACAACTAGGCCATTTGGAATCAAACAATATTGAGAAGAATATGCAGGACAGTATTGAGGTGTTGATGAAAATTTTCAAAATTGAAGAAGTTAGATGTTGAAATTTTATGCTATGTTCTATACATTTGCAGCAAGATTTTCACTAAATTTGATACCATTCTGGGGAGTTTAAGTCATGTAATAAAATGTAGAAATTTTTTAGTGTAGGATTTTAACCAAAGCAAACCAGAACGAGGGAATTCATGAACAATTGGATTAGTTGAGAGGCCAAACGAAGTAGTTTTTATTTAAATTTTTTATGGTGATTATCCAACATATCTAGTATACTCTATATCAAATATCATGAATTTTTAATATGTTTTAGCCATCCAAATGAATAGAAAATAGAATTAAAATAGAACAGGAACCAAACTGCACTGTTTTGGATTATAGAGATACTTATAGGGGTGAACTTAGCCGTTAGGTGCTGAGAGGTCCACAACATAAAATAGACATGTAGAGTCACCTCCATGAAAATCCCTAGAATTTTTAGAGAGCTTTTGATATTTTTAATAATAACCAAACACTAACTAGAATTACAAGTTAATTAAGGGGAGGAAAACTTTTAAACTAGAGACCTAACGATTATAAGTGCTTATGTGCATGCATTAACCAAAATATTTTTGTATGTTGTAGTTTAAGTAGCTAGTTGTAACCTTGGCATCTTTGGAAAGGAAGTGGTTGTGTTAGAAATTGAGGTAGCTAGCTTTTCTTAAAACATTCATTTTGTGCTTATGAACATGAATGTATGAATTCTACTTTTTGCTTGACTATTTATGCTATGATGAATGATGGTCTAAAGATATGTTATATATGCATTCTCGAGAAACTTATGGGGTGCCCAAAGTGTGCCTAGTAAGCTCTATTTCTCTCACGTATTGGCCAATAGTAGGAGATGCATGAGCCCTTACAGGTATAGGACTCCATTGGATAAGTAGACCAAAATGTTATGGGTCTCTAGTTTGATCAAGATGATATACATATGAATAGTCAATGCCTATAATTCAGTAGAAATGATTAAGTTGTTTTAAGGACTAGAATGTATGTTGCTTTTATGAAAAATTTGCTAGCTATTGAGATTATCATTTCATCTTTTTATTTTCACATAATCACATTCTAGGTACTCAAGTAAAAAGTGAGTAACAGGGTTCCCAATGTTGACTTAAAATCTGTATATAGTTATGAATGAAAAATTTGTGTATATATGTAAATGCGGGATGGCTCAGTAGAGGGCCAAATCCCTATAAGTCAGTGTATATTTTGATGTAAAATAGATTATGGGATGTGTACATATTTGCATCTGGTAAGAAAGCCTTTTGTTGTAAATAATGAATCTCATACTTGTATAGTTTGAATCCCTTTCTTATTCCTAAGGATATGTACTTTGAAAATAGCCTAGAAATTTTGGATGCTCAACCAAGAAAAAATAATAATTATATAAATAAATATGCAACTTTCCAAGATATACAGATGATACGGGAAATGTATAGATAGAAATTTAAATATGTTGTTATTCTATCAGCTGTGATGTGTTACATATGAAGCTAGTCAGTAGGTATTACAAGTATAGAGTGTGATCCCGTGAGTATTCATGTTATCAAATAGTACACTTATAATAATCATTATCCTAAATGAATAGTTTGAGTTAAATTGATTAAGAATAAAATAAAATATTACTAAAATTAAAAAAAGCAAAAGAAAATAAGAATAAGTCAAGTGCTTGAAATTCTAGGGATTCTGATTTTACCATAATTAATCTATCTTAGATTATTTTATCTCTTTAATCTAAAAATTATAATCCTAATTGTCAGTCAAGATACCCTTAATTATCCACTAATATTTCCAAGGTCTAACAAAAATATCTTTGCAAGCTAATCTACTATGTCCTCATATGAATTAAACAAACACAGACTTATTCACATTTATGGCTCTCAATTAAAGACTACACGGATTAGATAAGTGTATTCTACCTCACATGCAATTCATTGTTAACTACATAATAAACTAGACACAAAAATTGCCTTCTAGTATCACTATGATTAACAAATTATCTAATTAGTAGCTAATTAACTAGAAGCATTAAGAACAGTATAAAAACTTAAAAAAGAAAAATAGTCCTTCAATTAAATTAAATAAAAAATCAAGGTTTCATAATAAGGCTATATCGCAACCTTAGAAAACAAATTAGTTCATAATTGAAAACACAAAAGTTCAGAAAAAGAAGAAGAAAACTCAAATTGAGATGGACTAGAAGTTGTCGCCAAGAGTGAGCCTAAGCTCATTTCCAAGTTTAATTTCATAGCCTAAGGGTCCTTTTAAAGTTTGCCCAAAGTCTTTCAATCCAACTCAAACTCTTTAAAAAAAACTTAATTATCCTCTTAGATTTACAATGCCAAAATCCAGTATCTCAACATTAGATCTCTCAAAACTTAAAATATGAAATTATATATCTTTTTCTTAGCTTTCAATAGCATCTTGAATATCTCAATTGAAGCTCAGATGAAAAAGTTATATTTAGATTAGTGAAACAATATCAAAACTGTCTAAAATTTGAAATTTTTGCTCTTTTTTCTTTATTTTCTCCAAATTCCATCTAATTCTCCATCTTCTTTCTACCTATAAAATAAACACAAAATTACACATAAATTTTAAAAGAAAAATACTAAAGACTAACAAAAATCTATGCCAAAAGTATCTAAATCATAAGTATAAAACTCACTCATCAAATACCCCCAAACTTAACTTTTCGCTTGTCCTTAGAGTCTAAACTAGGAATTGATTAACTGCAAATTTTCAAGGTCATGCATTGAGTGACAAGTTGTTTTGACTTATTGAATTTTTCCTCAAAATTTTCAAAGAATCAGTATTTCAAGAAAATCTTCAAAAATTATAATTATGTATAAACTTAACTTAAATGCAATTTATACTTCATCTTTTTGAATGTAGAGTGTGTGTATGCATAGCCTTGTGACATCTAACTACTTGCATGGAAATGAGTTTATGTAGCCTAATATTTTAAGAGTAGATTTCTAGATAAATTAATTTTTGAAACTCCAAAGTTTATTTTTCATGTCCCTTTCCACTAATGTAGACAAAGCATCACACCTAAGGTCAATAGGGCTTCCTTAAACTTGTAATGTAGCTTGAGCTTTAGGTAAGATAAAAGACATTAATTTAGGCTCAAATCACCCATAATCACATTATTATTCTAAATCCTTCCATAGAGCCTCTAAAGGTTATCAAGGGATTTCTCCCAAACTCATTTTCAATTTCGTTTTTGCTTTCAACTATTTTCTTCATATTTTTAAAAATTTTTTTTTTCATCATTCCACCTCATCAATTGTTTTTCTCACTTTTTTCTATGCAAATTTAGTTTTGTATTTTTCCTTCTTTTTCTCATTCCAATCCCGACCCATCCACCCTTTAACAGTATAGCTCTTAATATAATTTTTCAGAATGATCATGCATTTAAGTGAACAAGGTAAAGAAAAATTATGGATATTTTTATTTTTAGCTTAGTTAATAATGTTTGCAATAAAAGAAAATGTTTATTTAAGCTTAAAGTAGAGAGGCTAGGGATAAAATAATCTATACGTTGATTTAAAGGCTTAAATAATCTAAAAATTTCCTAAATCATATGTTAAATGAGGTGTAGCCTAGGATTTTATTTCAAGTAACAATCAAATAAGTTTTAGAGTTTTATTGAGATCATATCAATATTATTTGAGTAACATAAACCTTCTCTGAATGTTAAATCATTCAAATCCCTAAGGTTTGGGTGCTCAAAAATTTCAATACTCTTAAGTAAAATATAAATCACAAGAAAATTAAATTTACATATACTTACAATTTTCATCAATCTTTCAAGAGCTTTAAACATTTTAAAAAATATAATCATAGGCTTTAGTGTCATATACTCTAACAAGTAATTCAAAACACAATTTTTTTTCTAAAAATTTCAAACACAAACTAAAAGAATTAAACAATTTTTTTTTGGCAAAGAGAGTTTGATAATGAATGCAGAGCTTTTATCATGCTAAAAGTTTTGTGAAACCTCTCCTCCAACTTTAGAATTTACATTGTCCCCTAAAAGTAAAAGTAAAAAATTAAAATTAAAAACTAAGTCTATTTGGCTCGTGGATGGTTAGTTTATGACTCTCTGTTTTTTTTTGCTTATAGATGGGTTGCCTCTCGATAAGCGCTTTAATGGCCAAAATTTTTAATCTCTAAAACTAGGGTCATTAAGAGAAATTAGTGCCCCTTGCTCTTTGTAGAGCTTCACATTTTCATAAGAGTTACTCAAAAATACATAGTGAAGATATTCAAGTGCTAAGTTAATTGTTGAAGGAATAATACTTGATTCTTGCTATAGATTTTGATATATCTTTATTGCTGGTATTGCAGCATGAATTTCAAATTCCAAAGGGCTTTATTATGCTTACCTTTCTCTTCATCTTTTCCTAGTGATTCCTCATATTGCAATGCTCCTAAGGTGCATGCATAATGAAGTGGTTCTTCACTAATAGCAGGTAAATTAAATGCTTGAGCTAAGGTAATGAATATGTGATTAATAGGTGCATTAACTTCTTCCCAAGAGTTCTCAATGTGTTTTTCTTGAAAGAAAGTGATTACCTACTCTATTAGCTCTTTGTTACTATGAAGGGTCATAGGATTCATGTGCTCTTCTAGATCTTTCTCAATATTATTAGGTATAGAACTTTGGAATCTTTTTGTAGCAATTTTAGTGTACCGGACAAATTGAAGCTTTAGATTTTTTATGGAAGCATCTCAGCTCTGCATGCTACTTTTTAACCTTTGTAGAGTAGCCTCTATTGTTGACATATATTTCTTGGTGGTCCTTAAGAGTTTATTAGCATTCTTTAAGAGTTTATTGGTATTCATTATAAGCTGGGAAAGAGTCTCTTGTAAGGAAGCCTTAGCTAGCTAAGGCTGATGCGAAGGTTGAGGGATATTTGTTCTTGCCATATATTGATCAAGTTAACTATTGTTTGCTATAAGCTGTGCAATAGCTTCTAAAGAGACCTTAGATGGCTGAGGTTGTAATTAAGATACACGAGCAATAAATGGCTATATGCTATTGTTTGAGGAGAAACTTGGTTAATTGTGCCACTCTTGATCATAATTGTTAGAATAAAAATTGTTGTGCATATAAGAATTTCCAACAAAATAGATCTACACTAATTGAAGTGGAGCAAATGGACTGCCACCATTTGGATATTCAGGATCATAATAGGCTCCATAAACTGTGGGCGTAGCATAATCCTGATGTGCCCAATTATTTCAACTGTTCATGATCGTTGGATTTTCTCTAGCGATAGATATGTCCTCTTGAGATATCACCTGAAAATTCAAACAATTGCATAATGACTGAAGGAAAAAAAATTCAACTAGGATTAGGACTACGTAAGTTTAAAATTAGTAATCAAATCAATTATTGGCAATGACGCCAAAAACTTGTTAGACATGATTTAGATATTTATTTAGTGCAAGCGTATACTATCGTTATCAAATAATAAAGTTTTCTCTATATGTGAATATAAAGTGTCGATCCTATGAGGACTGATGTTATCAAATACTGTACTTATAATAATTTTTATCCTAATTGAATAGTTCAAATTAAATTGATTAAGAATAAAATAAAATGAAATAAAATAAAATTGAAATTAAAGAAAGCAAAAGCAAATAAAAATAAGTCAAGTGATTAAGGTTCTAAGGATTATGATTTCACTATAATTAATCAATCTTAAATTATTTAATCTAGAAATTATAATCATAATTGCCAGTTAAGATACTTTTAATTATCCACTAGCCCCTCCTACGATTTAACATAAATGTTTTTGCAAGTTAACCTACTATGTTTCTATTTGAATTAAATAAACAAATACTCATTAAGATTTATGGCTCTCAATTAAAGATTGTACAGACCATGCAAGTGTATCCCTATCTCACATACAATCCATAATTAACTATACAATGAACTAGACACACAAATTGCCTTCCGGTGTTATTATAATTAACATATCATTTAGTTAATGGCCAACTAACTAAAAGCATTAAGAAAAGTGTTTCTTATTTTTAGTTACCTAGTTTGATTAGGATTAAGTCACTTAGTTTTATTATAATTAAATTATTTCATTTGTTCAGGATTAAATTACCTAGTTTGTTAAGGACGTTTTGACATAAATTGGCCTATAAATAAGGTGAAGAATTTCTAAGGATTATATTTCCTTAGATAACTAAAAATTGTCTAATAAATTTTATTTTCTTAATTAAATATTTTTGTATCTTAAAAAAAATAGATATGTTATATGAAATATTTATGTACCTTTATTAATAAAAGAAACGAAATTAAGGATGTTACATTTCTCTCCCCCTAAAAGAAATTTTGTCCTCAAAATTTTAGAAATTACCTAATAAAAACAATTGCGGATATTTCTTCCTCATGACTTCTTCCAGTTCCCAAGTTGCTTCTTCCGATGTCAAATCTTCCCATAACACCTTAATAAGGGGAATGATTTTATTTCTCAGTTGGTTTACGTCGGTGTCCAATATGGATGCAGGTACTAGCTGGTATGTCATGTTCTCCTTTATTTGGATATGTTCATTCGTATTATATGTGAAGAATCTGGAAGATACTTCCGCAACTGTGATACATGGAAAATATTATGCAGGTTGGACAAATTAGGTGGGAGGGCAACTTGATATGCTGACGTCCCTACTTTCTTCAAATCTGATAGGGTCCCAAAAATCGCAGACTTAGCTTTCTAGTTTTGAGAGACCTACCAACTCCAGTAATTGGAGAAAGTTTCATAAATACATGGTCTCCTTCCTCAAACTCCAGAGGTCTATGTCTCTTATCGTAGTAACTCTTTTGCCAACTCTGAGCTGTAAGTATTTTGTCTCGTATCATCTTTTGTTCAATGGTTTGTTGAACTTGATCAGGACCCAGCAAGTTCTTTTCTCCTACCTCAAACAAACATAGTGGAGATCGGCACTTCCTACCGTATAAAGCTTCATAGGGGGCCATCTTAATACTAGAGTGATAGTTATTATTATAATCAAACTATACTAAAAGTAGGTACTTATCCCATCCTTTACCTTACTCTATCACACAGGCCCTCAACATATCTTCTAGGGTTTGAATGGTTTGTTCTGTCTGTCCGTCAGTCTGAGGATGGTAGGCAGTACTGAACCGCAACTAGGTACCAAAAGCTTCCTGCAACGCCTTCCAAAACCTCGACGTGAACCTCAGATCACTATCAAAAATGATATTTAAGGGAATTTCATGCAGTCTAACTATTTCTTGAACGTATAATTGGGCTAATTTATCCAGTGAATAGTTGATTTTTATAGGCAAAAAATGAGCAGATTTAGTTAATCTGTCAACTATTACCCATATAGAGTCATGTCCAACAGAAGTCTTGGATAAGCCCACCACAAAGTCCATTGAAATATTGTCTCATTTCCACTTAGGGATCCCAAGAGATTGTAAAAATTCTGCTGGCTTTTGATGCTCTATCTTCACCTTCTGACAAATGAGACATTTCTCCACCTACTTGGTAATGTCTTTTTTCATCCCTGGCCACCAATACATTCTCTTTAAATCCTGGTACATTTTAGTGCATCCAGGATGGACTGTGTATTTACTCTGATACGCTTCTTGCAGGATATTAGTCCTCAACTCTGTTCTTGAGGGACACAAATCCTTCCCTGATACATAATTGCTCCATCTTCCATGACAAAAAAATTACCTTGCTCTTTATGATCCTGTAAATATTCGTTGAGCTTGAGCCTCTTTGATCTGGGCTCTAAGGTCACACCCTATACTTAAACTATTAATGATTAGCTTCTTTGGAGTAAGAGTAGTGGCCAACTTCAAATTTCGAAACTCCTCTAGCATTTGCATCACATACACCATCATCTGGCTCATGTGTAGAGATTTTTGACTCAAGGTATCAGCTACAACATTCGCCTTTCTTGGATGATACTTTTTCTCAAACTTATAGTCATTAAGAAACTCTACCCATCTTCGTTGTCTCATATTTAACTCTTTCTGATAAAAAAAGGCACTTAAGACTCTTATGATCACAGTATACTTCAAATGTTGCACCATACAAATTGTGTCGCCAAATCTTTAAGGCAAACACCACCACTGCCATTTCAAGATCATGGGTTGGATAATTTCCTTCATGGGGTCTTAGTTACCTAGAAGCGTAAGCAATTACCCTCTTGTCTTGCATTAGCACACACCCTAACCCTTTTTTTGAAGCGTCACTATACACTTCAAAATGTCCTGTGGGGTCTGGAATAATTAAAATTGGAGAAGTGGTCAATTTTGTTTTAAGCACCTGGAAACTAACTTCACATTGATAAGTCCATTTGAAAGGACTTCCCTTCCTAGTCAATTTAGTCAATGGAAAGGCTATACGAGAGAAGTTTTGTATAAACCTCCTATAGTATCCTACCAAACCCAAGAAACTTCTGACTTCTGTAACTATCTTTGGTCTTTCTCGCCGAATCACTACTTCCATCTTGCTAGGGTCTACGGCTACCCCTTTATTGGAAATGATATGTCCGAGAAATTTTACCTCTGACAGCCAAAATCCATACTTCTCCAATTTGGCATACAACTTTTTCTCTTTCAACAATTGTAGCACGATTCGGAGATGTTGTTCATGTTCTTTCTCACTCTTAGAATATATCAAGATGTCATCAATGAATACTACCACAAATTGATCCAGGTAGGGTCAAAAAATGCGATTCATGTAATCCATGAAAATTGTAGGTGCATTTGTCAACCCGAAAGGCATTAGGAGAAACTCATAGCGCCCATACCTAGTCCTGAAGGTTGTTTTTGGTACATCCTCCTCCTTGATCCTAATCTGATGGTATCCCGATCTCAAGTCAATTTTAGAAAAGATGTAGGCTCCCTTTAGTTGATCTAATAAATCATTTATTCTAGGGAGAGAATACTTATTTTTGATAGTCACCTTATTCAACTGTCTGTAATCTATGCATAGTATCAAGCTTCTGTCTTTCTTCTTAACAAACAATACAGGAGCTCCCTAAGGTGATACACTTTGTTTAATGAATTGCTTATCTAACAATTCCTCCAACTGTTTCTTGAGTTCCTATAGTTCCTTCGAGACCATTCTATAAGGTGCAATAGAAATAGGCCCTGTTTCAGGTAAGAGATCAATAGAAAACTCTATCTCTCTCTTAGGAAGTAAGCCTAGAATATCTTATGAAAATAATTCAAGAAACTTCAGTTCAACTTCTAGATTTGATAAGTGCAAGAGAATGTATCCAAGTACTCCATTCTTCAACTCCCTATTGACTTGATTGACATTGAGTATTAATAACTGCATCTCCTTTTTTGAAGTAGGAGGTAGAAATTCATTGGTCTTGTTGCAACAATTCAGTAAGACCCGATTTCTAGACATCCAGTTTAACCCTATAATGACATCAATACCTTTTAAAGGTAGACAAACGAGGTCTACAGAAAAAGTTTTCTCTTGAATAGTGACCTGACAATCTTTACATACAGAGGAAGTTAAGATTCTTTCCCTCGTAGGAGTTACTATAGATAGCTCATAGGGGGTTTCAAAAATAGGATACTGAAACTCCCTAATACATTTTTCCGATATAAATGAATGACTAGCACCAGAGTCAAACAACACCATAAGGGCAAATCCATAGATATAGCATGTACCTTGGATCATATCGAGGGATTAAGTTGCCTCTTGGCCGTTCAAGGTGAAAACCCTTCCTTTTACTTGAGACTTCAGTTCCGGCTGCTTCCCCAAATTTTGTGGGCAGTTCCTTGCAAAATAACCCTTTTGTCTGCAATTGAAGCAAACATCTTATCCTATGTAACATGGCCGGTTACCATGCATACGTCCGCACTTAGTACACTTGACTGTGGAAAAGTTCTGTTGGAAGGGTCGGGGACTTGCAGTCATTGTCCTCTTGCCAGTACCCTGTCCTTTTCTTCTAACATTTCTGCTAGAGTTTTGTGGATCGTTCTTCAGTTTCTAGAAATTCTGTCTTTGTTTCTCATCCTCCACTGTCTTCAAACTCTTTTCCAAGAGTCTGCATTTATTTATCAAAGGTACAAACTCCCTAGTCTCCATAGCTACAACAGCATTCCTTATCTTCGGGTTCAATCCTGCTTCAAATTTAATAGCCTTCCATGCTTCATCGGGGTTAAATCGTAGGTAAGAGGAGAACTTAAACAACTCCTCGAACCTCACAATGTATTGGTCTATATTCATGTTGCCCTGTCTAAGTTGGAGAAATTCAATCTCCTTCTCTGCTTGCACAGTACTTGGGAAGTACTTTTCTAAAAAGGTGTCTTTGAACACCTGCCAGGTGATCTACCTTCCCTGGTGAGCTAAAAGTTCTTTAGCTCCACGCGACCAGTATTCTGCTTCATCTTTCAGCATATATGCAGCAAAGATAACTTGCTGCTCCTCAGTACAGCCCATCACTTCAAAGATTTTCTCTAGTTTCCTTATCCACCTTTCAGCTACAATTGGGTCAAAGCCGCCTGGAAAACAAGGTGATTTAGTCCTTAGAAACTCAGATATTCCGTTATCATTCCCTGCCATCCGGTTATTAACATCATTCTCACCATTCAGGTTATTAGCATTCTGAAGGTATTGTAAAATTTGATTTGTGGTTATGACCTGGTCTCGAATTGTCGTGGCAAGGTTGTGCAGGGTTTCCTCCGCATTGTTTGCCAGATTCCTCCTTGGTGGTGCCATTTTCTACTGTGCAAAAATAAAGTTATGCTGCTATTGAGGTGATCAAGCCCAATAGTTAGTTTTAAAATATTTAACAGTAGTCATAACACCACCTCGGCATATAGATAGGAAACACTAGTAATTTCTTATCTATATGAATTCACTTATCCCTTACGCAGTACAACCATAAACATACTCAAGACACTATAAGATCGATTCAGATAACCATTCACCCACTGGTCATCTAGGATCGACCTGCTTTGATACCAATTATGTAACAAATTTTTTTATTATTATTATTATACAATATAGAGTTCACATACACGTCATTAATCAAAACGTACGTACAACATATCAGACACATAAATATCTATATTTTATTTATTCTGATTGACCAATTCTGGAGATACAGGTGTGGGTGGTTGCACCTTCACCTGGATCTGAGCCAACTCGACCATAAACATTTTATTTGTTTCTAGGATCTACCCAACATAGAGTAACTCGATCCAACGTACACTAAAAGCCAGAGCCATAGAAAAACTTGCATAACTAATTTTTTGAACATGACATGGAAATATAGTGAGAATTAAATCCCAGTAAGTTCAACAATAAATCATCATCAATATAGCTTATCACGCCATGTTCATCTATATAAACTATAGCAAATATTTTTGGTCACATGAATGCACTTTATCTATGCACATGAAAATCGTACAGTAATGACATGTATGACATGATTAACTATTTTTAGAATATCATATGATGACTATCAATTTATTCTCATATCAAGTTACCCCGGTCAGGTTGAGTATTTTTTACTTTTCAGTACGGGCTTTTCTCGCTCTGTCCGACATGGCACATTCTCTTTTTATTTTTTATTTTTTATCATTAACATAATCATAATTGTTGGTAGGGCGTCCCCTACTGGTGCACCATACGGATCACCATGTGACTGTACTTATTTATTTTCTTTTCACATTAATAGTCAAAAATATGATTTCAATAACATGTATGTTCATCAAAATATAATTATTACCAAAAATTATTGGTAGTCATGTCATGAACATAACCATTTCAAATATCACTTTATAAAATATTTCCATGTCAAAATTTTACACTTAAGATGGTAAGAAATTTATGCAATGGCAATGGCTATGGTATATACTAGTCATCTATTATTTTTATTTATAAGATTCTTCTTCTTTTTTAAATATTATTTTTATTTCATTATTTTCTTGATGCAGGTTTTCATCCTATATGTCCTTCTCTTACTAACCAGAGTATAACTCCCCCATTTTAACTCGAATTTAGGTGATCTTGGTGTCAATTTAAAGATAAAACAAGTATCTAAAACAATTATGTTGAACAGTTTATCGAAAGATTAAGGAATCATGGTGATATTACTCCCTCAATATACATGTGATTTATTTTCGGGTAGGTTCTAACCTTTACTTCCTAATATATCCATATCTCCCTCATAATAATTCCAAATTGAGTGATTCCAGTGGCTAAAAATCTATGACACATATAACTATAATTTTTATGTTAACCATTTATTTTAATTCCCTACAGAATATTCTCAGAAATTAAAACATAGAAGCTATCCTAACATATTCTTCCCTGATTAACCATTTTCTGACCATTTATTACTAATAAGAACATATCTACCTCATATGGACTCCAAATTGAGTGATTCTAGTGGCTAAAAATCTGTGAAACATAGATCTACATTTTTCATGTAATAGTTTCTTTTAATTCCCTATATATTTATCCCATAAATTCAAACACAGAAACATATCTGACGGATTCTGCCCTGGTTAACCATTTTCTGACCACTGCTTACTAATCAAACCATATCTACCTCATATGGACTCCAAATTGAGTGATGCCAGTGGTTAAAAATCTGTGAGACATATATATACATGATTTATGTTAACGATTTGTTCTAATTCCTTACCAATTCTTCCCAGAATTTTAAAAACAAAAGCAAAATTTTTTTGCCACCCATAGCCATACCTATGCAAAACTATCTACACCAGCCTAAATATTCAAACATACATCACATGCAAGATTAATATGTAACATGATATAGCAACATCCATGACCAATCATCAAATTTCTAAGGACAAAATCCCACATAGATGTTGTAAATTTTAAAACTTTTCTTCAAAAAGAAATTTTGTTAAACTTATCTTGAGCACTTAGTCCTCTAGACTTCTCCTTTTTCTTTCTTCCTTTCTTCCTCTCCTTTACTCACTCTACCTTGCTTCTATTTTTTCCTCTCCCTCACTTAGACGAAATTCTAATGTTATAAGGGTGGGTTTTGCTTAAATAGACTATCAAATAATTCACCTTTCATGATCATGGGTCTACCTTATCACAATTAGGATGCACTTGGTTGATTTTTTGGAAAACAAACAACTCATATTCTTGTCTTCCTCTTCCTTAGTCAAGATATGCATAGGAAAAGGATATTTGTATTTTAAAAATTATGATAATATGTTCTTAAGATAAGGGACAAAGGTCCCTTTGATTAAGGAATTTATTTCATTTTTCTTTTGTCTTAATCAAGTATGATAGGTTTCCATTTTTAGGTGGCAAATTTTCAACCCTTGAATCTTCCTTGCTTAGCTAAAATTATTTGTGTAGGGTAAGGATGTTTTGTCATAATGCTATGTATTATTACCCACTTGCTAACATTATGAGTGTATGATATAGATGTTTTGTCCTAATGCCATGTATTATCATACCACTTGCTAAAATTATGAATGTAGGATATGACACCACTTGCTAAATTTTTGTCTTAATGCCATGTCACCTAATCTTGATTACACCATTATTTCATCATTTTATTTATTTGGTTTCTTCTTGGGTTTGGGATCATTCTTGCCCATTTTCTTTACTTTGGTTAAAATTCTACTTTTCATAATGGGTTTAGTCACATTTTCACGATTTTTTAGACTATCGGTCCAATTTCTATATCCTAGTCCAAGTCTATGTTTTATTTCTTCCTTGGGCTATCCTATTGGCTTGCTAAAAATTCATGTGAAGTAGAAAAACTCTATATGAAGTGTCCATAGGTGAAAGCTCAATTTATGGGTGGAGATACTAAACTTAGTAACTTTAGCTCTTAAATTAGGAAAAATTACTCTAATTCAATCTTCTTGAAATTTTAAGACCTTTACTTACTTCACAAAAATTTATCTTCATTACGCATGAATTTCACCTTTCTTTAGCATGTTTATTTCTAATATTTCCTCTTAGGTTTTCTCTCTCTACCTATTCCATTAATGTTAGAACATTTCTATGCATACATGTAAAGTGATGAATTTCTAAAGATTATATTTCCTTAGATAACTAAAAATTGTCTAATAAATTTTATTTCCTTAATCAAATATTTATGTATCTTAAAAAAAAATAGATATGTTACATGAAATATTTATGTACCTTTATTAATAAAAGAAATGAAATTAAGGATGTTACTGATACACCACCAACTGATGCTAGAGAATTATAAAAGGGAAAAAAAAGTCGATAAAGCTATGTACATGCTTTCAGCCACCATTGAGGAATTCTTCCTTAATCAAATTGAAGATATGAAAATACTGAAGAAGGTTTGGGACACATTTGTCACACTCTTTAGAAAGAAAAAAAATGCAAAGTTACAGTGACTAGAAATTACCCAATGACTTTTTGACAACAGAATATGCCAATAAGTCAATATTTTTCTAAATTCAAGCCAACATGCATGTGAGGATATTTCTAAATTAGATCCCCCATGTTTCTATTAATGAAATGAGGACGAGGAGAGTTATCATTTTTAGATTAAATGTAAACTATAATGGCCTCGTTACCATGACAAGAGGTTGGGCCAAAGAACTAACTTTTACAAAGTTGGAAAGTATTTTGACCAATGAAGAAGCTCTAGACTCACAAATGTCTAGAGACTCATTAAAAGAAGAGGAAAATTCTTTTTAGCCAAACGAGAGGTAGTAAGGAGCGAGACAAGCAAGGGGAGCACAAGAATAAAAAATATACTACTGGACGTCAAAGTGAATGGCAAAATATCCAGTAAGGAATATATCCTCATTCAAAGAGTAGTTGAAAAGTATGATCAAATTCAAAGAAAATCAAGTGGTTGTGGTGGCAAATAACTCCAAACTCCCCCTCACACACACATTGGGAAAGTAGTGATATCCTATCCATGATGATAACAAGGTTTGTTTACCATTTTCCTAGGATGAAGAAAAATGAACTTTTGATGTCTTATTTAATGTAGGAGGGGTACTATGTGTGTGCATATATATATATATATATATATAAAGTTAAAAATAATTAGCACACTAGTGATAAAAGGTTGAAAACTAGATCTATAGAGACAACTTACTTAGATAATACACAAAAAATGAGATCATTGATTTGCGGCGCGCATATCTTGTACATGTTAGTCACCATAGATTGAATGTGGATGAAGAAGAAATGCTAAAAGGGCTACCTCAACTTAAAAGTATCACATAATATCATCAGTACTGGGTCCAAGTATGGAAAGGAGTATTAATTAATATATAAGAAGTTAAAGTTTCAAGATAAGAAGCCAATGGATTTGGTTCACCGAGACGTGTTCAAACAAGTTAAGCCAACTTCGATTAGCAAATATCACTACATGAATACATGATGATGTTTATCAACGATTTTTCAAACCACATTTGAATAGATTTTATAAAGGAAAACACTAGTAGAAAACAGATACTTCAATATAGAGACAAAAATGAATATTAAAAAATAGAGACAAAATTTAGAGACAAAAAATTTCATCTTTAATTGTCACGCCCCTAATTTTAGAGCACATGAAACACATACTTTACGAACATATATTTTTCATAACATGTATAATACACTCTTTTACAGATAGGTATTCCCATGTATACACAATATATAAACAAAATTTATAAACATCAGAGTAACAACAGAAGCAAGAATCCTACCTATAGAGTTCAGAGCATATTCTAGAGTACAAGTACAATATAATCAAAATCTATGAGGCATGTAAACAATGTAGGCTCACCCAGAGATCATGTCGTCTAGCTGGTCAACTATCTGAAGTGAAGGACCAAACTCTATATTTTCATCTGGAAAAAAATGTAGAAATATTGTGTAGTGAGTTTGACAACTTAGTGAGCAGATAAAACCTCTTATAACCTCTTAGGTCTACATATGGATGTACTCATATTTTAAATTTATCACATCGAAAATTACAGTTCAGAAGTACATCCATATGGGACCCACATTTTCAAATATTTTCAGTTCAAATCACATTCAGATATCTATAATCATATATGATACAATATGATCGTTAATCAAATATTGATATGGATTAAAAAAATTTCTTATAAAAATATTAGGAGGATCCCATATCAGAGTTCAATCCCTTCCGTACTTTGTTGGTGTAGGATTTGCCTATATTTAGCATCTCAGCCAAGGTTTGTCCTACCACCATTCAAGAGGACACGCGAAGGAACTCTAATATGGGCAATTTTCCAAACACAAAGCAAGGGAAGGCAAATCACATCTCATATAACTGGAATTTCCCCCATATATGAGGCATTTCGCTCTCCATCACATATCATATCCCGTGTGTTGGCTCTCATACGAGGCTAGCACCACCCCTGCTAGCTGAGGTATCAAGATGAACCAGGGCTAACATCACCTCCTGTTAGTAAACAGTGTTTGTAATAGGATTTCTCCATACAATTATCATATGCACATATTCCATATCATTCAAAACAGAGCTTTCAGCATAATACAGAATCTTAGTCTCAAAATAGCTTATCTATCATAAATTCTCTAATTAGGGTTTATCACATATACATGTCATTTCTCGAAGCAATCATATAGCTTATTAAATCAATATCACGTGCATGAATATTCATTTCACCATTTAATGAGAAATACATGAATGCATGTGAAATCAGATATACCATGAGTTTAGAAATCTAATTTTCAAAATTATACTCTTCTTGAACTATATTCTAAATTGTAAGCAATTTAGATAATTTTAATGCATTTCAGAAATATATAAAAGTGTAAATATCTTATAAACATAATCAAATACATGTTTAAAGATTAAGAAGAGTATATGGTAAGTCATAGAAAGAATCATCTACTCACAAAGTAAGGTTCCAGGTTGGACAGCCCTAAAATGCACTTTTTCAATTCACATTTGACTAAATAGACCTCAAAAACGTGTTCGGAGGGTCCAAAAACCTAGGAAATGACTCTAAAATTGTGCAATTTGGCCTTCGAAAACTTGGTCAACACTAGTCAACTATTGGGTACTTTTCATGGTAAAAAAAATACTATTTACTATCAGAAATCACTATTCACTATACACAAAAAGTTGTTAGATGACCGAAAAATTTCATATCCTACTGTTTATCTAGCTCTTGAATCCATCTACGGTGTTAGATTTTCAATTTGAGGTCTCTAAGTAAGAGTTTTAAAGTTTATCTTTTTCTGAAATTTTTTATTTCTGATCTACAGTGATTGTACGGCTGATTTGAAAAATTGTTCTGTCAAAATTATAGTATTCTCCGTCCTGAATCCAGTGGTACCCTCAGTTTTGAGATCGGAAGCTAATAGACACTCCAGATCTAGAGAGAAAAATAGAGGTTACTATTTATACTATTCATCAGTTACGAATCGGGATTTCTGAACCTCGCTTCCGTCTCCCCTCTTCTTCTTCTTTCCTTTTTTTTATTTTTTATTAATTTAATAATTAAATATTTAAAATTTAAAATTTAAAATTTATTATTTTTATTATATATATAAATACTATTTTTCATCCTAAAATATCTCAAAATTTTTTAAAAAATTTACATTATTATAGAACTTTAGTTAAACTCTTAAATCATGACCTTTTTTTTTTTATAAAATTTTAATAAAACAAATCACAAAATAAATATCTTTATACATAATAAAAGAAAGAATATTTCTAAAAATAAAACAAAAATTTATTAGAGACCAATATAATTATTTTAAGCAAAACAAAAATATATTTTATTTTATAAAAAAAATCATTTAAAATAAAAATATTTTTTTTTATCGTAAAACATTATTATTTAAAAATTACGGGATATTACACTAATTTTTTCGTATATAATTTCTTCTCTATTTGTTTTTAAAGACAAAAAAAATTTCGTCTCTAATTTTTCATCTTTAATTTTGTCTTTATTTGTTGAAGCACTTTTTTATGTATTATTAGAGATGAAAAATTAGAGAGAGTTTTTTACATCTCTAATTTTGTTTCTAAAAAAATAGAGACGGAATTAGAGATGAAAAAATTAGAGACGAAAATTTTCGTCTCTAATAATACTATTTAAAAAATTAGAGACAAAATTTTTTTATCTCTAATTTTATATTTCTATTTTAAAAAAATAGTATTTAAAATATTGTTAGACACATAATTTAATGACAAAAAAATTTCATATCTAAATTTTTTATTTCTAAGTTTGTCTTTACTTTTTGTCTCCAAAATTTCTGTATCTAATTTTGTCTTTACATTTTGCTAAATTTTTTATCTCTAATTCCATATCTATTCTTTGAAATACAAATTAAATTATCATTAGAAAAAGAATTTGAATTTCATTTGATTTTTATAAATAAACTAACGAAATAAAAACTCATATCCCCTTAAATCTATTTATTGTATTTGATTAATAGATTTAACTCTAATTTTGATTTTCATGAAATACAGATTTTTTCCTATATAAAAAATGATTTTACCTCGAAAAATTGATAAAAAGAAAAAAAGTGGAATGGAATAAAAAATAAAAAGAATAAAATACCTTTCACCATCCACTCAACTTCTTCATTGGTAAGTAAAATGAGATAGTAAATTCATAGACTGGATTGAGCACAATAAGGCTAAACAAGAATAAAGGGATCACAAAAGGTCCTATTTAGTAAAATGCACATAACTTTCAATTTGGATAGAGTTACGAAATCCATTTCTTATCATTTCGAAACTCATTAGAGTGCAATGATATGTGGCAACCAGAATTTATTTGGTTGACACTACAAGAAAAGCGGGGAATGGCGACGGGTTTTTAACGACGGTCACAAAAAACCGTCTCTAAAAACAAGTTTAACGACGGTTTATGAACCGTCGTTAAAGTTGGTTATCTAACGACGGTTTTCCGGAAAACCGTCGTGAAATACGGACAGTTAAGATCCAACCGTGGTCATCTGTGACGAAGGGAACTATTTGACGGATATTACGACGGTTTTTATAAAACCGTCGTAAAATTACAACGGTTAGACATAAAACCGTTGTGATTTTATGACGGTTTCCGTAACAACCGTCATTATTTAACGACGGTTTAATTAAAACCGTCGTGAAGTTATAACGTTCGGAATTCGGACCGTTACTCGATGTTCGTGTAGTTTAACGACGGTTGTAGGAGGAATCGTCGTTAAAGTTACACGTTACGACGGTTCTTTTTAGAAACCGTCGCTAAACCCATTTAGCGACGGTTGTTGTTTGGTTTAACGACGGTTAATAACCGTCGTTAAACCGCGCGTTCGTCTATAAATTGAAAAGACCTCTTTATTTTTCTTACAACAGTTTCTTGATAGATTATTTTTACATAATACACTCTATGAAATTATATTGCTTTCTTTTTCAAATTTTTGTACTGTGGTGTTCTCTGCGACTTGTTTTATTTATTCTCAAGGTATGTCATTTAATTTTTTAATTGGATTTGATTTTTTTTTTTTATATTGTATGTTCAAAATATTTTCTTATATTATTTTTTATTTTATTTTGTGAAGATATTGTGACGTTGGGGCGACACTTTATTTTTGATTTTTGTGCGTTATTTATTTAGAATCATTTTGAAGGTATGTAATTTAATTAATTAGATTTTGAATGAATTTATTTCAAATTATTATATGTTAGATTGAGATAATATTAGATATTTTATTTGCTTACTACTTTTGTTATAAATATATTTGTCATTGTGATGTACATTATTGTATGAATCAATTTTAAAATTTGTATTATTTTTGTGATATTTATGATGTTTAATATTATAATATATAGTATGTTCGTTGAAAACATGTAAGGAGAAATACATTTATATAATAACATAAATTTAGTAGATGAATTGAAGTGTGTAATTGATTAGATAAAATAATAAATTTTAATAAATAAATAGAGTAAGTATTGAAAACAATTTTTTAAAAATTGTGACACTAATTTAAAAATATACGTATATTTTAATAAAAATTTAAGAAATATATATAATATTATTAATTTAGTATAAAATGATAGTGAATTTTGTTTTAAATACAAGTTATTTACTATTTTTAAAATATTATTAAAATTAATGTAAATAAATTGAAAGTAGTTATTATATTGATAAACGTATTTAAATAATATATATCAATTAATAATAGTCAAATTATATTACAGTTGTTAATAAAATAGTAAAATATTTATTCAGGTGATGAAATAAAATAATAAATATTAATAAATAGACAAAATTAGTATTAGGAATTAGTTTTAAAAAAATAAAACTCATTTAAAAATACACATAATTTTTAAAACATGGAAACAAATTTATAATAACATAATTTTAATATGTATGCTAGTAGTGTAATAATTTTTAATGAATTAATAATAACATAAATTGAAAGTAGTTATTATATTGATAAACGTATTTAAATAATATATATAAATTAATAATAGTCAAATTATATTACAGTTGTTAATAAAATATTAAAATATTTATTCAGGTGATGAGATAAAATAATAAATGTTAATAAATGGACGAAATTAGTATTAGGAATTAGTTTTAAAAAAATAAAACTCATTTAAAAAAACACATAATTTTTAAAAAATAGAAACAAATTTATAATAACATAATTTTAATATGTATGCTAGTAGTGTAATAATTTTGAATGCACTTTGTTGTTACACTAGATTCTCTATTAAAGAACTAACAAGATTTTATATGTAATTGAGTAGAATTATTCTTGAATATATGGCCCTTATATGGGCCACATATTTTATTTTTTTAAATAGGGAATTAAAATTTCAATTCTTTATCTGAATTCGTTATAAATTTTACCATGTAAATACTATAATTGAAATCTTTGCGGTAGCTGTAAAATAATATTTTAATTTTTTACTGCTAGTGGTTTTTCCTTTCCAAAAAATTTACATTCGTAGAAATTTGATCATGAAACTCATTATTTTAATTAATTACACTAGATTCTCTATTAAGGAACAAACAAGATCTTAAATGTAATTGAGTAGAATTATTCTTCAATATATGGCCCTTGTATGGGCCACTGATTATACTTTTTCAGATAGGGAATTAAAAATTTCAATTCCCTATAAGAGTTCGTTAAAAATTTTACTATGTAAATACTATAATTAAAATTGTAACGACAGATGTAAAATCATAATTCAATTTTTTTTCTGCTAGTGGCTGTCTTTTCCAAAAAATTCATATTCGTAGAGATTTGATCATGAAACTCATCCTTTTAATTAATGACAACAACGAAGATTTTTTATTTAGTGCTTCATTAAATGTCTATTATCATAAAATTTGCCAAAAATGTTTTACATGTAAAACATTTTACACCTCTTCAAAATGTGTTGTGTTTTATGCACAATCAATTGCAAATCCCTTCTCATGTAAAATAGTCATGTTTTCTTTTAGTTCAGATTAAGAGTTATTTAAGTTAATTGATATCTAAATTCATAAATATTTCAGAAATGGATAAATCTTGGATCAATAAACCTCGACATTCAATAGAGTACTTAAATGGTTTAGACGGATTTTTGGAATTCGCAAATGCTAACTCTGGGGTCGAAGGTAGAATAATATGCCCATGCCCAAAGTGTAGATTCAAAAAATGGCAACTCATCGAGGTCGTGCGCCAACATTTGATCGTCAAACTATTTTCGGAGGGATACACTTTTTGGAGTTTGCACGGAGAAATGATTACAGAAGAACCTGCTGTAAGACATGCTATAATGCCAATTGAGGTCTCAGAACCCATAGTTCGAGATGACCCTGTCTAGAACATAGTCCGTGATGCATTCGGGATTCACCCCGAAAATGAGAGTATCGCTTCTGTGGATATGCCAGTTCCGCAGTCAGCAGAAAGGATGGATGATAGTGTCAAAGATTTTTATGAGTTACTGAAAGATGGTGAACAACCGCTCTATGAAGGTTGTGAAAAGTATTCAAAACTGTCTTTCTTGGTGAAGTTGTATCACATCAAGTTTTTGTGCGGCCTCAGCGACAAAGCAATGTCGATGGTACTTGAGTTGCTTGTCGATGTATTCCCAGATGCCAAGATTCCACCTTCATTTTACGAGGCTAAAAAAATCATTAATAAGTTGGGGTTGAACTACAAAAAAATTCACGCATGTCAGAATGATTGTATGTTATACTGGGGTGAGCATGAAAGTAGAGAAACTTGTTGTAAGTGCGCAGCACCAAGGTGGAAACCGAAACGAAAGGGGGAGAAGCAAAAAAAGGTGCCTAATAAAATTCTTAGATACTTTCCAGTTAAGCCAAGATTGCAGAGGTTGTTCATGTCTTCTAAAACTGCTGAATTTATAAGATGGCATTCTGAAGCCAAAATTTCTGACGGCATCATGAGGCATCCAAAGTATTCTGAGGCATGGAAGAGATTTGATCTTCTGAATCCTCAATTTGCATCAGATACGAGAAATGTTCATTTGGGCCTTGCAATAGATAGTTTCAATCCATTTGGAAACCTATCTACAAGTTACAGTATATGGCCAGTTCTGCTGATTCCGTACAATCTTCCTCCTTGGATGTCTATGAAACAGAGTTCATTCATGTTGTCAATGATAATTCTAGGGAAAAAAGCACCGGGGAATGATATAGATGTGTTTTTACAGCCACTAATTGAAGAGCTGAAGGAGTTGTGGGTTGAAGGTGTTAAGACGTACGATACATTTGGCAAAGAAATGTTCAATATGCATGCAGCTCTTTTGTGGACAATCAGTGATTTCCTGGCCTTGGATGTTTATCAGGCTGGAATACTCATACTGGATTAGCCTGTCTGTACTGTAACTTTGACTCTACTCCAGTCCGTCTCCCTCACAGTCGGAAGTGGTGTTTTATGGGACATCGCCGCTTCTTATCTCTGGGTCACAAATTCAGGCTGGCCCGCAATAGGTTTGACGGAAAAGAGGAAAGAAGAAACCCTCCTCCGCAACTGAGTGGTGTAGACATTTTCCGACAAGTCGATGATATTGAAGTTGTCTTTGGAAAAAATGTGGAAACTGATGTTGGGACTCAACAACGGCGTTCCCGAGGTCAGGGTTCGGTTGATGCTGGAACTCAACAATGGCGTAAGAAAAGTATATTTTTCAAACTTCCGTATTGGACAAATAATATGTTGCGTCATAATTTTGACGTAATGCATATTGAGAAAAATTTCTGCGATAACATCATTTACACTTTACTTAATGATTCCGGCCGTTCAAAGGATCACGTAAACGCGCGGAAAGACTTAAAGGAGTTTGGTGTGAGGCCTGAGTTGTGGCCTGATGATGGCGGTAAATATCCACCTGCTTTGTTCACGTTGACAAATGCAGGCAATGAAGTATTTCTGAAAACACTTAAGAATGTATCTGTGCCTGACGGTTATTGCAGTAATATCTCCAGATGTATTGATGTAAGACAGCGTAAGATCGGAGGACTAAAAAGTCACGACTGTCATATCCTTATGGAACAACTATTACCATTAGCCATAAGAAAGACACTGCCGAAGCCGGTATCTGCAGTTCTGATCGAGTTTTGTTCATTCTTCCGGCAACTGTGCTCCAGATTTTTGAATGTTAATGAACTTGATCAACTTCAAAATCGAATCATTATGACGCTGTGCCATCTTGAAATGTTATTTCCACCATCTTTCTTTACAGTCATGGTGCACTTGACTGTACATTTGGTCATGGAAGCGAAGTTAGGAGTATCAGTCCAATATCGTTGGATGTATCCCGTCGAAAGGTAAAACATTAAAAACACATAATTTCAATTTCTTGCATTATTGTTAATCCAATTTTATTCATTTAATCTATGTTCTCTAGATACTTGGGTAAACTTAAATCTTTCGTACGGAATAGAGCAAGGCCAGAAGGCTCAATAGCAGAGTCGTATATTGCAGGAGAAGTTTTGTTATTCTGTTCTAGATACATAGATGGTGTTGACACTGTCTTCAATCGTCCTCCTCGTGTGGATGATCGACCCGATGTTGGGACATCTGACAGGAGTTTGTTCCCACCAATAGGAAGACCAGTTAGTGGATTTGATTATTTCACCATTTCTCCCCAGGAAAAATTGCAGGCTCATCGGCATGTCTTAACAAACTGTAAAGAAGTTGATCCTTACTTACAGTAAGTTAACTCACACTTAGCTACATGATTATACAATTTTTCTTCCTGTGTAGCATTAAGTGTTTAGACAATGTTTTCTCAACAGAGAATTTAGAGACTATGTACGGCATAGTTTAAGAAGTCGGACGCGATCATCTACCGAGATAGACAAAAAAGTCCACAGAGAATTTGTCTCTTGGTTTTCGCGTCGTGTAAGTATTTCAACATGGTCACATTTAATTCATATGTCAAATATGAGTACAACTCATCCTTTATTCGTTTTCCAGATTGTAAATGATGCCGATGGATCGCAGTGTGCTGATTTAAAATATCTCGCACTTGGTCCACTAGATAGAGCACGTCAATACAGTGCTTACAATGTCAATGGATTCAAATTTCGATCTTTAGAGCGAGACCAAAGGATGACATCTCAAAATAGTGGAGTTTACGGTACTTTCGGGACGAGGAGTTATGCAAGTACTAGTGATACGAATATGCAATTTGGTGGCGTCCCGTATTACGGAAAACTATTGGACATTGTCGAGTTAAACTACCATGGCCATTTTACAGTCGTATTATTTAAGTGTATGTGGGCCAACACAACTACAATGAGAGGAATTGCAATTGATGACTTCGGGGTGACATCGGTTGATTTTTCTCGGTTGATTCACACTGGTGAAAATGATGATGACGAACCATACATTCAGGCATCTGAGGCTCATCAAGTATACTATGTACAAGATGAGTTGGACAAGAACTGGAGTATAGTGATGCATTTAAAACCCCGTGACTTATATGAGATGGGCGATGAAGATGAAAATCTTATATACGAGAGCGATCCGTTACACACGCAAAATTTAGAAACATTGTTTCCAGAAGAAGAAATTAATTTATGCTTGTTACGGTATTAGTTTTGCTGTTGCCGCCTATTTATATATATTTTAGACTACTTATAATTACTGTACTATTTTATTTATTTCCATCACTTTTATTAGGCAAAATTTATTTTATAATTGTTTTATTAATTTCATTTTGCCAGTAGCGGTGACGATGAAGAAGGCTAGATCAGACATGGCAGGGGCGTCCAGTTCTCAGACTCCCACGCCCCGTGGGGCGATCAGTGAGGGCGGAGAGCCCATTATGGAGTCGGAGGCTGCCGCATCATCAGTCCCTCTTAGCGACTCGCAGCCACTGGATTCGCAGGCCGTCCCCTGCACACTCCCCCCACCCGACGCTCAGGCACCGGATGACGATTATTCGTTCGATTTTGAGACGATCTTTGGCGGTGTAGAGGCGGAGCATCAGCTCGGTGAGCAGGAGCGCAGACGCAGGAGGAGTTGGACAGTTGATGTAGTCGGTGAGTATTGTAATCATGTACACTTTATGCGCTTAATAATTTAGTCTTAGTAATCTAATATATAATTGTCACTAATTATTTTGATAGACAGGACCGGGCACACGACGTCCAGACAGTTGACTGTCCATGACGTATGGGCCCTACCTGAGCAGTCAAAGGTGGTTGTCCAGTTCAACGACAACCACCAGCCTATCGGAGACAGTGGCGATTTGCTCGGTGTCTTCCTCGGCACCATCGGTGATAACTTTCGGTTATTCCCGATCTCTTACAAGGATTGGAGGAGCATTCCTCAGCAGTCGAAGACGAATGTCTTCGTAAATAATATTCAGGTATGAAAACATATATCTTTTGTAATTAATTATATTTATTTGTAATTTATATATTATTTATGTGTAACTAATTTCTTAATTTCGTTTGCAGACACATTTTATTGTGACGGATCAACACAAGAAACTGATCATGCAGTTGCTAGGAGCGAAATGGAGAGCAGCATGATACAATATATTCCGCCTGGCATACGATGGTACGAAGACCAGAGATCAGTTGCGGAGTGAAGTCCCGACAGGCATCCCACCTGATCAGTGGGCAACTTTCGTAGATTATCGCCTAGACACGAAGTCTAGGGTAAGTTGTTAATATATATATTTTTAAAATTTAACTTTTAAATATTGTCACTAATTATTTTTCCTATGTGATTAATTAGGATGTGGCTGCGAAGAATAAACGGAATAGAAGACAGCTGACAATGCCACACACTACTGGATCGAAGAGCCTTGCACGTAAAAAGGCGGAGATGGTAAGTTTAAATTTATAAATATTTTGTTTTTTTAAATGTTTATAAGACTATAATCATAAATTGATTGATTAATCATTTTAATATTCAAGAGATTGAGCTTCAGGGTCCAGTGACTCGTGGTGATGTATGAACGGCAGCTCATAAAAGAGCTGACGGATCATACATCAACGACAAAGCTCGGGCTGTTGCGGTGAGTAATAAAATCTTATCAACCTTAAGTGGATAATTATTTAATTTTTAGATAATGTTTAATATTATTAATTTCCTGTTATTGAATGTTAAGAGAAAATTGTTTCGATCCAGCAGGAGGACAGCTCGTCCCAAGAGCTCTCGACGGCCGATTCACTTGCGAGAGCTCTTGGCACTAAGGAGCACTCTGGCCGCGTTCAAGGATTTGGGTTGGGTGTTTGCCCAACTCAAGTCTTCGACCGTAGTTCATCTGGGTTGAGCTCACAGTTTGGGCCGTCATACCACGACTTACAGAGTGAGGTGGAGCGCCTGAAGATAGCTATGCAAGAGCGGGACGTCGAGCAGCAGCGCCTGAAGACAACTATGCAGGAGCGAGACGCTGAGCTCCAGCGACGAGATGCTGAGCTCGCAGCACGCCAAACACAAATGGAGGCTGCTATGACGTTCCTACTACAAAAATTTCAGGGTCAGCTGCCACCTGAAATTTCAGGACTTCATAGTCCCGGACCTAGAGTAACATTTTAATACATAAAAATTGTTGGTATAATTTTTTTTATTTTAATAACATTCAAAAATTTAACAAATAAAATTGATTTTTCAGGACCCCAGCGATCGTAGTAGTGGGCATCAGCGTGATCAGCATCCGTAGGGTTCGGAAACTTGATTTAGTTATTATATTTGTATATGTAATTTCGTCACTTTTGTTACTATTAATTTTCTGTATATAAATTTTTTATATATATAGATTCATTATAATTCAATAATTTATGCATTTTTAGTATCTAGTTAAATATTATTAAATTTTAAAATATAATTTTCAATTTTTAAATAATTCAAACGCTTAATTATTATATAATAAAATAAAATATATAAAAATTAATTTATAAAATATTAAAATTATAAATTAATTTTTATTTTACATAAAAATTTAATAATCAAAACAGCATTAGTAGTATTATGAATAGTATAAAATATTATATTTTAAATTACAAATAAAATTGTTATAAAAATTTTAATTAATTTTATTAATTAAAAAATAAAAAATAAATAGAAATAACGCCGGTTTTTGTTCAAAACCGTCATTATAATTAAGAAAAAAAAATAACGACGATTTTTTGTTAAAAATCGTCGTTATAATTGAAAAAAAAAAGATTTAACGACGGTTTTTGTGCAAACCGTCGTGATATTTAATTTTATTAATTAAAAATAAAAAATAAAAAATAATTATTAACGGCGATTAAAAACCGTCGCTATGTCTGGTTTACCGACGGTTATTGAAACCATCGTTAAACCAGACATAGCGACGGTTATTTCCACGGTTGATAAAACCGTCGCTAGACCTAGAGTTCCATGACGGTTTGAAAACCGTCGTTAATGGACTTAACGACGGTCGGAACCGTCGTTAAGCCTACTAAAAAACCGTCGTAATACCGCGGTTTTGTTGTAGTGTGAGGTTGTTTGAGGCCCAAAAACCCCTTAAAAATGTGAGTTTTATGTTGTTTTTCTATTTTTTGTGTGGTTATTTTTAGAGATTTCTTTGCTATTTTCGCATTTAATGTTGATTAGTATTTTGTCTTATATTATTTCTATTTAAGCCTATATTACTAAGATTTTGAATCAATAAGAACATCTCAAAGCTAATATACAATTTTTAAATTTTTCATATTCACTTTCAATTTTATATTTTTTAAAATTGATGAATAAATATATTTTATTAATATTATGAGTGTATATATATATATATATATATATATATATATATATATATATATATATATATTTATTTATTTATTTATTTTTATGATGGTTGGTTTCTAAGAATGTACATGGACTTCCGGAACAAGACTTTGGTTACTATGCCCACAAAATGTTTTAACTAAAAAATAATTTTTAAAATATACACTTACATTTTTTAAATTTTAAATTAACCAATTATAAAATTTATACTTTATGCATTTTAAAAAAAATGATAATTAATTATAAATAATTTAATTTAATGTAATACATATAATTAAGAGGTCAAATTAATATTTTTTTAAAACTTAAAATAAGAGTAAATAATGTAATTTTTTAAAAAATCTTGAAAGAATATGAATATAAATTTTATAAATTTTTAAAAAGAAGAAGAAAATGTGAATATATTTAAAAAAAAATTTAAAAGAGAAGAGCATAGTCTATTAAGAAAAATAGCATTGATATTTAAAATATCAAAATGTTAGTGTGCCACACTTCAATTTTTAAGATTAACCTTATTTTATTTTTGCCCAGGAAAAAGCTCCATATGAAAATCCACAAAAATTCCCTCCATTTTATTTTATTTTTTAAACTATGGCCGCTCGCTTCTCCCATCGTGCCCAGCACCTTCTTTTGTCTAGCAGCTTCTACTCCCCTGTAGCAACAATTTCTTCAACAACTCAACCCCAATAAGCTTAGGTGAAGTGGGAGGGTGGGTGTATAATAAATAGATTGAAGATCTAAGACAACAAAAATTGTGAGGAAACAACATCAATCGTGACCTCCTGTAACAAAAAATCGAAGCATTGTTCATAGATTTAATCCTATAATTTATTTTTTTCGCATTTTTAGTGCTTTTAAGAAATTTTGACCATAGATTCTTATTTAGGAGGTATGATAACATACTTAGAAGAATGATTTTTATGGTTATACAACATGATTTTTTAAAAGCTAAAATCTATAGATTTTGCTTGAATAAACAGTGCACGTAAACATTGGTTGCTGGAATTCTTGATAATTTTTTCTGTGGAAGTTTGTTTGCATCTCTCTTATAAAAGATTGGGATGGTACCTTTACTAAGTGCTCTTAATATGAATTTATTTTGTGCAAATGATATATCTTCTCAATTCTGATCTTAAGTCTCTTGGGTGGGCACATAATTTTAAATGTCAGTTAAACAAGTAAAATATATTTTGGTGCATTGCCCTTGGTTGGTCTGAATTACTATAATGAAAATATAATTTTAAATATGTTCAATATCAACAATTTACACATGCATTGGTTTTTACTGGAAGACCTGAACTTGATGTGCCTTTTGCTTTATATCATTGTTCATGTAGTTGCATATCTTGTTTAGTCCATTGGAGTCTTTGAATTTTGTTTTAATTTGCATTTTTTGGGCGAAGTTTTCTGCATATATTCTTACAGTTGTTGGTGCTGTCCTAATAGGATATGTTACATGCTGAACATGACTAGATTTATTTGACACTGTAAGTTCTGATTTTTCTGCACCATATTCAAGTCTTGCAATTAATGCTGTTTTTATTGAATAATTTGAAGATGGCAACATTGTTTCTCTTGCTCTAATACTGTACAATAATTTGGCCATGAAGATAATTTGTATTTGTTAAATATAAGTGGTATTATGAAAGTCTTGGGTCAGACTTCAATGGCATGTTATCTGGAAGCTGGAAGTGGAAAATAATTGAAGTCACCCATTTTTTTTGTTTAATTGTTGAAAAAAAAATGCTGTATAATATCATCTTTTGATTTTATATATGTCTAATTAACTCATAATTTTTTTTGGTACTAAAAGAAAAATTATTAAAATTATTTTTAATGTAAATTTTATTTATCTTCTTTGACGATATTATTGAAAATTACTTTTGTAGCTCTTCTAATTTCAATTTGTGACAAATTTATAAAATTTACAATCATGTTTTTTTAATTTTAAATAGAGAATATGAACTTCTCATATTTTAAATTTTAATAATTACTAATTTAATTTTTTTAATGATTTAAATTGTATTAAATTAAATTATTTATGTATTTTTTTAAAGTGTATAAAATATAAAAGTTATTAACAATTTTATTAATAAGAAATTTGTGTAAATTAAAATTAGAAAAAAATATGAGTGTAGGTTTAAAATATGAGGAATATAAATATAATTACTCTTATTTTTAAATGATAATAGAATTTACTTACTTATTTATTTATATATAAGAAAAGTAAAAAATAAAAAAATTTCATAATTAAAAAAAATTATCCTAATAACTTGATGTCTATCACAACTCCAATTTTTTTTTACATATATAAAAATATATGTATTTTTAAAATCCCATGAAATCATTACCTCTTTACTTCTAACTATTTAACTCATAATAACATTCAATTAAATTAACTAAGTATAATTAAGGTTTATGGTATACTATTAATACTGATACAATTTTGAGTTCACATACACATCATTAATTAACAACATCCGTACACAAATCAAACACATATATGTCTACATTTTATTCATCCATATTGACTAGTTTTAGAGATATGGGTGCAGGTGGTTGCACCTTCACTGGGATTTTAGCCAACACGATCCAACGAACACTAAAAGCCAGTCATAGAGAATATCTGCATATCTAGTCCTTTGAATATGATATAAAAATATAGTGAGAATTAAATCCCAGTAGATTTAACAATAAATCATAATTATCATCAGTATAGATCATCATGTCATGTTCATCTGTATAAGCTACAACACATATCTTAGGTCACATAAATGCACTTTATCTATGCACATGAAAATCATATAGTAATCACATGTATGACATGAATAACTATATTCAGAATATCATATAATGGCTATAAACTTATTTTCATATTAAGTGATCTCGGTCAGGGTGAGTATTTTCTACTTTCTGGTATGGACTTTTCTCACTTCGTCTAACATGACACACTTTCTCTTTCTTTTCTCATTAACATAATCATAGCCATGAGTAGGGTGTCTCCTACTGGTGCACCACACGGACCGCCATGTAACTGTGCTCGTCTATTTTCTTTTCATATTAATAGCAAAAAAATATGGTTTCAATAACAAGTATGTTCATTATACTCACATACCATAATTTATCATCAAAGTATAATCATTGCTAAAAATCAATGGTAAAATACAATCTTGCCATGAACATAATTATTTTCGAATATCACTTTATAAAATATTTCTATGTCAAAATTACACACTTAAGATGATAAGGAGATCATGTAATGGCAATGGCTATGACATACACTAGTAATTTATTATTTTCATTTATAAGATTCTTCTTCTTTTTAAAATATTATTTCTTCACTCACTAAACAGAGCATAACACCCTCATTTTAAATCTGATTAAGGTGATCTTGGTGTCAATTGAAAGATAAGACAACCTTCTAAAACCCTTATGTTGAACATTTTAGTGAAATCTTAAGTAATCGTAGTGTTACTACTCCCTCAAATTTAATGTTATTTCTTTTCAGGTAGGTTCAGACTTCTACTTACTAATATGACCATATCTCCCTCATACAAATTCCAATTGAGGTGATTCCAAAGTCTATAAAAATCTAAGACACTTATATACAACTTTTATGTTTGTTACTTCTTCATATTCCTTACTAATGATTCCCAAAAAATCAAAAATAAAAATGCTTACATTTACCACCCTGGATTCTAGACTAATTATGATATCTACTCATTAATCAGCTATATCTCCCTCATATGGACTCCAAATTAAGTGATGCCAGAGTCTATAGATCCGAGATACATATATCTATATTTATTATGTTAAAAATTTCCTTTAATTCTCTATAGATTTTGCCCATAAATTTAAACACAGAAGCATACTTAACAGATTCTTTCCTGATTAGCTAGTTTTTGACAACTACTTACTTATTTGACACTATTTTCTTAATATGGATTCTAAATTGAATAATTCCAGTGGATAAAAACTCTTGAGACATATATACATATTTTTTATGTTAACTATTTATTTTATTTCTCTATAGATTTGTTCCAAAAATTCAAACAAAGAAGTTTACCTAATAGATTCTTCCCTGATTAACCATTTTCTGACAACTTCTTACTAATTGGACAATATCTCCCTTATCTTGACTCCAAATTAAGATTCCAGTGTCTAAAACTCCGTGAGACATATATCTACATTTTTCATTTTAACCATTTCTTTTAATTCCTAACCGATTCTTCTTATAATTTCAAAAACAGAAGCTTCCCTAGTTACTCCAAAATCCAGTTTCCTAACCAAACCTTTCATAAGGTTTTAGTTCATCATTTTATTACGTCCTCTTCCATTTTCTTTCTAATTTACATCTAATCATCTTCCATCAATTGTTCACCACATTCAAATATACAAAATAACAGCATAAAAAATCTTCAAATTTTGCCACCCATAACCATACCTATACATAACTTTTCACATCAATCGAAAGATTCAAAACATCCATCATATGCAAGATAACATGTAACATGATATAGCAACATCCATGACCAATTATCAAAGTAACAAATATTGTAAATTTCATCAAAGTTCTAAGATCAAAATCCCATATAAATGTTACAAATTTCAAAACGTTTCTTCAAAAAGGGATATTATTAAACCGACCTAAAGATCTCCCTAGCTCACTTAGTGAATTCTTTTTCTTGTTTCCTCTTGAAGGAAGTAGCAAGATTCCTCCCTTCTCTTAACTTTTCTAGCAGCTTAAATAAGAGAAGGAGGGTGAGTTTTGAACCCTAAGGATAAAGAAAAAAGATGGATTCAAGTAAAGATTAATCTAACTTACCTTGAGTACTTAGTCCTCTAGACTTCTCCTTTCTCTTCCTTCCTCTCTTCTCCTCTCTTTCTCTCCTTTTCTCACTTTACCTTGCTTATGTTTTCTCTCTCCCTCACTTGGACGAAATTATAATTTTATAAAGGTGGGTTTTGCTTAAATAAACTATCAAGTGGTTCACCTTTTATAATCACGGGTATACCTTATCACAATTAGGATGCACTTAATTGTTTTTTGGGGAAAGACAACTCGTGTTCTTGTCTTCCTCTCCCTTAGTCAAGATATGCATAGCAAAAAGGAGATTTGTATTTTGAAAGTTATGATAAAATGTTCTTAAGACAAGGGACAAGGTCCCTTTGATTTAAGAATTCATTTCCTTTTTCTTTTGTCTTAATCAAGTATGATAGGTTTGCATTTCTAGGTGGTAAAATTTTAGCCCTTGAGTCTCCCTTGCTTGGCTAAAATTATTTGTGTAGGATAAGGATGTTTTGTCAAAATGCCATGTATTATTACCTACTTGTTGAAATTATGAATGTAGGATATAGATATTTTGTCCTAATGCCATGTATTATTACCTACTTGTTGAAATTATGAATGTAGGATATATATGTTTTGTCCTAATGCCATGTGACCTAATCATGATTATTATTACACTACTATTTTTTCACATGATTCTTATTTTTTTCTCTTAGATTTGGGCTCATTCTTACCCATTTTCTTTGCTTTGGCTAAAATTTTACCTTTCATAGAGGGCTTGGTCAGATTTTTATAGTTTGTGGACCATCGGTCCAATTTCTATATCCTAGTCCAAGTCTATGTTTTATTTCTTTCTTGGACTATCTTATTGGCTTGCTAGAAACTCATGTGAAGTGGAAAAACTCTATATGAAGTGTCCATAGGTGAAAGCCCAATGTATGGGTAGATATGTTAAATTTAGGAACTCTAACTCTTGAATTAGGTAAAATTACCCTAATCCAATCTTCTTGAAATTTTAAGACCTTGACATACTTCCCAAAAATTTATCTTCCTTAACCAAAATTTTTGCCTCTCTTTAATATGTTATTTTAAATTTTTTTCCTATTAGATTTTTCTCTCTTTACTTATTCCCTTAATGTTAGAAATATTTTCTATGCATACACATAAGGTGAAGAATTTTTAAGGATTATATTTTCTTAGATATCTAAAAATTGTCTAATAAAATTTATTTCCTTAACTAAATATTTATGTAACTTTATTAATAAAAGAAATGAAATTAGGAATGTTACAATGTCAAATATTTGATCCTTATCCTCTCTACTCCCAAGTCATACGAAAATAATAAGTAGAGTTTCTAAAATTCTTATGATAATATCCTAAATATATAACTTTTCAATCTACCCAATTTGGATTAGATGAATATAACATGTTCTAACAGCAATGGCATGTAATTGTGTTTGTACTTTATTAGTGTACTGAGCTTCAATAGAGTGGATTTTGATTATTAATAATTAGTTATAAATTTAGTGCTATTGTGGTTTTAGGTATGAAAGTATAGATAATTTAGAAGTAATAAATAATGTAGTAAATCTATTTTTGTCTCTTTATGGTTGTCATATGGTGTTCTATTTTCACTGAAAAAAGGGTTTGGTTACATTTTGTTTTGAGTTCCCTTGTTATGTGCTAATTTAGAACACATTACATAAGTTTGGGTAATGAACTTTTTTTGATGGAACAGCATATGAAAAAATAATTGAAGCTACTAGAACAACTTGATTAAATATATTACTGTAACTTTAGAAACTCTACTTATTATTTTCTATGTTTTTTTGTATGTGTTATTTTGAATTCAGATAACGAAGCATTGCCTTTTTTATTCTCACAATGATTAAGGTAATTCAAATTAAATAGTGTATATGACTTCCCTTTGGTGCTTTGCACATGGAGTTTTTTGTAAATCCAAATAATGTATTTATTATAAAAGTATCTAAAATAAGACTCCACTATGTTAATCTAAATATTTTTTTTTTAAAAATCCAAAATAGCCAAAATTCTAGTAATTATAACTTTCACAATTGGAAGCCTAAACATTTTACAAAAGAATTGCAAACCCACTCTAAAGTTAAAACTCTCTAATTGCTAGTGATTTTTGAATGAGATAATAGCAACAATATTTTTAAGAATCCCAATGAGTTACCATCAAAGAGATAATACTATTTTTTCCTTTTATGGTTTGGAACTCTAGAATTTCACTTGATGTGGATAAACTTGGATTGATTTTAGATATTAAGTGATAAATGGAAGAAAAAAATCTGGCCTAGGCAACTTTTGAAGGTGTAGCTGTTAGTACATATTAGTGAAAATAGTTGAATGTACAATATATTTAAACAAATAATTTGATTATAAATTGAACCAGAAGTTGTAGAGTTATATATATTTGTTATTAATATTAAATTATGGTCTAAATTTCATTTATTTTCTAACTTGTCTCTTCACTCCATAAGCTTGCGTATATACACACATTGATGCCCTCATTAACATGCACACATTCACCTTTCTTTCTATGAGCATTTGTTTCATTAAACAAGACTTTGTTTAGGGAAAGTTGAAACTAAGATGCAATCATAGCTAATTTAGGTATGGGTGCTTTGTTGATAATGTCTTTGTTAAATATTGAATTGAGATGCCTTTTTTGATTCGTGTGCCTAGAAACAGGATGAAAGTTCTTAAACATCGTAAATGGATGGATTATAGTGTGGGTCTTGATAAGAGAACAGTTACTAATGAGTCTATGGTAGGAGTTGTTGAGTTTGTAGAATTTGCTTATAGTCAATATCATTTTAAAAGAGTAGGAAAGTTGAAGTGCCTTTGTAGAAAATGCAAGTGTTAGAAGTATCTTTTAGTTGATGAAGTGAAAACCCATTTTTGTATGAAGGGGTTTATGAGTAATTACTATTATTGGACCAACCATTATGAACCAAGGCCTTTCTTTCCCCTAATGGTTTCAAGAAACTCATATTATGGAAGTAGTGATTTGGGTATTGTGTGATGATTAAGAATAGATGGTAATGGATGCTTCTGGACCATTTATTGGTAATTATATAGAGTAATAAGGTTTTGGTCATGGCGAATAGAGGGATAAAGATCCTTTCCCATAAGCCAAATTTTTTTTAATGTTAGCAACTGCATATACTCATTTGTATGATGGTTGTGAAAACTATTCTGAATTATTAACTACAGTGAAAGCTTTAGGTATCAAGTTAGACTTCAATATTTTTGAGAATTGTTTCAATCAATAGGTACATTTTATGGGAAATGTATTCATAAATGATAATTTTATGCCTAAAAACCTTTATTGTGCAAAGAAATCAATGGAGCAATTAGGATTAGGTTATGTAAAAATTTACTGTTATCAAAATGGATGTATGATTTATCATAATCCTCTTGATAAGGAGTTTCATCATTGTAAATTTTGTGGTGAAGAGTGTTAAAAAAGGGTCATTAGAAATGACAAGGTAAAAGAAATTCCACTGAAAAAATATGGTATTTCTCACTTATTCCAAGGCTCCAAAGAATTTATTCCTCAATGCAAACTACAAGTCAAATAAGATGGCATGAAGAGACCATGAGGGTGACAAGCTCTTTGTCTTATCCATCTTATGGTGAGACTTGGAAAATATTCGATGAAAAGTATCCTGAATTTACAATGAACCCTCGAAATGTGAGGTTAGGTTTGTGTGCCAATGGATTTGCTCCATTGGATAAAACATGTCGAACTTATTCGTGTTGGCCAGTTATTGTTGCCCCTTACAATCTCCCCCCTTGGATGTGCATGAGAAGAGAGTTTTTGTTCTTGAGCATCATAATCCCTGGCCTTTGAAATCCAAAGAATAGAATTGATGTGTATTTGTAGCCACTTATAGATGATCTCAAACTTTTGTGGAACACTGGAGTTATGACATATAATGTCTAACTAAAGCAAAACTTTGTTATAAAAGCTTGCTTGCTTTGGACCATTAATGAATTTCCTGTATATGGGATGCTTTCGGGTTAGATAACAATGGGAAAACTTGTTTGCCGAATTTGTATGAAGCATTCAAAAGCATTCACCCTTCAACATAGTCGGAATATGTCTTTTTTTTATGATCATTGATAATTCTTGACACTTTATCATTATTATAGAAGGAATAAGAATGTTTTTTGAAATAGACATAATGAAACATATTTTCCTCCACCTTGATTAACAGGTAAAGAAATGTGAGAAAATGTAAGACATATACCTAGCATAACTAAACAAATATATAAAAATATACTAGGTTATAGAGTTATTCACAATTGGACCAACCAAACTATATTCTGAGAACTACCATATTGGAAAACAAATATTCTCCCACACTTTGTAGATTTCATGCATATTGAGAGAATTGTCTTCTTGAATATCCTATACATAGTTATAGACACTAAAGGTAAGACAAAAGAAAATTTTGATGCAAGATTGGACTTAGCAGAGATTTGTAGATGGAATGAATTAGAGTTACAGGATGGTAGAGATGAAAAAATAGTTAAACCTAAAGAAAATAACACATTAATTAAGCAGCAAAGATTAGTTGTGTGTGAATGTGTCAAAAAATTGAAACTGCATAACGAGTATTCCTCTACCTTGTCAAGGTATGTTGACATGAGAGAAATAAAGTTGTTTGGTATGAAAAGTCATGATTGCCATATATTCATGCAATATTTGCTCCCAATTGCATTCAAAGCATTACCAAAGCATATCTGGAACACACTTCGGAGTTCAATCAGTTTTTTCGAGAATTGACTTCACCATTGTTACGAGATGATACTTTATGTGAAATAGAGCAAAACATTCCAATCATTCTTTGCAAATTAGAACAATTTTTTTTCTCTAAGTTTCTTTGATTCGATGGAGCACCTTCCAATCCATTTGCCATATAAAGCAAGGGTTGGAGGTCTAGTGCAATATTTATGGATGTATCCATTTGAAAAGTGTAGTTATGTATCCTTTTTGTCTTCTTATAAATTATGGTATTGTATTCATTATACTAAATGTGTCAATTAAGTATGTTAGGTTTGTTCGCACATTGAAAGAAAAAGTAACAAACACTGATGCAGTTGAAGGTTCTATTTGTGAAGCTTATCTGGTGGAGGAGACCTCTACATTTGCATCCTACTATTATCCATATGATGTTCCATATAGAAGGACTAAAGTACCATGAACTGATGATAGAGGTGAAGGTTGTCCAATTAGACTGTCACTCTCTATCTGTAGTTATCCTGATCGTCATTCTGAAATATGCACATCTTTCATGTTGGAAGAAAGGGATTTGCAAACTACACACTTATATGTTCTTCTAAATTGTCCTGAGGTGGAACTATTTTTAACATAAGTGTATAAATTACTCATTTAAATGCCTATATATATATATATATATATATATATATATATATATATATATATATATCACTAAAAATTACTCTAACATGTTTTCTTAATGTAGCACATATACTAATATGCTACAAGAACATGGGGTAGGTGACTCAGAAGTGGATAGATAAATCTCCACAAAGTTTCCTATCTAGTTTAAAGAATATGTATGTTGTATATCTCCTAGTCTTTAACATTTTGCTTCTTAGGTGAGACTAACTTAAATGTTTGATGACTAAGTGTTAAATAAAAATGTTGAAGATGTCCTTCTAAAGAGGTTGGCATGGGGTCCTAAAAGTAAGGCCAACAAATGGCTAAGATATTATATAAATGGTTATAAATTTACACAAAAGATCATGGCCAAGGTATAGGCATAACAAATTTTGGTGTATATTGTCAGTGTGGTACAAATGAAATAACATAAAATCATTATTATGAGGCCTTAACAGATATCATTAAAGTACATTATATAGGATGGCTCATAAAGATGTTAGTTCTATTCAAATGTACTTGGTTTGATCCTACCCCAAATCATAGAACAAAGGTAGATAATTGTGGGATTATTGAGGTTAAAACATCTAGGAGATATAAAAATTATGATCCCTTTATATTTGCACAACAAACAAGGCAAGTATACTATACACAATATCCTGAAGGACAAGTAGTGATCAAAACCAAGGCACGAATCATAATAAAAACTAAAAGGCCTAAAAGTGATGCTCTATACCAAGAAGTATTATTAATGCAATCACCTGTAATAATTGCAAATGACAATCTCGAGTAGAGTCTTATCGATATTGGTGGCCTTGTGGATGAAATATACGGTCATTTTTTTAGCTCACATGAAGTAGAGACATATATTGATGTTGAAATAGAAGACATGGATGAAGAAGATATTGAGGAAGAAGAAGAATAGGAAGAAGAATAAAGAAAATGACAATGATGAAAAAGATGTTTAGGTATTGTTAGCTTTCTTCGTTTTATTAAATGCATTAGGTAGATAATATATTATGTATTTTTGAAGTAGGTTATATATTTATGGTAGTATGGTTATGAATTTCTCTATCACTGTCTATTGTAATTATGTGCATTTTTTATTATAAAATTGTAATTAAACTTAATAAAGATTTATCATTGTATTTTGTCTATAGATGACAGGTAGAGAAAGGGGTAGAGGTAGAGGCCGAGGACGGGCTATCTCTCAACCATCCATATAGCTAGGCATATCTCATGTAGCTATCTTAGCTCAGCTTCACCACATCCACACTAGACATGCACCTTCATCATCTCCTTATCCTCAGACTTCTACCCTATCTTCTCATTCACAAGTAGGGTATTCAATTGACACCACGGTTGTCCCTACGCCACCTTCATATACTATATATGCCATGTCCCCTAGTTCATTTGCATGTCCAAACATTAAGGTTGCTTCTTTGACACCACAGGATATTCGATAGGGAACAAGGGAAATAGATGATCAAATTTGGATTAGATCAGCACTTGGGAACACGTAAGTGATATGTGTTTTTTTTCATTTGTCATTATATTTAACTTGGTGTCTATATTTACAGGTTTTATCCTGACTTCTCAACAAGAGGTGCCATCACAGTGATTTTCAAGAAAAATTTTAAAGGTACTTGGTCTAGCTAGGGAAAGGTAGACAACAATACTATTAAAATGTGGTTTGATGAGTTCAAGGTAATATGTCACACCTCAAATATATTTATTGATATGTTTCTACAAATGTGTGAATGTTATGTAAATTTTCTTACTTTCTTTGTTTAAACAATCTTTAAGTGGTTGAAGAATGATGAGCACCACATTAAAAGGTCCTTCGATAGCAAGGGATCAGCAGCCCTAAAAAATGCTTGTTTAAAGCATGTAGTGGTAAGGAAAAGGTTGATTGGATTCCCTCAAAGATGCTACAACAATTAAAAGGGTGCAAATGAATAAAGAACTAACATGTTTTGAGTTATATGAGTAGCTTCAACAGCCTAAGGGGAAGCCATCAAAGTGGTTCAACGAACAGTAAGGAAGGATTGCTGTATGTAGTCACTACTCTTTTATTTCAATATCTTTACAAACATTAACTTTGTTTAACAACTCTATTTTTTTAGGAAATGTATCGAACAAAATTAGCTGAGAGGTAGTCCTAATCTCAGAGCGACGAGGGTTCCAGCCAACACTCCACCCAACATTAAGACATTGTTTTTTACTTAGATGTTATTGGAGGTATGAACAATAAAGGACAGAAACATGGGTTGGGATCTCAAGCTCATAAATGTATTAGCAGCAGGTTTCTCTTTTATTTCTTTCACTCCTATTGGAGTCTCAGAAGAACAAGTTACAACTATAAATGCCAAAATTAAGGCTCCATCTACTCAGCTTTACCAAAGTGAAGATGAAATTTTGATGTTAAAGCACAAGGTTGAGGAATGGGATCGGATGTTCAGGTGTCTTATGATAGATAGTAATATAAGAATGTTGTCGCTTGCACTTGGAGAAGGAGATGATGATAACAATGAATAAACTAGTGATGTTGTTGATAGATTATAATATTAAGATGACATTTTATATTTTATATTACTTATGGACGACTTTGTGTTATGTATTAATATAATTTATACATTTTTTATGCAAAATTGTTTGATTATTCTTAAAATTTATATTTTTAATGTCATGTAATCATTTACTAGAAAATAATTGGTTTGGGATAATTTAAAAAAAAAAGAGTTAAATTGAAAAAATAGTTAGAGACGGAATCTATTAACCAAAGTAGTAAATGTTAGATACATAAATTTTAATATTTAGAGACATAATTTAAATTTCTTCTTTAAACTTTAGCAACGGCAAAATTAGAGAAGAATTAAATTCTGTCTCTAACAGTGTTAGATACAGAAATTTCCCTATTTAGAGATGAAAGAATTCCATCTCTAATTCTGTTTTTTCTAGCAGTGAAAGACATAGGTATTTTCTAAGTTTAAGAAGTTTAAAGAAAAGGTAGAAAGTGAAGTTGGGAAGAAGTTTTAGTGCTTAAGCATGGACAATGAGGGAGAGGAGTACATATCTGAAGAATTTTGTAACTTCCTAAGAGTGTAAGATTTGTAGACAATAAACATGTCCAAATAGTCCTCAACAAAATGGCACTATGTAGAAAGGAAAAATCACCATCTAGAAGAGATTTGTTAAATCATGTTGAATGCTAAGAACATGCTAAGCATAATTTGAGAAAAAATTCATAAAGATTGTTGCTCATGTCATCAATAGAGTTATGCAAATCTTTGTTCAAGAAATTGTGCAAATTGAAACCCGAGTTATTTTTTGTCATAAGGTTGCATGTGTTACATGTTTATTCCAGGCTTGTTAAGGAGAAAAATTGACAAGAAAGCAATGTGGTGTATTTTCATGAGGGATGATAGTTAGGGGAAGGGATGGAGGTGTTGTTGACGTAGTGAGAAAACATAAATTGAAAGAAAACTAGAAAAATCAAACTAGGTATTATTTTTGAAGATATCTAAATGAATATAAAGTCTCAATACATAGCTTTAAAAAGAAAAAATTCCTAAATAGAATTCTAATCCAAATAAAAAGGAAAGTTAATCATATTCTAATCCAAATCTAAAATAATCTTTATCCTAATTCTAATATATTTTAAATAGGAAATAAATCAAATCCTAATCTTAATCAACTTTAAATTAAAAAATATAAAATAAATTCTTAAAAATAAGGAGAAAATTTAAATATCTCGAAACTTGTATTTTTAAGGATTTTGTAACTTTCTTATTTTTGTTACTTTTATTGTGCTCGGCTCACTCTAGGAACTGATTAGTAATCTGATTTGCATCATTCCCCTCCACTTGAGAAAAATTTGCCATCAAGTAAATTGAATCATTTGAGTACTTCATAGATTATTTTGCTTCTTCTAACACTGAACCTTGTCTTGTGACTAAATAATTTAACTCCTTGGTTTCTTTCATAGCCTCCTCAGATTTAGAAACTGAGTGAGTCAATGTAAGGAAAGTTTGCCCCTCCACTTTAGAACCTTTAGTTCCAAAAATTCTCCTTATTGGCAATAGAGTGTATTTTTTGCCATCTTTTTACAGCTTATGAGTGTTCTCTCTTCCATCATACTGAGGTACGACAACAAACTGCCAAGGCCTACCAAACAGCAAATAACAAACATCCATATCTACCACATCACAATATATTTCATTTGTATACTTAACAATGGAGAATGGTACTTTACACTATTCTATCACTTGATTTTTTTCTCTAGCCTTGATCCAACTAATTGAGTAAGGATTAGGATGTTTCTCTACCTTTAATCCAAGACTCTTCACAGTGTCTTTCCCAATAATATTTTCGCAAATATCACTATCAACAATTATATTAAACATGCGACTACAAATAGTACATCGGGTCTTGAATAATTGATGCCTCTGTGTTTCATCTTCTTGTTTTAGGGTAAACATCATTCACCTTATAACATAACTTGCCCCTCATCATTCTCATAGTCATCCTCAGATTCATGAATGGATTCCTCCTTGTCAGGGACACACACTTCTTCATCTTCTTCCACACACTTTATTACATGCACTAGTTTTCTTTGAGGACATTCATTATATATGTGCCCAGGTTGTTGACACGTGTAACACTTACCTGTCATAGGTCTAGAATATGGATTAACTGGTTTTGTGACTTATTTACATCTGTCACCTTTTTCTTCCCTACAACCTTATCCTCTTTATTCTTATTTTCTAGGACCATATTACCTTTATCATTGGTAGGTTTAGATGGACCTTCCCCATAGTCTCTACAAAGGCACTCTGGTATGCCTCTTTCTTGTATTAACTACTCAACCTGCAAAGTTAGATTACAAGCTTTAGATAAAGTTCTCATAACTTGCATTCCTATTCGGTCTCTAATGGTTGGTTTCAGACCCTCTAGGAACCTAGCTACTTGCTGTCCTTCCATCTCCTTAGAATCGTTCCTTGTGGCTAACCTTATGAACTCAGCATAATATGCATGAATGGATCTATGATCATGTCAGCATCTCTGGTACTGTTGGAATAAGAATTACTCATAATCGGGAGGAAGAAATTCACTCATTAACAATTACCTCATTCTCCTTCATTTTTTCTCTCTAGATCTGAAGTACTTTCGAGCATCCGATCTCAAAACTAAGGGTACCACTAGATTTAGGACAAAGAGTACTACGATATTGGCCAAATAATACTTTAAATCGACTGTAGAATCGTCGTAGAACAGAAGTAGAAAATCTTAAAAAAATAAAAATTCTAAAATACCTATTTAGAGACCTCAAATTAAAAATCTGACACATTAGACAGATTTAGGAGATAGGTAAACTATAAGGTATGAAGTTTCACAGTTATCTGACAACTTTTTGTGTCATAAACAGTAACTCCGACTGGTGTAAATAATAATTCCAGTAGGTGTAAGCAGTAACTCTAGCCGACATGAATAGTATTTTTAGTCGATGTGAATAGTATTTTCGGCCATGAACAATGACCATCGGTTGACCAGCGTTGATCAAGATCCCAAAGTTATTTCCTAAGTTTTTGGATCTTGTGGACTCGATTTTAAGGTATATTTGGTCAAATTTGATTGGAAAAGTGCATTTTAGGGCTCTCCAACCTAGAGCCTTACCCTGTGAGTAGATAATTCTTTCTATGACTTACCCTATGCTCTTCTTAAAATTTAAATATATAATTAATTCTGTTTACAAGTTATTTATACTTTTATATGTCTCTGAAAGGGATTAAATTACCTGATTTGTTTACAATATGGCATATAGTTTAAGAAGAGTATAGTTTTGAAAATATATTTTTGAACTCATTGAATATGTGATTTTAAATGTATTTCTCATAATATAGTAAAGAAAATATATTGTGCATGTGGTATTGATATGTAAATCTATAAGATTGCCTTGAAAAATGGCATATATATGTGATTACCTTGATTGAAAAATTTTTGATAGAAGAATTGTACTGAAACTGAAAAATTCTAAATTTATACTGAAACCTCTGTTTTGAACAATATGGAATATGTGTAAATGATGATTTCTGTGGAGGAATCATATTAGAAACATTGTTTGTTAATAGCAGGTGATGTTAGTTGTGGTGCACCTTGACACCTCAGCTAGTAGGGGTAGTGCTAGCCTCGTGTGACGGCCAACACACGGGATATGATATGTGAAGGAGAGTGGAATGCCTTCTATTTGGGCGAGATGTCAACTATATGATATGTGATTTGCCCTCCCTTGCTGTGTGCTTGAAAAATGCCCATATTAAAGTCCCTTTGCATGTCCTCTTGAATGTTGGTAGGACAAACCTTAGCTGAGATGCTGAGTTTAGGCAAATCCTACACCACCAAAATATGGAAGGGTTTGAACTCTGATATGGGATCCTCCTAATGTTTTTATGAGAAATATTTTGATGCATAACAATATTTGATTAATGATCATACCTTATTGCATATGGTTTTGAATATTTGAATGTGATATGAACTGAGAATATTTGAAATACGGGTCCCATATGAATGTATTTCCAAATTATATTTTCTATGTGATAAATTTTAAAATATGAGTACTTTTATATGCTGACCTAAAAGGTCATAGGAGGTATTATCTGCTCACTGAGTTGTCAAACTCACTATACGATATTTCTACATTTTTCATATAAGAATACAGAGTTTGGTCATTTTCTTTCAGATAGGTGTTCAGCTAGGTAACATATTCTCTAGTGTGTCTATTTTTTTTCTAGGGCTCGTAGATTTTGATTTATATTGTACTTATACTCTATAATATGCTTTGAACACCACAAGCAGGATCCTTACTTCTGTTATTACTTTGATATTTATAAAATTGGTCTATATATTATGTTTACAAGAGAGAACCTATCTGTATTTGTTTCTATAATGAACGCTTGTATTATATCTATTATAGTAAAGATCTATCTGTAAAGTATGTGTTTCATGTGTCCTTACAAGTAGGGGTGTGACAAGTTGGTATCAGAGCAATAGGTTTCCTTGTAGCTATCGATGCAAGAATTCTGTAGTAGGACTTTGAGTATAGGTATGTAACCGCAGACATATTTATACTTATAGTGCTGTTGTGGAATTCTATAGGGTGTCATCTTTTTCTTCCTTCTGAATATTATCCTTAGGTATACAATGTATAAGTATCGATGCGTATGTACTAGATGGTGCCTCTTGAGTGTAAACTACCAGTTCAGCTTTTCAACTCGTTTTGATAAACAATGATAAAGAGAACCCTCTCAGGTGCAATGAAAAAGAATTTACTGAAAATAAGAAGATTCCATCCGAACATAAAGGTAATGACTTGTTTGGATGTCAAGAAGGTTTGAATTGGTTGTTTGATTTGCTTATGTGAAACAATATGACGAATAGCTAATACAATATTGATAGTGGGTTATGATGTGATCAAGGTTGTTAGCTCCAAGATAATGATTTTTAATAAAGTGAGTGTTTTAGAAATAGATATAAATCTCTTTTTGGACGTATAAGTTGAAACTTGCACATATAATTGGAATTTACAAGTTGTCGGGTGGATTGAATTTGAGAGTAAGAAATCTATGAAGATAATATTTTCAATGATAGATTTTGTTGATATAAAGGATTCAAAGACAATTTGGTTTTCAATAATATTATGTACAAGCATTATAAGAAAGGAAGGTTTGCCCATGAAAATTTAAAATTTGAGGTATACAAAATGAGTAATTCATGTGAAGGACTCTTGGATAGACATAAAATTTTCATGATTGATTGTTAAGACATTGCATAAGCATATTAAAGAATAAATTCAAAATGAGTCAACTTTGTTTAAGTGTTTTTGAAGTACGTTCTAGCTGATACAGTTTAAAGATGTCATCAATAGCACAAAAGGTTAGTAAAAGAGTTACAAGTAGTGAACAATTAGTCGAAGCATGTACCAAGTAATTTAATTTTAGCTTTATTAGCCTATAAGTTATTACAAAAGGGTGCCAATTATATTTTGCAGTTGTGAGAGATGTTGATATAAAGTATACTAATGTAGATTAGGTTCCAGTGATTAGGGAATTTCCTGATATGTTCCTAAAAAAATTGCCTGGATTACCCCAAAATGAGAAATAGAATTTAATATTGATTTATTTCCTAGAACCCAACTAGTATATATATCCTTATATATAATGATATCGATTGAACTTAAAAAAATGATTTGAGATTTAGATATTATCAATTAAGAATAAGGGAAGAGGATATTCCGAAAATAGCTTTTAGGACTCAGTATGAGCAGTATTAGTTTTTAGTGATGTCATTTGGTTTGACAAATACCCCAACAACATTTATGGATTTTATGAATAGAGTACTTAAGTCATTCTTGGATTAACTTGTTATTGTATTTATTGATGATATAGTAGTATATTCCAAGTTCAAATTATCAGAAGCAACATTTGTGGATAGTTTTACAAACTCAAAGGGAACATCAGCTATATGCTAAGCATTCAAAATGTGAATTCTAACTTACTTGTGTTACTTTCTTAGGGTATATGTCTAGCAAGGATGGTATTCAAGTAAACCCTAAGAAAGTAGAAGTGGTACAACAACGACCACGTCCTATTATAGCTATAGATGAAGATCTAAATCCAATTTGCGCTTCCTGCAGTTGTCTACTATCCAATCTATTTGAGCTGTAGTTGGATTAGGTACATGAACAAATGCTTGTAAAGCATCAATCTACTCATCAGCATTGGAAGCTGAGATGAGAATTTATCATGCTGAGTGTGAGATAAACCTTTATTCCACAGCTTGATCAAGAAAAGACAAGAAACCATTAAAGAAATGGTTAACATTTAACAAACCTATTAGTTTGTGATGCATATTCAGTTGTGCCTAGAAAACTATTTAGAAAATTTCTTCTAAAGTACCAAAACCACCTGGTAAGGCAATGAAGGCATCAGCATTGTTCATCATTCTAGCCATGCGCTCATGCAAGGAAGCTACTCTAAATTCTTCTCCAATTGTCTTCCCTATGATGTTTGATGCAGCTAAAGATGTAGGAATAATATTTAAAACTTGACATTCTCCTACATGTGCAGTTGTAGGCACATACCCCATTAACCCACGGTTACCTCCATCATAGACCAAATGAATTTTTCTTCTGGCCAGCACCATACCTAGATTTTGTACTGCTTTCACATACTTTCCATCTTTTCTAGGACTAGAACCATAAAATACACAAATATTTCAAAACTGACAGAATGCAGTTTTCTCCATAATTGCACTCACCCTAACTTTGAATATGAAGGTAAAGATACTAATATGTGTATTTATTGAACTCAAAGAAGAGCATACTTATAATAGCTATGCAAATAGGTCGTGTATAATTACAACAGCTATGTGAGTGGTAGGTGGATATAAGATAAATTGAATTTGAATTTCAAAAATGACGACACGCATGCATATGTATAGTAGTTATGATTGTGGCTCATATTAAGCACATAAAGAAAATAAGATTAAGGTATCACCAGAAATTTTCTTTTTTCTTATAGTAATTGATGAAGCATTGATGTCTTGATTCTTGTAGAGAAGTTGTAAGTGATAGTCGTCATTGTAAATAAGAAGAGTGAAAATGCAAATCAGTTAGTTGTTGAAAAAGGACAATCAAATGATTTATCTTGTTTTTCCCAATGTTCTTACTAGTCGACTATTGGTATTATTAAATCGACTAGTTATTTTAGAAATTTTTAATTTGAACTGATTTATTTTACAGTTGATCGATTACATCTGTTTTGAAGCAATCAACTGCATCTTACTAATTAATTATGTGCTTTTTATTTTTTACAAACTTTTACAAGCTCAGAAAGGCTTATTTTCCATGTGATATTCTTCCACCGAATAACAGTAGCTTTGAATTAGATTTTGGCACATATATTCAAAACTTGTAGCCACCGATTTTTTTTGACATAGCAGCTATGTTTACAACTTTTCTAGAATTACGACCACCGATTTTAATTCTCTTCAATGCTTTGTCAAAATTTTTGACTTTCTATTTTGGCACCGTTCTTTATTATGCTTTTTTTTCTGTTCTACTACACCCTCCCTCATTAATGTTTGGCATCAAATGCAAGGTTCTTTTCCCTTATTACAAGGAAAATTAATTTCTTTTATTTGAAACTCAATTATTATGGTGTCCAAGTCGTTAGTAGGTTAAAGTAATGGAGAATATTTTGTGAACCAAGCCCAAAAAAAATGTTAAGCGATCAAGGTATTTGTGTTAAAGTTTTATACCATGCTAAGTTGAGTCTAGTATTGAGGATATGAATAATAGTTAAGAAATGAGATTTCAGAAGAAGCCATAGATTGTGAATATGGATAACCTCAAGACAATAAGGATATACTAAGATCTGAAAGAATTGTATTAGCATTATGGTGAAAAGAAGATACAAGTGAAATATTTTTTGTTGTTTGATATGTCAACAGGTAAAAACATTTGAATATATTGTTTTAAGAGAGCTATTCAGGAACCTTTAGAATCTTAGTTAGATTATATTATAGCTGATAGTAAATCTAAATGATGTATTTATTGTAACATCCTAATCTTCTAATAAAGTTAGATAAATTTAAGAATAGGTAGAAAACACATATGACAAGTAAATTAAGATGCTTAGTTATGTGACAATAAGGCAAGTATAAAATAGGTGACATAGTTAATATTGAATCATATAGATAAAATTCTTAGGATCATAATGGATGGAAAGAGGACACAAATATATTTTTTTAGACATTACTAATCTAGGATTAGTAATAAATTAAGACATATATGAACAAGAATTAAAATGTGTAGTTGTTGGGAATAAAGTCTTTATAAAATATGTGGTACCATTTCATGGTTAGAAGTAATATAAAAAAAAAAAATTTGGAGCATAAATGAGTGGAATAGGATACAAATATATTCCTTAGGATGGTACTAATTTAGGATTAGTAACATAATAAGGAAGGAAGAAGCATTATGTATATATCTATATATATAGTTTCTCCACCTCCATCATGCATATTCTAATATATATATTTACACATGCAAAAGCAAAAGCATTACATATATATATATAGTTTCTCCACCTCCACTGTAACATCCCTAATTTTGTTTCATGTATTAATAAAAGTACAAGAGTATTCAAAGTAACATCCCTAATTTTATTTCTTTTATTGATAAAGGTACATAAATATTTAATTAAGGAAATAAAATTTATTAGACAATTTTTAGATATCTAAGGAAATATAATCCTTAGAAATTCTTCACCTTACGTGTATGCATAGAAATATTCTAATATTAATGGAATAGGTAAAGAAAGAAAACCTAAGAGGAAATATTAGAAAGAAGCATGCTAAAGAAAGGTGAAATTCTTAGGCAAAGAAGATAAATTTTTGTGAAGTAAGTAAAGGTTTTAAAATTTCAAGAAAATTAGATTAGGGTAATTTTTCTTAATTTAAGAGCAAAAGTTACTAAGTTTGTATCTCCACCCATAAATTGGGCTTTCACCTATGGACACTTCATATAGAGTTTTTCTACTTCACGTGAATTTTTAGCAAGTCAATAGGATAGCTCAATGAAGAAATAAAACATAAACTTGGACTAGGATATAGGAATTAGACCGGTAGCCCAAAAATTATGAAAATGTGACCAAACCCAGTATGAAAGGTAGAATTTTAATCAAAGTAAAGAAAATGGGCAAAGAATGAACCCAAGCCCAAGAGGAAAAATAAAAATAAAAATAAAAGTAAAGTGATGAAATAATGGTGTAATCAAGATTAGGTAACATGACATTAAGACAAAAATTTAGCAAGTGGTATGATAATACAAAGCTTTAGGATAAAACATCTATATCCTACACTCATAATTTTAGCAAGTGGTATGATAATACATGGCATTAGGACAAAATATTCCTATCCCACACAAATAATTTCAAACAAATAATGGAAATTCAAGGGCTAGAAATTTGCCACCTAAAAAGGCAAACCTATCATACTTGATTAAGACAAAAGAAAAAGGAAATGAATCCCTAAATCAAAGGGACCTTGTCCCTTATCTTAGAAACATATTATCATAATTTTAAAAATACAAATCTTCTTTTGCTATGCATATCTTGACTAAGGAAGAGGAAGACAAGAACATAAGTTGTTTGTTTTCCAAAAATTCAACCAAGTGTATCCTAATTGTGATAAGGTAGACCCATGATTATGAAAGGTGAATTATTTGATGGTCTATTTAAGCAAAACCCACCCTTACAATATTAGAATTTTCCTCCAAGTGAGGGAGAGGAAAAAATAGAAGTAAGGAAGAGTGAGGAAAGGAGAGGAAGAAAGGAAGAAAGAGGAAGGAGAAGTCTAGAGGACTAAGTGCTCCAGGTAAGTTTAACAATATTTCTTTTTGAAGAAAAGTTTTGAAACTTGTAATATTTATATTAGATTTTGATCTTAGAACTTTAATGATTGGTCATAGATATTGCTATATCATGTTACATATTATGTATGTTTGAATACTTAGGTTAGTGTAAATAGTTCTGCATAGGTATGGCTATGGGTGGCAAACTTTTATGCTTCTATTTTTAAGATTATGGGAAGAATTGGTAAAGAATATAAACAAATGGTTAACATGAAAAATGTAAATGTATGTCTCGCGGATCTTTAGCCACTGGAATCACTCAATTTGGAGTCCATATGAGGTAGATATGGTCTGATTAGTAAACAAAGGTCAGAAAATAGTTAATCAGGGAAGAATATGTTAGGATAGCCTCTATTTTTTAATTTCTAGGAACATTCTGTAGGGAATTAAAATAAATGGTTAACATAAGAATTATAGATATATGTGTCACGGATTTTTAGCCACTAGAATCACTCAATTTGGAGTTCATATGAGGTAGATATGGTCCGATTAGTAAGCAATGATCAGAAAATGGTTAATATGGGAAATATATGTTAGGATAGCTTCTGTGTTTTAATTTTTGAGAATATTCTGTAAGGAATTAAAATAAATGGTTAACATACAAATTATAGCTATATGTGTCACGGATTTTTAACCACTGGAATAACTTAATTTGAAATTATTATAAGGGAGATATGGACAGATTAGTAGGTAGAGGTCAGAACCTACCCGAGAAGAAATAACATATTTTTTGAGGGAGTAATATCACCATGATGTCTTAATATTTTGTTCAACAGTTCAACATAAGAGTTTTAGATAATTTTTTTTTCTTTAAATGGATATCAAGATCACCTAAATCGGAGTTAAATTGAGAGATTTATGCTTTGATTAGTAAGAGAAGGTTAGATAGGATGAAAACCTGCATCAAGAAAATAAAGAAATAAAATTAATATTTAAAATGGTTATGTTCATGGCATGATTACCAATAATTTTTGGTAATAGTTATATTTTGTTGAACATACTTGTTATTGAAAACATATTTTTGGCTATCATTGTAAAAAGAAAAGAAATAAGCACGGTCACATGGCAATCCGTGTGGTGCACCAGTAGAGGACGCCCTACCAACGGTTATGATCATGTTAATGAGAAAAGAAATAGAAAGTGGGCCATGTGGGACGGAGCGAGAAAAGCCTGTATTGGAGAGTAGATAATACTCACCCTGATCGGGGTAGCTTGATATGAGAAAAAATTGATAGTCATCATATGATATTATGAAAATAATTAATCCTTTCATACATGTCATTACTGTACGATTCTCATGTGCATAGATATAGTGCATTCATGTGACCAAAGATATTTACTGTAGTTTATACAACTGAACATGACATGATGAGCTATATTGATGATGATTTATTGTTGAACTTACTGGGATTGAATTCTCACTATATTTCCATATCATGTTAAGAAAATTAGTTATGCAGATTTTTCTATGGTTTTGGCTTTTAGTGCACGTTGGATCGAGTACTTTATGTTGGGCAGATCCCAAAAGCAAATAAAATGTTTGTGGTCGAGTTGGCTTAGATCCCGGTGAAGGTGCAACCACCCGCACCTGTATCTCCGGAATTGGTCAACCAGAATAAATAAGATGTAGATTTTTATGTGTTTGATATGTTGTACGTATATTTTGATTAATGACATGTATGTAAACTCTATATTGTATAATAATAATAATAAAAAAGTTGTTACATCCACCATGCATATTCTAATATATATATTTACATATGCAAAAGCAGAAGCATTACGTGTGTGTATATATATATATATATATATATATATACTTTCTCTCATCTCCATACACGCCCCCATCTGTAGTAGAATCACACCCATCCTTGCTCAGCAGAAACATGCCTCACATGCAGCAGAATCATGCCCCACATACAAGCAGAATCACACCCCACAAAGCATAAACACACCCACCAACTGCAACAGAAACACGCCCCCATTCTTTCTCTATAAAGCAAGTAGAAACCTGCCCTACACAGTAGCAAATCACGCCCCCATATGTAGCAGAATCATGCCATCTTTGCTCTATGAGACAAGCAAAAGCATTCATGCATGCAAGTTATATGGCAGCATATGTCTCCTTTACGTATCATGCATACAATTTCACCCACTCCCACTAAGCATATTATAATATATATACATATGTATGCACTTACGTGGAGGAGCAGTAGGAAACTTACCTCCCTACCCTGTAGAACACAGGGAATCCTTGCAACCATGGCAGCCACATCCTTGCATTTCAATAATGGGGTAGCAAAAACAAACCAGCCTTGCCTTACGCCAGCAGTAGAAATGAGAAAGGGAAGGTAGTAAAAAAATTAAGAGGCAAGAGGAAGGAAGAGGGAGAGAGTAGCTAGGAAGAAGAAGAAAGTCTGAGAGAGGAGGAAGAGAGAGAAAGCAAGCAGGAAATATGGAGATCTCCTTCTTCTTTTTTCTTCCCTCACAATAAGGCAATGAGAGTGAGTGCTGAGATTTGAAACTTTTCTCACCCAATATTTTGTGCCAAAAACGTGGCTGAGTTGCAAGGGAAACCAAGAAGAGAAGCAAGCTGCAAATCAAGAGCCATAAGAGTAGGTTTGCACAAGGTAAGTGTGGCTTCTTATAAAAATCTAGTTTAGAGTTTATTAGTCTACTTTTAGGCTCTGTATGTAAGCATTTCTGTCTAAAATATGAAAATATGTTCAACATAAAAGTTATAGCTCTATTTCTTAGATTTCCATATCATTTTGAATCACATCAATCTAACATAAAATGAAAGAGGTATACTCTAGGGAGTGATGAGAGGTCAGAATCGGGTCTAGAATTCAGACTGGTGAGAATAGCTTTGTTTTTTGAATTTCTAGGACTAACCTATATGGAATATGAAAATATGGTTAACATAAAAAGTGTAGATATATTTCCTACAGTTACATAGCCACTGGAATCACCTAATTTTGAGTCCATATGAGTGAGTTATGGTATGATTAGTGAGTAAAGGTCATAGAGCACAAAAGGGTTAGGTTGAGAACACAGAAACCTTTTTGTACCTGAAAATATTAGCTTAGTAAATTTCGTAAATGGCCTTTAAATTCTCTAGTTTTTGGTGAGAAAAGCATAAAAATGTTCATAATAAATTCGGAAAATTTCTGTGATTTTTGAGAACCTACAACTAGGCCTTTTGCAATTAAAATAGTGCTGAGAACAATCTGCTGGACAGCTTAGAATGTTGATGGAAATACAAAATATTGAAGGGGTTAGATGTTTCATTTTTGTATGAAACTTTTATGAAAAGTTATAGGGATCCTAAGTAAGGATCCCACAAAATTTTATAGAATTATGGGCAATTTAAGGCATATACTAAAATGTAGAAATTAGGTAGGGCAGGAAATGGGTCAGAACAGACCATAACTAGGGATAGCCTTTAATACTTGGGTTATTCGAGGGGTCAAATGAATTATTTTCTACTTGAAATTTTTATGGTGATTATATAGCATATTTATGATGCTTCATATAAAATATTACGAATTTTGAAGAAGTTTTACCAATCCAAAGGAATGCAAAATAGAATAGAAATGGAATTGAAACCAATCTGCACTGTTCTGGGTTATGGAGGTAGTTCTTGGGGTTGAATAGAAGATTTAAGAGCTGAGAGAACCATGAAATAAAATACACATGTAAAGGTACCTCCATACAAAAGTTTATAATTTTTAGAGAACTTTTGTCATATTTAATAATAATCCTAAATCTCAACAGAATCATAGTTTTATTTTGGGAAGCAGAAACTCTTAAACTAGAGATTTATGACTTTAGGTCCTAATATGCATACATTAACCAAGAGCTCTTATATGTTTTAGTTTGAGTTGCTAGTAGTAACCTTGGCAGCCTTGGAAAGGAAGTGACTGTGCTGGAATTGAGGTAGCTAACTTTTCCTTAAAACACTCTTTATGTTTATGAACTTGAATTTATCAATTTTCACTGGTTGCCTGACTTTTATGCTATGATGAATGATGGTATAAAGATATGTTATGTATGCATTCTCAAAAATTAAGGGGGTGCCTAAAGTGTGCCAAATAAACCCTATTTCCCCCACGTATTGGCCAATAATAGGAGATGCATAACCCGTTTACAGGTATGAGACTGCACTGGGTAAGTAGGCCAAAATGTTATGGGTCCCTATTGTGACCAAGATGATATATGTATGTATGGTCAGTGCTTATGTTTCAATGAAACAATTTGAGATGTTTTAAGGAATAGAATGTATACTATTTGTTTGAAAATTTTGCTAGCTATTGAGATTGTCATCTCATTATTTTATGTCCACATAATCACATTTCAGGTACTCCAGCAAGAAGTGAGCAACAGGGGTCTCAAGGTTGAACCATCTGATTATGGATGGTATTTTCTATGGTTGTGTAATATATGTAGGATGGCCTAGATGAGTGCTAATTCCCTTTTAGACAGCTTATAATGTGATGTAATATAAGTTATGGACTATACCCGTTTTCTTTATGGTATAAGATCCTTTTTGCTGTTAGTAATGCATATCATGCCTAGATAGTTGCCTATAAGGAATTAAAGTTTGAAAATGCTTGGAATAGCCTGAAGCACTTTCATGCTTATCCAAGAAAGATAACAAACAATATAAGTGAATAGGTTAATTTATGGGCTAGGTAGACATTGCTAGAAACTTATAGATTAAGAAAAAAAAATGTATAATACTAAATTCTCTTAAGTGGAATATTCTATGATGAGGATGTATGAAATAAGATGCTAGTCAGTAGGGTGTGACGTTTATGCATTAGAAGTTATGCTTCAGGTATCTTTATATAATTTTGGTGAGAGTTGAGAGGAATTATTTATCCTTATTTAAACTTGTTCATACCAGTAATAATCAGGCCAATATATAAACAACATCATTTGAGGTTTTACATGAACATCGTAGGTTTCCGAATAAGTGAGTGAGTTGAGTAAAATTAAGATTTTGGAATCTAATTTGGAATAACATACAATAGATAGAATATGACTAACCTAAATTGATGATACTAGATTGGAGAGCATGCTTCAAGCATATGTCTTCGAGTTTGGTGAAATATCTCTTAATAGAATTCACCTATAATAAAGTGATATTGGATTATTTAAAGCCTTATGTAAAATATGTTACTAATTTTCTGTTAAATGATTCAATGGGGTTAGACTTATTGTAAGATGACGTTGATAAAGTGAAATTGATTAGGAAAAAAATACAAGCAACTCAATACAGGCCAATATTTGATTAATGATCATACTGTATTACATATGATTTTGAATATCTGAATGTGATATGAACTGAGAATATTTGAAATGCAGGTCTCATATAAATGTACTTCCTTATTATATTTTTTATGTGATAAATTTTAAAATATAAGTACATCCATATGCTGACCTAAAAGGTCATAGGAGGTATTATCTATTCACTGAGTTGTCAAACTCACTACACGATATTTTCACATTTTTCATATAAGAATACAAAGTTTGGTCATTTCCCTTCAAATAGGTGATCAACTAGGTGACATATTCTCTAGTGAGTCTATTTTGTTTCTAGGGCTCGTAGATTTTGATTTATATTGTACTTGTACTCTAGAGTATGCTTTGAACACCAGAGGTAGGATCTTTGCTTCTGTTGTTACTCTGATATTTAAAACTTGGTCTATATATTGTGTTTACATGAGAGAATCTATTCGTATCTGTTTCTATAATGAACGCTTATATTATACCTATTATAGTAAAGATATGTCCGTAAAGTATGTGTTTCACGTACCCTTAAAAGTAAGGGCGTGACATTCCTTACTGACATTCCTTACATACCCCACAATGACTACTTAACTCATTTTGTCTTATATACATCAACCCTAATTCAGATTTAAGTATCATAAGATCCATTTTCTAGCCTCTCAATGTATCTTCCCAAGTTCTGCCATGCATCTTGTCACATACCCTACTGACTAGCATCTTATTTCATACATCCACATCTTAGTATGTTCCACTTAAGGGAATTTGGTATTATACTTTTTGTGTGTGTTCTTATCTATAAATTCTTGACAATGACCACCTAGCCCTTAAATTAACATATTCACTTATATTGTTTGTTATCATTCTTGGGAAAGCGTAAAAGTGCTTCATGCTATCCCAAGCATTTTCAAATTTCATTTCCTTATAAACAACTAGCTAGGCGTGATAGGCATTACTTACAACATAAAGGCTCTCATGCCATAAAAGAAAATGGTATAGTCCATAACTTATATTACATCACATTATAAGCTGTCTAAAAGGGACTTGGCATGTGACTAATCCATCCCACACAAATATTACACAACCAAAAAAAAATACAATCATGATCATATGAGTCAACCTTGAGACCCCTGTTGCTCACCTCTTGCTGGAGTACCTAGAATGTGATTATGTGGACATAAAAAGTGAAATGACAATCTCAATAGCTAGCAAATTTTTCAGAAAAATAGTGCACATTCCATTCCTTAAAAAATCTCAAATTATTTCACTGAAACATAAGCACTAACCATACATACATTCATAATCTTGGTCACACTAGGGACTCATAACATTTTGGTCTACTTACCCAATGCAGTCACATACGGCCATACCTGCAAAGGGTTATGCATCTCCTATTATTGGCCAATACGTGGGGGAAATGGAGCTTACATGGCACACTTTGGGCAACCCCTTAATTCCTAAGAATACATACATAACATATTTTTAGACCATCATTCATCATAGCATAAAAGTTAGGCAACCAATGAAAATTTATAAATTCAAGTTCATAAACATAAAGAGTGTTTTAAGGAAAGACTAGCTACCTCAATTCCAGCACAATCACTTCCTTTCCAAGGCTGCCAAGGTTACTACCAGTAACTCAAACTAAAACATATAATATTTCTTGGTTAATGCATGCATATTAGCACCTAAAGACATAAATCTCTAGTTTAAGAGCTTCTGCTCCTCAAAACAAAACTACGATTCTATTGAGATTTGGAGTTATTATTAAATATGATAAAAGTTCTCTAAAAATTCTAAAATTTTGTATGGAGGTACCTCTACATGTTTATTTTATTTCATAATTCTCTTCGCCCTTAAATCTTCCATTCAACCCCAAAAACTACCACCATAACCCAAAACAGTGCAGATTAGTTTCAGTTCCATTTCTATTCTATTTTGCATTCATTTGGATTAGTAAAACTTCTTCTAAATTCATGATAATTTATATGAAACATCCTAGATATTTTATATAATCACCATAAAAATTTCAAGTAAAAAATAATTCATTTAACCTCTTGAATAACTCAAGTTTTATAGGCTGTCCCTAGTTATGGTCTGTTCTAACTCACTTCTTGTCCTACCTAATTTCTACATTTATTATATACCTTAACCTATCTATAATTCTCTAACATTTTGTGGGATCCTTAATTAGGATTCCTATAACTTGTCATAAAATTTTCATAAAAAAATTCAACATCTAACCCCTTCAATATTTTGTATTTCCATCACCAGTCTAAGCTGTCCAGCAGATTGTTCTCAACATTGTTTTAATTGCAAAAGGCCTAGTTGTAGGTTCTCAAAATTCACGAAACTTTCCAGAATTTATTATGAACATTTTAAGACTTTTCTCACCAAAAATTATAGAATTTAAAGGACATTTACTAAATTTACTTAGCCAATATTTTCAGGTGCTAAAAGGTTTCTATGTTCTCGACCTAACCCTTCTGTGCCCTATGACCTTTGCTCACTAATCAGAACCTAACTCACTCATATGTACTCGAAATGGGGTGATTCCAGTGTCTATGTAACCGTGAGAAATATCTCTAAAACTTTTATGTTAACTATGTCTCCATATACCTTATAGGTTAGTCCCAGAAATTCGAAGACAGAGCTATTCTTCACCAGCCTGAATTCCAGACCCGATTCTGACCTCTCATCACTCTATAGAGTATAACTCTCTCATTTTAAGTCCTATTGATGTGATTCCAAGTGCTATGGAAATATAAGACCTAGGATTACAACTCCTATGTTGAATACATTTTCATATTGTGTAAACCTACTCCTATGGCTCTCAATTTGCATCTTGCTTCTCCTCTTGGTTTCCTTTGGAACTCAGCCATGTTTCTTGCACCAAATATGGGGTGAGTAAGGCTTCAAACCTCATCATGCACTCTCACTCTCACTGCCTTATGGTGAGGGAAGAAAAACTCTCCATATTTTTTTTGTTCTTTCACTCTCTTCCTCCTCTCTCAGCCTTCTTCTTTTTCCTAGCTGCTCTCTCCCTCTTCCTTCCTCTTGCCTCTTGAGTTTTTGACTACCTTCCCTCTCTTATTTCTCCTGCTAGCGTGAGGCAAGTCTAGGCATTTTCTGCTGCTACCAAGGTGCAAGTTGCTGGATGCTTATGGTTACAGGGATTCTCTAGTTCTGCAGGGTAGGGGGTAGGTTTTTCTGCTGCTCTCCACATAGGTTCATGCATGCATAACTATATTATAATATACTCAAAGGTTGGTGGGTGCTTAACACGTAAAAAGGGACATGCTGCCACACACTTTCATGCAGGAATGCTTCTGCTTGTCTTGGCGTGAATCTTCTGTTGATGGGGCATGAATTCAGCTACTTGTGAGCATGTGTTTTTGCTTGTCTTATGGAGCAAGGGATGGCGTGAATATTATGCCATGTGAGGGCATGATTCTGCTACAGATGGTGCATGTTTTTTGCTAGTTTTGGTCGAGCAAGGATGGCATGTTTCTGCTGAGCAAGATGGATGTGGTTCTACTACATGTGGGGCATGTTTTCTGTTGGTTTTGGGGGAGCAAGGATGGTGTGTTTCTACTGAGCAAGATGGATGTGGTTTTGTTGCATGTGGGGTATGTTTTCTACTGGTTTTGGTGGAGTAAGGATGGCGTGTTTTCAGCTTATATTCTTCTCACTGCCTATGCGCTTTTTACCTACCAAAGCTGCTGGTGTTTTGTTTCAAATTCACATGCATGCATGGGTGGATATATATGTTATGATATGTATGGTGTAAATGAGAGGAAATAGATATATATATATATATATATATATATATATATATATATATATATATTGCATCACATAATGCTTCTTCCTTCCTTATTATGTTGCTAATCCTAAATTAGTAGCATCCTAAGGAATATATTTGTATCCTATTCCTCTCATTTATGCTCCAAAATTATTTTATTTATATTACTTTTAACCATGAAATGGTACCACATATTTTATAAAGTCTTTATTGTCAAACAACTACACATTTTAATTCTTGTTTATCAATGTCTTAATTTATTATTAATCCTAGATTAGTAATGTCTAAAAAAATGTATTTGTGTCCTTTCTCCATCCATTATGATCCTAAGAATTTTATTTATATACTTCAATATTAACTATGTCACCTATTTTATACTTGCCTTATAGTTACATAACTAAGCATCTTAATTATTTGTTATATGTATTTTCTACTCATCCTTAAATTTATCTAACTATATTAGAGGCTTAGGATGTTACACATCTACTCACCATGCTTATTGCATAAGCCATGTTTGGCCTATTACATACTATTCCATACATTAAACTCCGAACCCCATTATTATAAATGACTTTAGCTATTCTTGTCATTTTCACCTTTAGGAGCTTGTGAAGAAGATAGCTTAAAATGCTAGGCTAGGGGGGTTTTCACTATCTTTAACTCCTTCATGGAAAATATCTACAATAGCTTTCTAATATAGGAAGATTGGGTTAGGAACTAGGTTCCCTCCTTCCTATTTCTTCTGGTTTTTGTTCCTAATATTCTCTTTACAGGCCCCAACTCCTTTATCTCAAATTTAGACTAGATCACGGCCTTCTTTTTTTTATACAAATTTAGATATTCATGAAGTCATTACCTTTAACAACTTACTATTAACTTGTTTGCTTCAAGTAAATTATGATAATTAGTTCCTTAATTCACAATGGATATAATTAAGGTCAAAAGGTGTAATCTACCATTAATTAGAATCAATAATGCCATGAGTTTGTATACACATCATCGTGTCTTAGGAGTTACTTGTAGTACAAAAAGCAGGACACCCAAACACTAGTCCAAAAATAATCAACATCAGGGTATAGTTAGTCAAAAGAATACCCATATACAAAAAGATCAAACATACACATACATACACCATAAGCATCCATGCTAGCCTCGCGTGGGGAAACTAGTGCGAGTGGTGGCACCTCTGCTAGAATCTCAACAAACTTGAACACGTATACCTGATGAATCACCAAGATCTGCCCAAAGTAAGGTATCTTTATCCAACGAACACTAAAGACTAAGGTCATAGAGTATGGTTGCATATTATCCTTACTTATATGAACATAACATGAAAAGATAGTGAGAATTAATATTCTCAGTAGGTTTAACAATAAATCATAATCATCACATATATAATTTATCATGTCATCTTCAGTTGTATAAATTATATAATTTCTCGGGCCACAGCAATGTATTGTATCTATGCACATGAAAATCATGCATTCGTGACCATTATGGCATGAATAACTATCTCATAATATCATGGGTATAAATAATTGTTTCATAATATCATGGGCATGTAAAAATCATAATTTTGTCATGTTTTGGCTATTAACTGATCTCATCAAACCTTTTTTTTCTGATCATGGTGAGCATTCTTCTCTCGCTCTACTCACTTTTGAGCATGCTTCTCTCGCTTCATTCAGACATGGCACAAATCTCTTTCTTTTCTCATAATTGTGAATAGGGTGTCCCCTATCTAGTATACCAAATACAGAAAGCCATGTGACGCTTTTTCTTTTCTTTTCTTTTCTCATTAATAGCCAAGATATGATCTAAATTTAGTAACATCATATTCCCTCAGGCCTCAAATTTCACATCAAGTCATCATCATTTCATATCAAATTCACAAAATCATGTTAAATAATATGCTTAGAATGGTAAAGAATTTATGCAATGGCTATGGCTTAGGTATAGATTACACTTAAATTAAAGTTCAAAACTTATGATTATATTTTCTTAGAATCATCATTTCGGCCAACCTACGGAAATATTTCATCTTGTAAATTTCTTCTAAATTATACTTCCTAAATAATATTTAGTATCATTTTTTAATCCATTTATTTCTTTACTCTCTCCTATTTCGGCCACTAATTAGTTTCATCTAAAACTAATCCCTCTCAATTCTCTTCTCCAACATATGCTCTAAAATACTTATTTTTACACTTTTTTTCCATTTATTAATTTCAACTTAAACATCAAACATAACTACATAAAATTTCATCCAACCGAATTTACTACCTATAAACATATAACTCTATGATATAATTTTAACCTTTTATTTGCTCCCTACCACATATTCATAAGTAGTTACCTCATTAATTTTCTTCCCAAATCAAATATTTATTTCTTGCATTTTCTAAAAATTTCTCTACATGATATACTTGTTATTTCATATAGCTATCTTTAAGTGTTTTGCTTCAAGTTTTTAGCCATTTAGCACTCAAACACCTAATGAATTGCCTCTTCCATCTATTCAACTCTTATACCATATTCTCATACATATTTGTTGTTATTTTAATTAAAATTCGCAGGCGTATGAATCTATTAGAGTATAAATTTAGTGGTGTACGAGGTCGATCCCACGTGGATTGCCAATTTAGAGAAAATCTAATTTAGATCCAAAATAAATAATTCTAACCTAGTTCCAGATTATTTGTTTGTGAGAAGAATATTAAATTAAATATGCAAGAAACTAATGTACTAAAATTAAATTGAAAATGCATTCAAAATAAAAATACATGCTAAGATTAGGGGATCCACTCTTGGTATATTAAATAAAGATAAATTTGACTCTTTTATTACTCAATTAGAATCCTCACCTGAATGAGATTCTAATCGGAAGATATATCTATTTAAGCTCACTTTTATTTATACATGAATCATATTTACCTCTTTTTTATTATATTACTAATAATTAAAATATTTTTGTAAAATAAATTTAAGTATACATTGTGCCAATCAAATTGTCTACAATATATCAAGATTTATACTTTACAAGATTAAGTATGCATTCGAGCATAAATTGTGCTAATTATTATATTGTCTACAATAAATCAAAATTGATTCAAGCATTTATTGTGTCAAAGATTTTCTACAATCTTTCAAGATTCACACCTCACAAGTTTAAAGAAGAATGCAAAAATAAAAGAGGAAAGTTGTAAATAGAGTTAAGCATATATTGTGCCAATTATCATATTGTCTACAATAGATCAAAATTCACATTTTAAAATTTTAAAGAAAAATGAAAAAATGAGAAAGTTAACTTGTAAATGGAGTCAAGCATATATTATGCCAATTATTGTATTGTTTACAATATATCAAAATTCACATTTTACAATATTAAAACATGCAAAAAATGAGAAAGTTAGAAAGCTAATTAACATAAAAAAATAAAATAAAATAAAATAAAATAAAGTAGGTGGCAAAGTTAACCATAAACAATAACAATAAGAAATAGCCGGCAAAAGCCAGCAATTAAACAACAAGAAAAAGAAGTAGGTTGTACAACCAGCCATTGAAATATAATATATAAAAAATAAGGAGGTAAATACAACATCAAATATAAACATTAAATTCTTAAGCAAAAGTTAAATAAATCATTATTTTTCTACTAAGAGTTTCACCCTTTCACCTTAACATGATAATATTATAAAAGAAAGTAAGGATGACAAAATATCTATAGAAAGAAGAACATTACAATAGTTCAAAACAAAACTCTTCCAAGCTCCCCCTCCAGCTCTCTAACTCACTCCTTAAGTTCTCTATTCATAGATACAATTCGGTGTAGTAGGTGTGGTATTTTCAAAATTGTTAGGTAGAAAATTGTACAAAGTTGACAATTTGGATTCTATCATGTGCACCAAAATTGATACTTGAATATCTTCTTGAAATCCATTGCATTTGCTAACCCCATAAACATTAAAGTTGTAGGAAATTTCCTTATCTTTCCAACCATATAAATTGTGGATAAATTGTATACGTGATATGTGACCTATGGTCAAAATAGTGAAGCAAGGTTAGGCTAGAATGCAACAGCAGATAGATTTTCTTCTAACCCACTTTTGGCCCTTTTAGTGTCCAAATTTACTGACAACGTGAATATAAAGTTGTACCCATTTGTGTCAACTACTCACTTACCAAATTTCATACATATTGAATATGTATTTTCTGAGATATGGCTTAAATATTACAGCAAGGTTGGGCTAGACTACAAATAACAAACAGATTTTCAACATTGAATGTTCTACTTTAAATATTTATGTTTCAATTCTTTTGGAAATGTGTTCATAAATCAAGATTGAATTAATGAATATATCCATTAGAATGTGTCTTAGAAGTCAATAAGATATTGCTCATTACTCAGTCATCCTCAATGAATTTATTTTGTCTGCTTGATTTATATACATCATTCTCAAAGAACCACAATTTAACTTTGATTCCTTCAATTGAGTTTATTTTCTATTCATCTCTATCTATAAAAAATACACAAAACTAAAGACAAATAAGAGAGATAAATGTTTAATTAAGGCAAAAAGATAAGATAAAAATATTTAATTTATGAGTATCAAACTTACTCATCAATATTCTTCTTATTAATCATCCTTTTTGGTGACATATATTTAATTTGTCAACTACTTTAAGACATCAAGATATTTCTTCATAGTGAATCTAGACCTTTCATTACAAATCGAGCTGCAACTCCCTCATATGAACTTCGATTGAAGTGATTTAAGTGTTTATGAAAATTTAGGACAATAATTTACAAATTTTATGTTCACCACTTTGGTAAACTCCTAAAAAGAATTGGGTGTCATAGGTCTTGTACATCAACATCGCAACACCATGAGGTGGATCTGAGCTTTCATCACTAATCATGGCTAATGTTCTCATAAATTCTGATTGAGATGATTCCAAAGGTTGCAGAACGCTAAGACATAAGGCTAAAACTTTTGTGTTGAACACCTTTTCATATTTTGTAGAAATACTAGTCCCAAATTTACACCACCGATAGCCATACCATGCAAAAAATTCAAAACCAACCCAAGCAAGTTTACAAACATCACATACAACATTCACATGTAACAAGATATAGATCATCCATGGCCATCATCAAGAGTATTAAATATTAGAAATTTATTCAAAGTCCTAGGGTTAAAAACCTCATCTTAAACTTACAAATTTCAGAAATTTCTTCAAAGAGAGATATTGTTAAACCTACCTATGACAACTTCCTAAACCTTGTTAATTAATTTTTTCTTTCTTCCTCTCCTTGGATGGTGCTAAAAGCTCATTTCCCTTTACTGTTCTAGCAAAAATTTCAAGAGGAGAAGATAAGATATAAGCCCTAGTAATGCAAAGACAAGAAGATATTAAGGTGGGAATCCACTACATTACCTTACACTCCCACTTTCACTACTAGAAAATTTTGATTTAGAGACGTAAATTAGAGATATAATTTTTTTGTCTCTAACAGAGACAGCTTTTTTTACTTAGTGACGGGGAGTGAATTTTCAATGGCAAAGATGGAATTTAGAGATGAAATTTTTTCATCTCTACTTTTTAGAGATATAAATTAAAGACGAAAAAATTTCATCTCTAATTTTTTTTGTCTCTAATTCCATCTCTACTTTTTAGATATGGAAAATAGAGATGAAAAATTTTCATCTCTAATTTTTTTCGTCTTTAATTTTTTTATTTAATTTTACAAACATATTTGAGAGACAAAATTTGCCCATTTCTAATTTTTTTCATTTCTAATTTTTGAAATAATATTAATTTAATTTTAGAGACAGAATTTTTTGTCCCTAATTATTCCATCTCTACTTTTTGTAATAATTTTTAAATTATTTTTCGAGATGAGATTTAGAGACAGAAAAATTCAATTTTTGGTTTTTTTTCATCTCTACTTTTCAAAATAATATTTAACTTTTTGTTAGAGAATAAATTTAAAGAAGAAATTTTTCTTTCTCTAATTATCCATCCCCACTTTTGAAAAAATTATTAAATTATCATTAGAGACATGATTTAAAGATGAAATTTTTTGTCTCTACTTGAAATAATAATTAAATTATTGTTGGAGATGGATATTAAAGACAAAAAAAAAATTCTATCACAAAAGTTTTTGTCTCTAATTTCATTTCTATTATTTAAAACAATACTCAAATTATTCTTAGAGATGGAAAGATTTTGTCCCTAAATTTTTTTATCTTTAATTCCGTCTCTATCCTTTGAAACATAAATTAAATCATTGGTAGAGAAAGAATTTGAGTCCCATTTGATTTGCAAAAATAAGCTAATGGAATGAGAATTTAGATTTTATTACATCCATTTATTGTGTTTTGTTATTAGGTTTGACTCCAAAGTTGATTCCCACAAAATATGGATTCCCTCTTATATTGGAGATAACCTTATCTAGAAAACTAATGAAATGAGAAAAAATGGAATAGGCATAACTTTTAGCTTGGGTGGAATTACAAAGTCTAATACTTGTCATTTTGAAACTTGTTTAGAGCCCAACAATGTGGCAACCTGGGTTGACCCAGTCGTGGCTATTTCAGACCCAAAAAACCCATAAAAATATAAGTTTCTAGTTGTCTTTCTATTTTCACTTTATTTTTAAGGATTTCTTTTCCATTGTCATATTTAATAAGGAGTTTTTGTCATGAAGAATATTAGTTTTTTGATCCTATTTAATTTCTACTTCAAAGGAGAAACTCTAATTTCTTATTTCCCCTTCACAATTAAAAAAAAAAATTTGTTGGTGTTTAAATATCAGCTTTTGTGCTGGTCAAATAATCATAAGAGTTTTTTTTTAAAATGAACAACTGTTTTTAAAAAATAAATTAGATGAAACATGATCTTAGTCTTTAAAATTCAAATAATCATATCATTCTTATAAGTATAATTTTTGTTTATTAATAAGAAACAAAGATTACAAAAAATAAGTAGCTAAAGAGGATTGACATGTTTAAGAAGATATTTTAAAATTTTTTGGTCTAAAAAGTGAATCAGATATAACAAGTTAAGAAAATCTTAGTTTGTTAGAGCAGAAGCTGTTGAATTTAAATTTAGTTAATTTTTTTTTCATGTTATTTCTTCTTATGTACTTTCTGAATGCCACAATTATTTTTCAAAAGTATCGTAAGAGATGCTTTAAATTTAGAAGCAATTATTGTAAATTTAAAAGGTGTAAAATTTTCATGTTTTAATAAAATTTCAAAATATATATTTTTTCTTTTATTTAAGATAATACATGAAGATAAGAGTGAAGAATTATAGCTACATATATTAGGACCACTGATTGTAATAGTTGGAGAAATATTATTTGAAACAAAACTCTTGGACCTACTAAAATTTTTATATCCTTATCATATTCCTATTAAATTTTGTATACTATGTACCCAAAAAATTATATTTTCATACACAAACACAAACACATATATTTTCTATTTTTTCATCATAGTTTATCATCGCAATACAAATTACTGTCATATTTTTGTATGAACAAGGAATGTATTGATATCATAATCATGTACGCAAATTTAGAATAGCTATTTTAAACTTTATTAATGATGCATAAAATTAATTTTTAACTAAATATAATAGTAAATAAATATTATTTAAACCAAAAAGAGGCCAAATTGAGCCTTGACGGCAGGAAAAATAAATTGCCACATTTTGACATATTTAAAAGAAGGGGTAGTTGTAACACCTCTAAGATTTAGTAATTTTCAGTTATGTATGAATTATTAAAAGAAATAAATGAGTATGAATGTAATTGAAAGGTTTTAAAGATGAAAATAAAAACTTATTAATATTTTTGGGGTGAAATTGTAATTTACTAAAAGTTTAGGGTTAAAATGTAAATAATGAAATTTGAAAGGACATCTTCCAACAATTGAAATTTTGCCAATTGGTCCCACCATTATTATCTTTTAAAAAGGGAAAACGGAAAAAAAATTTCCATAGCCGTTGGTGATGCATAGTAACTTTTTCTCTCGTTACTTTCTCTCTCTAAATCTGGAGTACTTTTAAGTTTAATCTCAAAATTAAGGGTACCATTAGATTCAAGACGAAGAATACTACAATTTTAACTTAACAATTTTTTAAATCGGCTGTAGAATCATCACAGATAGGAAGTAGAAAATCTTAGAAAAATATAAGTTTTGAAACTCCTATTTAGAAACTTGAACTTAAAAAGTTGACATCGTAGATGGATTTAGAAGATAAATAAATTATAAGATATGAATATTCTTAGTCATTTGACAACTTTTAGTATTATGAACAGTAACTCCGATCGGTGTGAATAGTGATTTCGGTAGTTGTGAACAATACCCCCATCAGTTGACCAGCATTGACCAAGTTCTCGAAGTTTTTTTTTCCAGGTTTTTGGACCCTCCGAACTCATTTTTAAAGTCTATTTGGTCAAATTTAGATTGAAAAAGTACATTTTGGGGTTGTCCAATCTAGAGCCTTACCTTGTGAGTAAATAATTCTTTCTATGACTTACCTTATGTTCTTATTGAATTTTAAATGTATAATTAGTTATGTTTACAAGTTATTGATGCTATCATAAGTCTCTAAAATGAGTTAAATTAACTGCTTTACTTACTAACTAGCATATTGTTCAAGAAGAGTATGATTTTGCAAATGGATTTTTGAACTCATTGAATATGTGATTCTAAATGCATTTCTTATAATATGGTAAAGAAAATATTTTGTGCACATGTCATTAATCTATAAAGTTATAAGATTGCCTTGAAAAATTTAATGTATACATGTTAAACTTTGATTGAAAAGTTTTTGACAGAGGAACTGTACTGAGACTGAAAATTTTGTATTATAATGAAACCTCTATTCTGAACGATATGACATATATTTAAATAATGATTTCTGTGGAGGAATCCTATTGGAAACACTGTTTGCTAACAGCAGGTGATATTAGCTTTAGTGAATCTTAATATCTTAGCTAGCAGGGTTGCTAACCTCGTATGACAGCCAACACACGAGATATGATATGTGAAGGAGAGTGGGATACCTCCTATCTGTGCGACATACTGACTATATGATATATGATTTTTCCTCCCTTGTTGTGTGCTTAGAAAATACCTATATTAGAGTTCCTTCACATGTCTTCTTAAACGATGGTAGGGCAAACCTTAGCTGGGATGCTGAGTTTAGGCAAATTCTATATTGTCAAAGTACGAAAGGGCTTAAACTTTGATATGGTGGTTCTGATATGCGATCATCCTAATGTTTTTATGAGAAATATTTTGATGCATAACAACATTTGTTCAATGATCATACCGTACTAAATATGGATTTATATGGATATCCTTTGATTTAAGAATATTTGAAATGCGGGTCTCATATGGATGTACTTCCGAACTGTATTTTCTATGTGACAAATTTTAAAATATTAGTACATCTATATGCTGACCTAAGAAGTCAAAAGAGGTATTATCTACTCGCTGAATTGTCAAACTCACTACAAGATATTTTTTTTTCCAGATAAGGATATAGAGTTTGGTTCTGTTGCTACGTGATCTAATAGGTATTACACTTTTTGGGTGAGCTTACGTTGCTTCTAACATTCACAGTGTTTAAATCATTTTGTACTTGTATTCTAGAATATACTTTGAATGCCATAGGCAAGATCCCTGCTTCTTTTATTACTTTGATATTTATATATTTGGTATATTTATTGTGTATATATGAGAGAACCTATCTGTATTTGTTTCCATAATGAAGGATTGTATTATACATGTTATGGTAATGATATGTTCGTAAAGTATATGTTTCACGTGCCCTGAAATTAGGGGTGTGACAAGTTGGTATCAGAGCACTAGGTTTACCTGTGGCTTTCAGAGTAAAGGATTCTTTAGTAAAACCTTTAGTATGGATATGAGTTGAACATATTTATACTTTGATGCTGCTGAGGAATTTTATAGGGTTTCAATTTCCTTTATATTCGAAGTTTGTTAAATTTTTTAGTATAAGATTGATTGAATTTTGTGGCATTTTAAAAAGTATCAATGGGTCAATTTCTACCTGAAAGTGAAAGGGATAGGCGTGCCAAAGAATTTAAAGAATTGAAACGATGCCTAATATGATTGTTTTCAATATGATACTGAAAATTGATTGATTGGCATCATGTCATATCATTTTGGAATGTCAACTTAAGGTGATTAAATTTAATATTCTTGGAGAATCTTATTTCTTCATACAAGGAGACTGTAGTGAGGTACTGAATAATTTAATCTCTACTTTAGCAGCCCATAATTTATTACAAAAAGGTGCCAAGGATATTTGGCAGTGGTGAGAGATATTGATATAAAATATACCAGTGTAAACCAAGTCCCAGTGGTTAGAAAATTTTCTAATGTATTTCCTGAGGAATTGTTAGGATTATCCCAAACGAGAAATATAATTTGGTATTGATTTACTTCTTAGAACCCAACCAATGTTTATATCCCTATATAGAATGGCACCGACTAAACTCAAGGAATTAAAGAATCAATGTTAAGACTTGTTAGACAAGGGATTTATATGTCCTAGCGCTTCTTGTTGGAGTGCTCCAGTACTATTTGTGAAAAAGAAATGTGTATCGTTATGATTATGTATAGATTATAGATAGTTGAATAAGGTGACAGTGTGTAATAAATACTCATTATCTCATATAAATGATATGTTTAACTAGCTACAGGGTGCTGAATATTTTTTTAAAATTGATTTGAGATCTAAGTATCATCAATAGAGGATAAGGGAATAGTATATTTTAAAAATTACTTTTAGGACTTGGTATGGGCATTATAAGTTCTTAGTGATGAGATTTGGTTTGACGATATACTAGTACATTCCAAGAGTTCAAAGGATTATAAGCAACATTTAAGGATAGTTTTACAAACTCAAAGGAAGTATCAGTTATATGCTAAGTGTTCAAAATGCAAATTCTAACTTGGTAGTGTTACTTTCTTAGGGCATGTGGTTGGAAAAGATGGTATTCAAGTAGACCCTAAGAAAGTAAAAGTATTACAGTAATGGCTACATTCTACTACAATTATAGATGAAGATCCAAGTTCAATTTGTGCTTTTTTCCATTGTCTGTTGTCTAATCTATTTGAGTTGTAGTTAGATAAGGTACATGAACAAACGCTTGCAAAGTATCAATTAACTCATCAATATTTGAAGCTAAGATGAGAATTTGTCTTGTTAAGTGTGAAATAAACTTTTGTTCCATAACTTGATCAAAAAAGGCAACAAACCATCAAAGAAGTGGTTAATATTTAACAAACCTATCGGTTTGTGATGGATATTCAGTTGTGCCCAAGAGACTATTTAAAAAATATCTTGTAAAGTACCAAAACCCCCTAGTAAAGCAATGAAGGCATCAACATTGCTCATCATTCTAGCCATGCGTTCATACATGGAGGCTACCCTAAATTCTTCTCCAATTATTTTTCCTATTACGTTTGATACAGTTAGAGTTGTAGGAATAATACCTAAAATTTGAAATCTTCCTACATGTGCAGTTGTAGACACATACTCCATTAACCCACTATTACCTCCTCTATAGACTAAATGAAGTTTTCTTTTGACTAGCACCATACCCAGATTTTGTGCTACTTTTACATACTCTCCATATTTTCTAGGACTGAAACCACAAAAGATACAAATATTTCGAAACTAGCGGAATGTAGTTCTCTCCATAACTGCACTCACTCTAACTTTGAGTATGAATGTAAAGATATTAACGTGTGTATTTATAGAATGCAGAGACGGGAATACTTATAATAGCTATGTGAATATGCGAGCGACATAATTACAACATCTATGTGAGTGACCGGTGGGTATCAGCTAAATTGAGGGTGAAAAATTCAAAAATGATAGCACGCATGCATATATACAGTATTTGTGATTGTGACTCATATTAAACACATAAAGAGAATAAGGTCAAGATATCACCAAAAAATTTATTTTTCCTTATTGTCATTGATGAAGCATTGATGTCTTGATTCTTATAGGAAAGTTGTAAATGATAGGTGTCGTTGTAAAAAAATGGAGTGAAAATACAAACTAGTTAGTTGTTGAAGAGGGACAATCAAATGATTTATCTTGTTTTTCAATGTTCTTGTCAGTCAACTATCGATATTATTAAGTTGACTAGCTATTTTGAAATTTTTTTAATTTGGACTGGTTTATTTTATAGTTAATTGATTACATCTATTTTGAAGCAATCAACTGCATCCTACCAGTTAACTATATGCTCTTTGTTCTTCACAAAATTTTATAAGTTCAAAAATAAATATTTTCCATGTGCTATTCTTCCATCGAATAATAGTAACTTTGAATTATATTTTGGCACATATATTCAAAACTTGCAGCCACCGATTTGTGTCAATATAGTAGTTAAGTTATGTTTACAGCTTTTCAAGAATTACGACCACCGATTTTAATTTTTTTTTCAATGCTTTGTCCAAACTTCTAACTTTCTATTTTGGCACCATGTTCTATTAAGTATTCCTCTTTTTTTGCTGCATCATCCTTCATTAATGTTTGGCATTAAATGTAAGGTTCTTTTTCCTCATTACAAGGATAGTTAATTTCTTTTGTTTGAAACTCAGTTATTATGGTGTCCAAGTGATTAGTATATTAAAGTAATAGAGATTTTGAAAAGATTTATCTAACAAAGAATGTACTTGGAAAAAAAAATCTTTATATCAAGTATGTATAACTGTGTAAGTTTGAAGATTATGTGCAAATTAGAAAGAATAATGAGTTTACAGTATATACTGATTGAGTATTAAGATAGGAAGAACACCTTATTTTATCTAATGTAGTTGAGTAGGGAGAGCAGAATATTTTGAGAACCATGTCCGAAAATAATGTAAAGCGATTAAGGTATTTGTGTTAAAGGTTTATACCATGTTAAATTGTCTAGTATCTAGGATGTGAATTATGTTGAGGTTAGAAATTCATATGTGAATAATTGTTGAGAAAGGAAATTTTAGAAGAAGCCATAGATTGTGAATATGGATAACCCCAAGCAATAAGGATATACTAAGATATGAAAGAATTGTACTAGTATAATGGTAAAAATAAGATACAAATAATATTTTTTCGTTGTTTGGTGTGTCAGCAAGTAAGAATTGAATACATTATTTTAGAAGAGCTATTCAGGAAGCCTTATGATCTTAGATAGATTATAGTATAGCTGATAGTAAATCTAAATAATGTGTTTACGCATTAGAAGTTATGCTTCAGGTATCTTTATATAATTTTGGTGAAAGTTGGGAGAAGTTATTTGTTCTTAGTTGAACTTACCCATATCAGTAGTTATTAGGCCAATATACAAGTGGCACCATTTGAGATTTTACATGAAACATCATAGGTCTCCTAATAGGTGGATGAGTTGAGTAAAGTTAATCTTTTGAAATCTAATTTGGAATAACATGCAATAGATAGAATATGACTAACTTAAATTGATGATGCTAGTTTAGAAAGCATGCTTTAAGCATATATCTTCGAGTTTGGTGGGAGATTTCTTAGTAGAATTTGCCTATAATAAAGTGATATTGGATGACTTAAAGCCCTATGTAAGAGGTGTTACAAACTTTCTATTAAATGACTTAGTGGAATTAGACTTATTGTAAGATGCCGTTGATAAAGTGAAATTGATTAGAAAAAAGAATACAAGCAACTTAATACAGGCTAAAAGTCTATAGGACTATGAATGTTAAGCACTAGAAATTATCAGTTAGTGACCAAATATTCTTGAAGGACTCAGCCATGAAAGAGGTAATGAGGTTTGGAAAGAAGGAAAAAATTAAGCTCTAATATATAGGCTTTTTTGAAATCTTGAACAAAGTAGACATAGTAGTATATCGCCTAGCCTTGCCATCAGGATTAAGTGATGTTGATACAGTCTTTCTTGCATCAATGTTAAGGAAGTTCCTATTAAATTTTTCTCATGTTATCATATTTTAAAAAATTCAATTGGACAAGAATTTGGCTTAATCATGAAAAAAAAAATCAATGTCTATTATTGATCGACAAGTGAAGAACTTATGTTTGAAGGAAATCCTTATGGCTAAGGTTATATGGAAAAATCACTCAAGTTAAGAGACTTTTTAGAAAGTAAAAATGCTATACAAAAGAGATATCCTCAATAGCTTGAGTACTGAGGTTAATAAATTTAATTTATACCTCGGCTTCATTCTCTATTTGTGATAGAATGGTTTGAAATTTGGGGACCAAATTTCTTAAGGGGGGATGAATTTAACACCCTTAAGATTTAGTAATTTTCATTTATGTATGGATTATTAAAAAAAAATAAAGGAACATGGATGTAATTGAAAGGTTTTAAGGATGAAAATAAAAACTTATTAATATTTTTGGGGTAAAATTGTAATTTTCTAAAAGTTTACGGTCAAAATATAAATAATGAAATTTGCAAGGACATCCTCCAACAATTGAAATTTTTCCATTTGGTCCTTCCATTATTATTTAAAAAAAAGGCGAAAAAAAATAATTTCCATGGCCTTTGGTGATGCATAGAAATTTTTTCTCTCCTTACTTTTTCTCTCTAGATCTAGAGTGCCTTTGGGCCTTGGATCTCCAAACTAAGGGTACCATTAGATTCAGGATGGAGAGTACCATGATTTTGGTCAAACAATTTTTCAAATTGGCCACAAAATTGTCGCAAATCAAAAGTAAAAAATATTAGAAAAAATTAAGTTTTAAAACTCCTATTTAGAGACCTCAAATTGAAAATCTAACACTATAGATGAATTCAGAAGATAGATAAATTATAGGATATGAAGTTTCTTAGTCATTTGATAACTTTTAATGTCATGAACAGTAACTCCCATCGGCGTGAATAATGATTCTGATATGTGTGAACAGTAAATCTGATCGGAATGAATAGTGATTCCAACATCTATGAACAATATTTCTCCAACTATGAATAGTAACCATTAGTTGACCAGCATTAACTAAGCTGTCAAAGTCATTTTCTAAGTTTTTAGACTTTTTAGACTCATTTTTGAGGTCTATTTGGTTAAATTTGGATTAAAAATGTGTATTTTAGGGCTGTCCAACCTAAAGGCTTACCCTATGAGTAGATAATTATTTCTATGACTTACCCTATACTCTTTTTGAACTTTAAATGTATAATTGGTTTTATTTACAAGTTATTTATGCTATCATAAGTCTTTGAAATGAGTTAAATTATTTGCTTTGCTTACTAACTAGCATATTGTTCAAGAAGAGTATGATTTTGCAAATGGATTTTTGAACTCATTGAATATGTGATTCTAAATGTATTTCTCATAATATGGTAAATAAAATATTTTGTGCACGTGGCATTGATCTGTAAAGCTATAAAATTTCCTTGGAAAAGGGCATGTATACGTGTTAAACTCTGATTAGAATGTTTCTGACAAAGGAACTGTACTGAGACTGAAAATTTTGTATTATACTGAAACTTCTATTTTGAACGATATGGAATATATGTAAATAATAATTTTTGTGGAGGAATCCTATTGGAAACACTTTTTTATAATAGTATGTGATGTTAGCCCTAGTGCAACTTGATACCTCAGCTAACAGAGGTGTTACTAGCCTCGTGTAACAGCCAACACATGGGATATAATATGTGAAGGAGAGCGGGATGCCTCTTATCTGGACGAGATGTCGACTATATGATATGTGATTTGCCCTCCCTTGCTGCGTGCTTGGAAAATATCCATATTAGAGTCCCTTTGCATGTCCTCTTGAACGGTGGTAGGGCAAACCTTAGCTAGGATATTGAGTTTAGGCAAATCCTACACCGTCAAAGTACAGAAGGGCTTGAACTCTGATATAGTGGTTTTGATATGGGATCCTCCTAATGTTTTTATGAGAAATATTTTGATGAATAACAACATTTGTTCAATTATTATACCATACTGAATATGGATTTGGATATATGGATATCCTTTGATTTGAGAATATTCGAATTGTGAGTCCCATATGGATGTAATTTTGAACTGTATTTTCTATGTGACAAATTTTAAATTATGTGTACATCCATATACTGATCTAAGAAGTCATAGGAGGTCTTATTTGCTCACTGAGTTGTCAAATTCACTACACAATATTTACATTTTTTTAATAAAAATATAGAGTTTGGTTCTCCTACTACGTGATCTACTAGGTATCACACTCTTTGGGTGAGCCTACGTTGCTTCTAAGTCTCACAGTGTTTAAATCATTTTGTACTTGTATTCTAGAGTATGCTTTGAACGCCGTAGGCAGGATCTTTGCTTCTGCTGTTACTTTGATATTTATAAATTTGATCTATTTATTGGGTATATATGAGAGAACTTATTTGTATCTGTTTCCATAATGAAGAATTGTATTATACATGTTATGGTAAAGATCTGTTCGTAAAGTATGTGTTTCACGTGTCCTTAAATTATGGGAGTGACAGTAGTGTTACTTTGTTTATATTTTTATCCAACCCATTTTTTTGCCCTCTATTTTCATTTTTCCCTCTCTTGGCCATTCACCTACACGAAACAAATTGGTGTTTAATCTTAGGCAGATTTTTTTCATCCCAGACAACTTTTCTTCTCTGGTGTACATTGTTCCTTCCACAACTCAACCTTAATAGAAGCAAACAAGAACCCCTACAGCAACTCAGCCTTAACAGTAGCAAATAAGAACCATTGTAGGAGAAAAAATGAAGTACTGTTCACTGATATAATTCTTAAATTTTTTCACGTTTTTTAATGTTTTTAGGAGATTTTGACCATAGATTATTGTTTAGGAGATAGGATAAAATATCTAGGAGAATTTTTATGGCAAGAGAAAATGATTTTTGGGCTGAAATCTATGGATTTTTCTTAAATGAATGATGAGTTGAACAGGGCATAAACAGTACACATGCATGTCAAATGTGTATTTCTTTTGAACCAAGCTGTAGAGCAAAATTTTTGTGTTCAAATGGTGTTATTAGTTTTCATGGTCACATAATTGTTATTTTGATATATATTATACCTCTACAAAAAGGGAAATGAACCACCTTGATATTATATTAAAACTATAGATTAGTAAAGAATACCACACTCATTTAACCCATAAACCTATGTATATAAATGTTTACCCATATAACTATACTCATCTAGAGCCTCTACAAACAGGGTTGTCATGAAAATTAAGCATATGAGGAGGTGAAAATTTTCCACCTATATATGTTTTATTCATTGTATTAGAGCTGGAATTGTCATTGACATAGGCTTTCTAGTTATTTGAGCTCATAGATTTAATATGTAAGATTTTGTTAGTTATCATGTTTGATAATTTATTAACTTCAAAATTATGCAAGTGATGTTCATCATGGAAAATAAAAGAAATTAAGGTCTTTTAATCTTTATTGTACCCACTAGATGCATTTTAGTTTGTTATCCGATATATATGTGTGTGTGTGTGTGTGTGTGTAAGATCCAAGAAAATTTACTTCCCAAGCAACCAAATCCATCTCCATATAAATGTCTATATCCCCCAGTTACACCATAGCTTCTTTTAACCTTGGAATTCAAATTATGGGATTTGTGAAAAAGAGAAGTAAATGTTGCATAATACACAAGTGATTTACATGAAGCCTATAAATATTTGCACACATACACAAAAGCATATTTCTGCACAAGCCTGTAAGAAGACATGCACACGTTTTTGTCCTATTTGAGTCACAATTGAAGATTGAATAAAAGCTAAAGTGCAATCGAGAGTGAATTTTTTCCATCTAGAAGACAAGCCATTAGATTGATTTCTATCATATTTTGGACTTCAAACCCTCCCTGATTTCACAAAAAAGGTTTTATTATTCTTCTATATTCTTTCTATAATAATATTATTGGTTTCTTCTAACCAAAACACAAGGCATAAGTAATATGACTAGAGCTATAGCATCTAGTTGGTCACATCTTATCAAAAGCAGAAGTGATTAAGAACTAGACATCAAAATATTTTGGAGATGTTTAATATATCATGATATTAGATCTCAAATTATTTTATATATTATATTATAAAATACTACAATATGAAATATTATATTATTTAAAATGATTGAGTTTGGTATAAAAAAATAATAGAAAGATTTCATATAAATAATATAATTAATGTTTTATAACAATTAACAAATTTAAAAGAAGTATGATGTGAAATCATAATTTTGGAGTGATATAGATGATTGTAAGTAAATCAATATTATTTGGAAGAGTTGTCGTGTTTGAAAAAAAGGCAAGTAATTTGTATTTGCAAGCAATGTTATTTTTAAAATTAATTTGACTTGAAAAATAGCATTTAGTGAAAGCAACCCTTAAACTCACATTTTTCTCTAATTTTCTACAAAGGGCTCTAAGCACAACCACGCCACTTATGATTCACTTAAACTTTATGCCAAGTCACCCAAAGTCTATGTTGAGTCAATTGGAATTTGTTTTGTTAATGTGACTCGATCAAACTTTGCTTTTTAGTAATAAAATATATGTTAAGTTTCATTATAGAAAAATTGGCTCTTAGCGGTAGTTTTTAATAGCCACTACATTTGAAAAAATTGTATATGATTAGGTTTTTAATTAAAGCCTATTCACAACTTCCATTGAGTGTAGACTTACGTCCATATTGACAAGTGCTGTGAAGTATCTATATATGTAAATAGGCAAATAAAAATGGAACATTGGGTTATTTATTAACCAAGAAAACAGAAAACAAATCAATATATAAAGAAAAAAAGTGCATAATCTGCAATTTCAGGAGAATTTATCACCTTGGTAAGAACCTTAATTACAATACAGGGATTTTTTTCAACTAGCTCTTGATAAGTAGAAATGAATAAAACAACATCAAGACTAACTATTGTCATGATTTGCTAGAAAAATTATATAAACACATACTGGCATATTTTTCATTGTATTTTATTTAAACTCAATTTGTTTGCACATATCAAGTTTAATTGTCATTAGAATTTAGTGAGTTGTTGTCACGACCCTAATTTTAGGGCACGTGAAATCCATATACCATACACATATATTTTCCATAAATGTACATAATGACATTCTTTATCATATAAACCAATACATATAGGTTCCCATACACATATACAATAAACAGTTTAAGTCTATAAACACCAGAATAACAGTAGAAGCAAGGATCCTGCCTGTGGCATATAGAGCATACTCTAGAATACAAATACAATACATTACAAATAATGTGAGCCTTGAAAGCAATGTAGGCTAGGGTAAATAGTCTAGCTAATCACCTATCCGCAAGACCAGACTCTGTCTCCTTATCTGAAAAATATTTCCACAACGTGTAGTGAGTTTTACAATTCAGTGAGCAGATAAGACCTTCTATAACCTCTTAGGTCAGCATATGGATGAATTATACTTCAAAATTTATCATATAGAAAGTACAATTCAGAAGTACATCCATATGGAACCCGTATTTCAAATATCCTCATTTAACAATATAACCCAATATTCAAAATCCAAATACAGTACAATACGATAATAAACAAATACTTTGATGCAATAAAAGATTTCACATGTTTTAGGAGGTTTCCCTATTAGAACTAATACAATAAATAATCTCAAGCACACAGCAAAGGAGGGTAAATCACATATCAATAATAGGAGGCATCATGCTCTCCCCGATAACAATAATAGGAGGCATCCCGCTCTTCCCGATAACAATAATAGGAGGCATCCCTCTCTCCCCGATAACAATATCTCCCGTGTGTTGGCTGACACACGAGGCTAGCACCACCCCTGCTAGCTAAGGTATCAAGGTGCACTAGGGCTAACATTCCCTGTTGTTAGCAGACAGTGATTCCAATAGGATTCCTCCACAAATACTATATGCACATATACTATAGAATTCAGTATAAATTTCTCAATATAATACAGACTTTCAGTCTCAGTATATTCCTTTGTCAAAACTTCCCAATTAGGGAATCACATATATATATGCCCATATCCGAGGCAAACATATCACTGTAAAGATCAATATCATGTGCATAACACATTTTATTTGCCATATAATGAAAAATACATGTAAAAATCACATGTTCAATGCATTTCAAAATCATCTATTAAAAATTACCCATTCTGGGTTTATCATATATATATGCCCTCTTTCCAAGGAAATCATATAACTTTATAAACCAATGCGTCATAGACAATATATTTCATTTACCATGCGGTAAGAAATGCATTTAAAATCACGTATTCAATGAGTTCATAAATCTCATTTTCAGAACCATACTCTTCTTGAATTACATTTCTGATAGAAATCATTTCCAGATACTTTAATCCATTTCAGATACATATAAAAGTATAAATCACTTGTAATCATAATCAATAATTCATTTTAAATTCAAGAATAGCATGTAATAAGCTATAGAAAGAAATATCTACTCATAAGTAAGGGCTCCAGATTGGACAGCCCTAAATTTCTTGTTTCTAGTCCGAATTCGGTAAAACAAATCCCAAAATCGAGTCTGAAAGGTCCAAAAACCTTGAAGATGATTCCGGAAGCTTGGTTACTGTTCACCTCCACTATTCATAGTCGAAAAATACTATTCACCGTCACAAAAATTTTACCGAATCAATGAAACAAATTCATATCCTAATGTTTATCAAGTTTCTAAATCCATCTACGGAGTCAGATTTCTAATTAGAAGTCTTTAAGTAAGATTTTTCAGAACTTACCTTTTACCGAGATTTTCTACTTCAGATCTACGGCGATTCAACGGATGATTTAAAAAATTGATCGGTCAAAATTGAAGTATTCTTCGTCCTGCATCCAGAAACATCTTCAGTTTTGATATCAAAAGCCAATCTGTACTCCAAATCGAGAGAAAAGATTGGAGATTACTATTCATTCACTATTTACTCACTATGCAACTCTCGATTTTTTTTCTTCTTTCGACTGATACTCCCCTCGGCTTCCGTTTATCATTCCTTCCTCTCTATTTTTTTTAAATATAATAATAATTACTAAATAATTAATAATAGAATTTTCTTTTATAAAAATTCATATTAATTCCGTTTTTTATCATAAAATATCCCAAAAATTTCTAAAAATTTCCATTCTCGTAAATCTTTAGTTAAATTCTTAAATCATAATTTTTCTTGGTAAAAATCGTTATAAAATAAATCTCGAAATGAATATCTTTATTCATATTAAAAGAATGAATAGTTCTAAAAATACAACAAAAATTCTTTAGAGGCCGGTATAATTATTTTAAGCAACACAATACTTCTTTTACTTAAAAGTCCACTTACTTTTAACAAATCATAATCATTTCTGCATAAATAAGAATATATTTGCTTATAGCAAAATACGACCATTTAAAAATAAAAAGTACGTGCCAAAACATAAATTCTCATATTTTCTTTTGTAATTCTTTACTCCATGTAATAAATAAATTTATTTCTACCGGTTCTTATCGTCATTTTCAAAATTCTCGTTTTGGTTGAAATTTTCCTTTAATTTGACTTTCCTTTAAAATTTACGGCTATTACAGTTGTAATGTTGATTCTATGTCTCACTTGAGTTGTTGGTTGTTACAAACTAGAAAAAATAAAGAAATTAACAGCATGTTGGAGGCATGAACCATAAAGGACGGATATATGGGCTAAGATCTCAAGCTCATAATGTATTAGCAGTAAGTTCCTTTTCTTAGTCTTTCACTGCTGCTAGAGTCTCAAAAGAACAAGCTACTACTATGAATATAAAAAATTGAGGTTTTATCTGCTTGTCTTCAACAAAGTGAAGATAAAAATTTAATGTTAAAGCAAAAGTGGAGGAATGGGATCGAATATTCAAACATCTCATGATAGATGGTAATATAAGAGTGTCATCACCTACATCTGGAGAACGAGAAGATGATAACAATGGATAAATTAGTAACGCTGCTGATAGATCATAATATTAAGATGAAATTTTATATTTTATATTATTCATGGATGATTTTGTATTACATATTAATAGAATCGATATATTTTTTATGCAAAATTATTTAATTCTTCTTGAAATTTATATTTTTAATGTTATATATTCATTTACAAGATAATTATTGGTTTGGGATGGTCAAAAAAATAAAACAAATTAGTTAAATTGAAAAAAAACCGTCACTAATCGTTAAAGATCGAGTTCTTTTCCATCTCTGATATTTAGAGATGGAATATTTTCCCATCTTTGATATTTAGAGATGAACTATTTTTTCCATTTCTAATATCAGTGAAAAAAATTATTTTGTCTCTAAATAACAGTGATAGTAAAATATTCCATCCCAATAGAGACATAATCTACTCACCAAAAGAATATTTGTCAAAGATGGAAATTTTAACATTTAGAGACAGAAAAATTTCGTCTCTAAAATTTAGTGATATCAGAATCAAAGAAGGAGTAAATTCTGCCTTTGATTCCATCTCTAATTTTGTTAGAGACAAAAATATTCCTTTTTATAGACAGAATTATTCTGTCTCTTATTCCATTTTTTCTAGTAGTGTTTTCCCAAACTTTCTTCTTCCCTTTCCTTCTTCCTTTCCTTCTTCTTTCTCACTTCAAGCTTTGGTTTTCTCTCCTCCTTGTCTTGGCCGAAGAGTGCTCCTAAGGTGGGTAAAAATGGCTAAAGTATTTTTGAGACGTGCTAAAATCTCATGCAATCAATTCTTTACTTGTGGTTCATTGAATGGGATATGTTACTATTGCTAATCATTTCTTCATGTGGGATATGTCAAGCCTTTGGTTTCCCTCCCTTTCTATTTAACTGAAGGTTGCTCTTCCAATGGGTGATAAAAATGCTTAAAAATCATGTGGTCAATTACTTAAAACATGTGATCAATTGCTTTACTTGTTGATCACTCAATGGGGTATCATTATGACTAATTAATTCATCATAGGTGGCACCAAAATTTAGCAAGATTTCAGCTCCCTTTTCCCCTATATAGCTTGGCCATAACACACACACACAAGGGATGGGATATTTTGCCTCAAAACAATATGATCATTTACCTTTCTTGTGGGGAACTCAATGGTCATAACACGTACTCATAACTCATCATTATGGTTCACTATTCTATCATGTGAGACTCAATTCCTTGCCTTTTTTGGGAATTCCCCCCCCCATTTTCCATGCTTGGCCGAAACACTCACAAGAGAGTGAGATATTTTCCTTCAAATAAATATGACTAATACCTTGACCAAATCTTTGACCTAGAGAATTTTTCTCCATGAGGTGCACTATTCATCCATGTGGCTTACTATTCATTAGTGTGGGGTGAATTTTCCTCATTAATGTGAAGTGAAAAAATTTAATGAGGTGTCCCATGAAGAGGCTAGTCTATATGGAGATCGAATGATGAAATATAAGGTGAGGTGTCATGATTAGTAAAATTGGTTCTTAAATTAAGATAATTCATTTAATTTAATTCCTTGAAATTTCAAGGCTTACACACTTATTCTTGAATTTGCTTTTCTTCTCCAAAATTTTGTCCCCTTCTAAAAAATTATCTCAAATTTTTTCATTTTCCTTAGTCTTATACAACATTTCTATGCTTACACATTAGATTAGAAATTTCTAATATACATATTTTATTAAATATCTCTCTAGAATTATTTGATCAATCTTCCTTTCCTTTTTTTTTCTTCTCTTCCTCACTTAAAATGTAGGTTTAACATTAATCTATCTTTGGAATTTCATTTATTTTGAAATATCTAAAAGGGGTTTCAAATATCCTATGTTGATGATGAATGATACATTTTTGTGATTAGCCATGTGGAGTGAAAGTTGGATGCATATGTAATACATGTTTTGTGCTGAAATTGGCTTGAGAATGGTGAAAATTGATACTCTGAATGATTGATTTTGGGTGTTATGATTTATGTCAAATTTGAAAATATGTTTACACATAAGTTATAGCTCTGCTTCTTATCTTTCTAATACCTCTAGAATCACCTTAATTGAATTTGAAATGAAAGAGATATGCCCTGATAAGTGAAGAGAGGTCAGATCTAACGCACAAAGTCACGATGTTGTTTTCGAAACCCTTTTTCACCTATTTTAGTTTCTAAATTTTCAAAGTGTTAAACATAAAAGTTGTATATAATTGTCTTAGGTTTCCATAGACATCAAAATCACCTTAATCAGAGTGTAAATGAGAGAGTTATAGGCTTTTTGGTGAGAAGAGGTCAAGCTAGATGGAAACCTAGAACACATAACAGCCTAGAACACGGTTGTGTTCCAAGACATGGAAAGGCTGTGTTTTGGGCTATTTGAGAGACTAGAGCATGCTTGACACAAACTGAAGTACATCCGTGCTCCAGGGTACAACCAGGTTGTGTTGGGAGCTGTTTTGGCCCTATTTTAGCTGCAAATGGCATTAAATGAACCCCATTAACTAGATGATAATTATAGAAATAAAATTGAAGAAGAAAGTCCAATAATCTTTGAGATACAATACTAGTTTTCACCATTTGTTTTTGTAATAATAAGCATGAACATATATCATGTATTAATACATATTTGTTAAATGAAGATGATGATGTGAAGCATATGCTATTGTATTAATGCATGATGATTACATGATATAAGGTATGCATTGTTAGTAAGTGTATTAATTCATATTTGTTAAATGATATGGTGATGATATTATGCATGATATTAGTGATGTACTTGGTTAATACATAACCCATTGTGATGGTGATGATGATTAAAGAGTATGTTATTATATGATGGTAGAGGTATTAATATATATTTGTTATATGAAGTGATGAACTTGATTAAGGATGGAAAGCATGATACTAAGGGTGAGTTGTTTGATGCATAAATAGTTATATGATGTCAATATATATGGTTGAAATGTGGTTACAGATGATTAGTCATTATTTGTTAAATTTATGGCTACAAACGATTAGTCACTGTTTGTTGAACTTGTGGCTATAGACGATCAGTCACTATGCATAAAAGCACTACATACGATATTTTTAATTGTTGAACATGTAACTATACTACATTAATCATGCATTTGCAAATATTATGACTTCATCAAAAAAGGACTAACATTTTTTGTAGTTTATACAGCTGGATATAACACTGTTATTTTACTTATAATATGATGTTGTTAATGTTGAACTTATTAACACTCTGCTTTCATTAATGTTTGGTGTTATGTTTAGATAAAGGTAATTGAGACGTCGGCTGACTTTCTATTGTTGCTTGGGAGTTCCAAATAATGAAAATACCTTAGTTGGGTTAATTGACCATTATGTTGTTAATGTTGAAGAGATTCCGATGTTAGCACCACCTCCTCCATCCTTTATACCATGGTGATGTGCGGTATAGGGTCTAATGTTAAGTAAATATCATTATGTGACTCCTGTATAAACCATAACCACTGATGTGGCCCTTTTAGTATGAAGATGATACAATATGAGCTATGTTTATATATGTATATTATTTAATGTTGGAATGTGGTAATTTTATATAATAAAAAAACTAGTCGTTACATTAAACACCATATCTTTACTAAGTATCAACTTTTATTGTCTATGTGCTAAGCACCACAATCTAAACCCCTTAACTACTCTAGGCTAACCTATAAAGATACACTTAAGTGTCCTAGGGTCCAGCTTATTCCTCTTAACATAAGCTTAGGCTAGCCACCCAATGATCTTTATATTGTTGTAGTTTACAAGCTTGCTATGCCATGCCTCAATTGATGTTTTGCAGCCAATGAGAGTTGAGGGGCATTTATTTATCATATATACTACAGTACTTGTTGCTTCTCCCCAAAACATCTTAGGTAGTCTAGTATTTCGTAACATGCATGTAACCCTCTCTAGAATGGTCATATTCATCCTTACTACAATGCTATTAAGCGGAGGTGTGTCAATCACTATTTTACACCCGATTATACCAATATCCTTACAAAACTCATTGAACTGATCTGAACAGAACTCTAGACTAATGCCAGTTCTCAATTGCTTAAGTTTTATATCTAATTAGTTCTAATATAATGTCTTCCACTCAACAAATTCTTAAATGAATCAATCTTTTGTTTTAGTGTAAATAGGCATACCCTCATAGAGTAGTCATCCGAAATATCTACTAAGTGTTTATGTCCTTAAGGGTGCCACATGTTAGAATTTACATAGTTAAAAGGAATTTTTGTGGTTGTTGGCCTGTGCCAAAGTGTAGTTGAATGGATTTCCCCAAAACAAACAATTCATATAATTCTAATTTTGCGATTTTGTCACTACAAAACAAACTTGTTTTAACAAATCTTGGTTTTATCACTTTCACTTCCTATAGCAATAATAACATTACCGATTATCGTGCTACCTACTAAAGAGTGTAGGCCATGAGTCATGACATCCTTCATCACTACTACTTAACCTTTGGACACTTCTAAGGTCCTATTTTATGACTTAAAATAGTACCCATTTTTATCACTCATACCTAGATAAATCAAGTTCCTTTTGAATTCTGAGCATGCCTCGTGTCTCTTAGGATCCAAATTGAGCTTGAACTAGTGACTATACAAGGGTTATTGTTGCCTAGTAGCACCAAACCTCTATCACCTTCTTCCAAGGTCTTAAACCAGCTCTTATTAAGGCATATATGGAATAAGCAGCCCAAGTCTAGGATCTATTCCTTGTTGGGATCCTTTTTTATGATAGTCAAGACCTCATAAGTGTCAAAGTCTTTATCTACCCCGTTTGCATTTACAGGGTTAATCCTTCAATCATGTAGCCTTTTCTTCATCTCTAGACAATCTTTTTTAAAATTATCTTCTTTGTGGCAGTGAAAACACTTCAAGGTGGGTTTCCCATAGTTGTTTTTCCTCCTTTTTCTACTTGTTCTTTCCCTTGTTTTACTAAAATATTTTTTTATCAACCTTGCTCGTTTTAGGTACCCTTTCACCATGATTCTCTTCTTTCACCTCAATCATCTTCTCCAGTTCCTTTGTCTATAGTGTATATTGCACTTCTTCTAGGTAAATGTTTAGCACTCTCCTAGACATCATTGTATCATTAAAGTTTTTATAATTCTTGGGCAATGAGTTAAGAAACAACAAGGCTTTGTCTTTATCCTTTAACTTGACCTCTATATTCTCTAAATCATTTAGAATCTTGTTGAATTGATCAATTTAGTCCAAAATTGATTGCCATTCTTGTGTCTTGAATAAGTATAATCTCTACTTCATGTGTAATTGTTTGGTCAATGACTTTGTCATGTAGCACTTTAATTTCAACCAAAAAGGCTGTAGTTGAGGCCTCTATTGCCACTTTCCTCAAGTCTTTTTCTCCAAGGGTGAGCCTTTTCTAAGATGTCAATCTTATCTTTTTCGAATAAAGAATCCAATAAGTTATTTTCCCTTCAAGGCATCTGTAAGGCCTTGATGAACCAAAAGACCTCTCATATTCTCCCTTCATAATTTGAAGTCATTTCTGCCATTGAACTTCTTTATGTCAAACTTCATTGCTACCATGATCTATACCTATGGATCAATGCAAGACACAACTTATATACACCAGAAGAAACACTCAGCCAGAATTGCAAATGATAGAAACACACAAATTAAGTTGACTCGCAAGAAATTGAAAATCCAATCCAATAATACCAATCTATAGAGTGGTTTAGTCAATGTGACCTACATCCACGATAGTGCAACTTTTATTGAACATTTAGATGAAAAATACAATACCCTTAGGTCTAGGTTACAGAAGTAGCCTCACTCTTTGGTGTTTGCCTCACATAAAGAGAAATTTCCAAGCACTTCCCTTTTTATACATGGTTACCCCTTGTGCAAGTGTCTCTCTTTTTCTCTCAATAGTAATGCCTCTCTTATTTCTTTTTCTACCTCCCTAGACCCTTATATAAGTACATGAGCCTAGCATTTATTACTAACAAAATGGAAAGCAAGATTCACTCCCTAATAACTGATTATACACAATACGGTTAGTTTGTTATAATTAGTAGTTAAATCACTTAACCACTTTTTCAGCCTGGTGCTTTAGTGATAGTTGTAATTTAGAGACACATTTAATATTAATAATGCTAAGGTGGTCCCCTAAGCTCTTGCATAGCCTTATTTCTTTTATTTTCCTTGCTATTTTTTTCCATTAGCATATTTGTGACTTGCCATCTTCTTTAGGTTGATTGAGTTATTTTCCTCTATTTCTATCTTTCCTCTATCCTTCAAAATATCACCCAAGACTCCATATGAACCTACCTTAAAAGTTTTGAGCATAATTTTTTGCCCTATGAGCTCATTGCGAACAACAATGACATCCAAATCATTTAACTCCACCAACCTACTTAGTTCAACACACTTTTTTCTCTAATTTCAACACCCATTTCACTGTGCGTCCTATAATAATTTTGCTATACCTGTTTTTGTAATATCTCATAATTTTTAAATAATAATTTTTTGCTTAAAATAAATATATTTGCCTCTAATAAATTTTTGTTTCATTTTTAGAAATATTCTTTCTTTTATTATGTATAAAGATATTTTTTGTGAATTGTTTTATTAAAATTTTTATCAAGAAAAATCATAATTTAAGAGTTCTACTAACGTTTTATAATAATGTAAATTTTTAAAAAAAATTAGGATATTTTAGGATGAAAAATAGTATTCATATGTATATAATAAAAATAAAAATAATAAATTTTAAATATTTAATTATTAAATAATAATAAAAAAAGAAAAAAGGGGGAAGCGGAGGCAGAAGTGTGAAGAGGAATGCAAAATCTCGATTCTGTAACTGATGAATAATAACCTTTATTTTCCTCTCTAGATCTGGAGTGCCTATTGGCTTCTGATCTCAAAACTAAGGGTACCACTAGATCCAAGACGGAGAATACTACGATTTTGACTAAACAAATTTTCAAATCAGCCGCAGAATCACCGCAGATCGGAAGTAGAAAATCTTAGAAATGGTCAGTTCTGAAACTTCTATTTAGAGACATCAAATTGAAAATCTGACACCGTAGATGAATTCAGAATCTATATAAACTTTAGGATATGAAATTTTTCGGCCATCTAACAACTTTTTGTGTGTTGTGAATAGTAAATTCGACGGGTATGAATAGTGATTTTCAGCGGTGAATAGTATCCATCAGTTGACTAGTGTTGACCAAACTCTCGGAGGTCAAATTGTACAATTTCGGAGTCATTTTCTAAGTTTTTGGACCCTCCAAACTTGTTTTTAAGGTCTATTTGGTCAAATTGAGATTGAAAAAGTGCATTTTAGGGCTGTCTAACCTGAATCTTATCTTGTGAGTAGAAAATTCTTTTTATGACTTGCTCTATACTCTTCTTGAACTTTAATTGCGTAATTGATTATGTTTATAAGGTATTTATACTTTTATATGTCTTTGAAATGGATTAAATTATCTGAATGATTTACAATCTGGTATATAGTTCAAGAAAAGTATGGTTTTGAAAATGGATTTTTGAATTCATTGAATATATGATTTTAAATGTATTTCTCATCATATGGTTAAGGAAATATATTGTGCACGTAGTATTGATTTATAAAGCTATATGATTTCCTGAAAAAAGAGCATGTACATGTGATAAACCCTAATTGAAAAATTTATGAGAGATGAATCTGTACTGAGACTGAAAGTTTGTATTATATTGAAAACTCTATATTGGATGATATGGTATATATACATATGATATTTTCTATGGCGGAATTCTATTAGAAACATTGTTTGCTAATAGCAGGTAATGTTAGCCTTGGTGCACCTTGATACCTCAGCTAGCATGGGTGGTGCTAGTCTCGTGTGAAGGTCAAGACATAAGATATGATATGTGATGGAGAGCGGGATGCTTCCTATTTGGGCGAGATGCCGACTATATAATATGTGACTTGCCTCCCTTGTTGTATGCTAGGAAAATACCCATATTAAAGTCCATTTTAAGCCACGTTTTAATCTTCATTGGTCTAATTAGCTAAACAAGGATAGTTTTTCTCTTTATGCCCGATCACTTTGCAATAGTAGCAGAAAAGCAATAACCTTTTGTACTTAGACCACACCAAAAGCTTCTTATCATGTTGTTCATTAATGAACAACACATGTTTAAGTGGTTTCTCAATATCTAGTTTAACTAAGAATTTTGTTAAGAGCTCCACTACACCTTGAATAGAAAAGATTCCCTTGTCCATTACTTCACCTTGAATAGAAAAGATAGCTTTGTCCATCACTTCCCCTACTCTGTTCCCTAATTTTTTTTCAATATGGAAATACTCCTACAATAGCTTGGTAAGGTTGGCCTTTATGTGTTCCTTCCACTCTTTTAGAACTAACAATTGATTCTTATATAGCTATGGGCTATTATGCAGAATCTATCAGATATCTACTTCATTTGCAAAAAAGAGTTGCAAATTTTTGGGTTGATTTCCTCCCATCTAAACTCCTCTAGCTTGCATAACCCTTGAATGAACAAGTTTTTACTACACACAACAAAGAAATGCAAAACATTCAGACTTAAGATACTTGCACCTTAATATTCTCTAGTGAGCAGGGTTCTCTAGGAAGTAGCTAGTTGCAAGACAAACACAATGGAACAGACCATCACTACTCTCCACCTTGGGTTTTGTTTAGGTTAAGAAACCCTAACAAAACAGTGCGCTAAAGAGAGGACTTTGTTAAATCACCAAAACAAAAACTAGCATTGCATTTAGTGCAATTTTTGTCATCACTAAATCTACTTTCTATTATAAATTTTTATTGTGGCCATTAAAAATTTCTTGATCTTAGCCAAAATACTAAGAAAGGTATAGATACTGAAATATTTTCTCATAAAAAACATTTTGTAACACGTTTTTATTTTTAGCAACAATGTTTATTATCACTAAAATGCTAGTAGTTATGTGTACTGATGTAATTTACTTAAAATTTAATTCAAATATATTTAAAAAAAATAAATATTTTTAACTAATAATTCATCATAACTAAATAGACATTAAGTTAAATATTATAATAAACTTACTCACAAGACATGCATGTCAAAGAGGTCTAGATCAAATTACCCACTTCTAAACAAAGTATAAAAAGTACAACGTTACTTATCTTTTTAGTAGGTTATTAAATGCATTAACGTACAAGGTAGGCTCATATTAATAATTATACATTTAGTAATAATTAATGTAGAGTTAATAGAGAAGAAAATCAAGTTATCAATTTCTGTATTTTTCTTTCCTTGAAGGTCTAGTAAACTTTACTTCGAGTGATAATTAAGCATGGTATTTTTTATCCTTTTTCCCTTTGATGGATTGTTGTGTTTGTAACTATTAATAGATTTATTATTAGAATTCACAACTAGTTAGTTGGAAGAGGTAAGTCATTTACAACCGCAAAAAGAGACCAAAGATATATTCAAATCCTAAGAGACGCTATTGTGAAGTGGTTAAAAATCGTAATAGCTCTAAAGTCCGAAGGGAATTAGTCTCTTAATAATGCCTATAAGGATACCCTTAGTTTTCACACACACACAAAAAAGATTTATTGAAAAAATGTTTATTTTACTTCTCAACTAATATATGTTTTCTTATTTAGCTCACTCATTAAGTAGATGTACCAAAAAGACAAAAATAATTCGAATCAAAATATTTATTGACTCACTTTATAAAATTAGAAGTTGACAAAACTAAAAAAAAATGTTGTTTTGGTGGACAAAAAATGAGATTCTTTCAATCCAAAGTTTTTTCTTTTATATATTGAATTGTTAACTTATAAACTTATTTAATGACACTAACCATGTGTTTCTTAATATTAAAAGCATCGTGACAAAAAGTTATGTGCCTGATAGATACCATCAATTGCGATTCTTTTAAGGGAACAAGTAATGTCTTATATGAGAAAAAAGAGAAAATAGTGGAATATATGTTGAAATTTTCAGTGGATTCTTGAACTAAAAGGATCGTGGAAGAGTTATAATTTTTTTTTTAAAGCATATAATACATCCGTCAAATTTTCCACTCAAGATTGTCTATTCTTTCTGTACAATGAATTCAACGTTTCCCCCTTAAAAATTAGAACATATTCTCTATAAATTTTTCCAAGCTCCAAAAATATAACATGAGAATTTATAGCCATATATTCTATGGCTCCAGGTGAGAATGTTATATTCTCATAGAGTGAGAGTACTCTTTATAAAGTAAAAAGACTTTTCTGTCTTCTTACTCTAAACCTCAAAGTTCTATACTCCAAATTTCAAACCTCCAAATCACTTTTGTAATTATTTACGGATGTATAATCTTGACCATTAATTTAGATTTAAGGATTATTAACTACTTCTTTTGTCTCTCACATCTAATTTGATATGTTCCCTATGTATATTTCAAAATTAATTCAATTTCAAAGTGTTGCTTATGATGGGTGTATTAGTTAATGTTAAAAAAAATTTAAAAATAAAAATTGCTAATGACATAATGATTATATGGTTTACATAAAAATTAGAAATTAAATTATTTTAATAAATGAATTAGGTGGTGAATACTGTTCTAATGATATTAAATTAGATCTACTAAATTAAATTATTGAATAAATTAGAGAGATTAAAAATACAATTTAGCTAACATTTTAGTTAATGCTGATAAAAAAGTTAGAAGTGGAGCCTCATAAAGTATCTTATTTCTCATATTTTTATTAGCTAATGTGGCCAGGATATCGTCTATAGGCTCGAATCTCTATGGCAAAAAAGTTTCTTTTGCTGAGTAGGAACTATAAAGATGACAGTTTAACTAGCTGAATAATGAAATCTTGATTCTCTCTACTATCATCTGAAGTGTAAACCGCATGGACACGTATCACTGAAGGATAGAGTGTGATAGATTAAGTTTTGGAGATAACTAATTGTAAGAATATGAGTATGTCTTATTAATTCCACTCACTCTTAATACCTTGTTTAGGAGTTCTGAAGAGAGTGAGGACTTTGGAAGAGTACACCTTATTAATCCCATTCCCACTCATTCTTAAGGGCTTGTTTAGCAATTTTGAAGAGTGACGTGGAATGATCATTAATAGAGTAGATAGAGTGGAAAGAGAAAGAGTTTCCATTTCATTTTTTGAAAGAATGTCTAGAAGTTACAATTTTATTAATAGAGTGGGGTGAATTTGAATAGTGAAATTTTTAACATTATTATTAAGCATATTAATTTTAATAGAGAAGAAATAAAGTGAAAAAAAGATTACAAGAGTAAATAAGAAAACGATAAACTATCCCAAATCTCTCAATTTGTAAGGAAGTCTTTAACTACTATCTATTGCAGAGTGAACTTTAGTAATGTTTTTTTTGCTTATCGCTAAAAGTAAACCACTTTTTTTTTTTTGTTTTCCAATATATTTCCACAAAACTACTAGCATTGTAAAACTAATCTCCATTAAGTTTTGTTGCAACAAAGAGAATCTTTTAACAAGTGTTTGTCTTGAAGATCAAACTTCCTTACCTTGAGACCATAGCTCACTGACCACTACACTCAAAGCTTGTTAGTATAAACAACTTTTTTTTGGTAATAAAATGGTGTAGGAAATGGAAACACAATTTTGGGTTGGGTTAGAAACACATTGAGTAAAGCCTTTTTCGATGTGACTTCTCCAGGTATCGAGCCATTGTTGTTCTTGGATTTCAAACAGTTTTGCCACTACGATCAACCAACATTAGATTAAAAATAAACAACTTTTGGTGATGGAAATTAGCATCACATAATGTAGCTATTGTGAAGCCTTTTCATCATCACCGAAAGGTCTTTGCATCTCTAGTTTGGTTGCCACATAAATGATTTTCAATAATAATTTTTTTTTCATGGAAAATAATTTTAGTGATGAAATAATGTTACTGAAAGTTCAATAAAATTTGTTTAGTCTGCGCAAAAATTTTGTAATACCCCAAAATTTAAAAATAACATATTTTGTTTTAATAACGATGATTTATACAAAATGATTATGTTTTCTTTAAAAGTGAATATATTTTATTACATGACCATTTTTTGTTTTAGTATACAAACTTTTTTTTACTTACATTATGAGTAATAATTTTATGATTTTAAAATGTAAGTGAAATTTTAGAAAGAACAAAAGCATGTTTTGAATTTTAGAAATTTTACATATGAAAGTTTCTGATTTTGCCCTTTTCATTTCGCGAGATTTCCAAAATTGCCCTAAAGAAAATTTGGTTGTGAGAATTCCCAAAAATGCCCTAACGATTTTAAAAAAACTACAAAAAAAAAAAAGGGATAGCATCATGGAAAGCATTCTAGAAATCTCTTTTCTTCTTTGTCGCGCACTCTCTCTACCTTCTCAAGCATTCCTTTTTTCTCCCAAACCTTGGCCAAGCCAAACCTAGCAAATTACACCATTATGATCTAGCTAAAAGTGGGATGTTTTCCAACTTCAAATGTCAACAGTTTTGGGATGGCCAGCCTTATGGTAATCTTAAAAAATCTTGATTTTTTTAAAGCTTTTCTGGTGTTTTGAACCATGTATTCATGTTTAGGAGTTTGAATAATTCTTGTATACAAATTTTTCAGATCAAATAATATCATTTTAGACCCTAAATCACGAATTTGTTCTTTGGTGAACCGTAACATGAACAGTATTTTGTATTTGTGTGAACAATACCACGTGAAGACTTTTTGAGTTCCAAATTGTTCCAAGTTGTAGAGCACGAAATGGAGATTTAAGTAGACTGATTGGTTTGAAGGAAAGAATAAACAGAGCTAGTCTAGTTGAAGCTAAAAAATGATGAGCAAATAATAAAGTATAATATGTTATGCTAATTCTTGCTTTTAAAAGCTTATGCATAAATGTTGTAATGGTGACCTGTAAGCTAAGTTGTATATTCATGGAAAGCATAGTTTGTTGTGAGTGGTTTTGGAATGATATAAAATTATGGATTACATAGTACTTGGAATTATGTATATTAAAGCAAATTATTAGGGAAGACATTGAGGCGTGTTATTTTAAGTAATGGAATTTCTATAGACTAACTTGCTTAGATGCTTGGAGATATATATATATATATATATATATATATATATATATATATATATATATATATATATATATATATATATATATATATATATAAAAGTTAAATGCTTGGGGTCTTCTTATGAATTGAGAGTAAGCAAATATGGAGTTGAATGAATGACTATTAGGCAATTGTAGACTTATAGATATTGAAGCATGTTTGGAGTTAACTCTTTTATAGCTAATGGTTAAGGAAGTTATGAAAACATGTTACTAAAGTAAATAGAATAGTAATGAGATAGTATAAATTAAACAATTTGGAGGCATAAGAGTTAAGTAAGAAATAATCAAATTCAAGAGGACTTTTGTACCAATATAGGTGTTTAAGAAGATATGGTTGTCATATATTGGTTAAAGAAAATGAGATTTTCTATATATAATAGATATTTTAGTTATATATGTGTTTAAGGTGAGAAGCCCTAAGTTTATAACAAAAAGTGGGAGTACGTATGTATGTTAAGTTTTTTCATGAAAATTATTGGATGAGCATAGTTTCATTGTATAGATGCATTTGAGAGGGTAGTCTTCCATAGTTAAGTGTTGAAGGATACCATAAGTTAAATTATTTTCACTACTAGGAAATTCCTATTTAGAGACAGAATTTTTCCATCTCTAAATAGGAAAAATTCCGTCTCTAATTAGAGACGGAATATTTCCGTCTCTAATTAAAGACGTAATATTTCCGTCTCTAAAAGTAATATATCCGTTTCTAATTTTTTTACAAATTCCATCTCTGAGGCAGAGACAGAATTTTCCGTCTCTGATTCCAGATTCGTCTCTCATTTTAGAGACGGAATATTCCGTCTTTAAATCTGTCTCTAATATCAGAAAAATTAAAAAAAAAATTAAAAAAATCTGAAACCTATCAACCAATACAACAGCCAAAAACCAACAATTTCAGGCAGAAATATCAACATACATTTTACATAATGTCAAACCTCTTATCATCCATAAACATATCAACAAAAATTTTAATAATCCCATGACATTACATAAAAATATCACCAATCAAACATACATAACACAAAGTCATAATAACACAAACTATCATAGTAGTCGCTTGGATCATACCCATGAGGGTCAAATACATCTTTACTGAAACAGGACCCTATTTGGTCAATATCCTAATACCTCACTGCATGCAGCAAAAAGTCAGGGTTCCGATAGTCCTTCCTACTGCAAACTTCTGCAATGAAACTTTTTCTAGCCTTCTTATACTCAAGAAATTTATTTATTTTTCTCTGCAATAACAAAACAAAAGACAATGATGTCATGAAAAAAAAAATTACATATGCAATGGCTAAAGCAACTGTCTATATTTTATTTCTACTTTCCCAACAATTCAAAGCACAATCATTTTTTAGTTTTAGATTGTCACAACAAACTACTAAGCCACCAAGGAGAAAGATGGAAACACTGAGGACATAAAAATTAACTTGTTTAATGAGCTGACCCATTAAAACCTTAAACATCTTCCAGTGTTAACACATTCTGGAAGACAACAACCAAGGTTTCTTTCCTTTCTTATTCTTCCTGTGTTAATGGCAAATAAAAGGGTTAGACAATTTTAATAACTATATCATAGAGACTATAATGATTAAGTTCAGAAGCTCTCCACATAATTGTTATTTGCTTGAACTTTATTAAAATAATTATTTTAATAACAAGAGCAGAACTTATCAGCAACCATAAATAGGCTCCAATAGTACACAAATGCAAAGATTTTTTAATTCTGGATAGAAAGAATCCAAATAATGAAGTGCAAGACTTCAGATCAAATTAAAAATTTAGACAGAGACCAGATACAAATTGAAACCTACCTAGCAATTCCATCACTTGCATTAGCATCTCAAAAATCTCTGGTAAACAGTTACTTCTTTGACAACAGACCTACTTCAAATACAAAATTTTTCTCTCTAGCTTTCACAATCCCAACCAAGTTATTTTTCTTTTCTTCCCCTTTAATGAGTTACAGCAAGTAAATACCGTTAGCTCAAGCGAACAGGAAGTCTGTAGAAATGACCACAGCCAAGACCACCATCACCTAATATGAACCTTTTAAGCTATCATAGTCCTCTATCCATCTGACTCTCTCTGTTTATAGAAATTAAAACTATTAGACAATCTCCCGAATATACAACCTAAAACACCATCAAATGCAAGTTGTAACTTAGGACTCAACATAGGAAAGGATCATTACTCGATGCACTAAATCCCAGTAAATCACAATACAGCATCAAATCTTCTTTGGTTACTTTCTTTGCCAAATTAGATTGTATGATGTTGATGATTTCTAGATATAGACTGCAATCCCATGAAGGCAACCAGTGTATCAAATCCAATATATGTATTTAAGGGTTAAACAAAAAAGAAGGAAAGCTATCAAGCATGGAATTCATATAATCCAAGAATTCTATGAGGGAAGCAATACAAGGAAAAGGTTGATATAACAGCAAATAGGGTACTCAAGAATTTCCTTTAACCCTCCACGTGACTTAGTAACAAAATGAAATAAGTAAAGACCACCTACAAGGTTTGCATATATATATATATACGCAAGAAAGAAGCAGCCAATGCCTAAAAGTGCACCAAAATTTACCAAAAAACTCCTTCCTTTCTTTCGAGGATAAGTGTTTGAACTAAACATATTCCTCCGTTTTACTAAGTCTGCATCATCTTCTCTAAATTAGTTTTCAACAAATCTGCCAGCCCTTTAACCTGAAAAAAATTGTTCAAAATAAGCACAAGTATACATGACAACAATATATTAACCTAGTTAAATTTTTCTTGGCAACCTTACCCCTCCATGTTGCTGCAGGACATTATTTTTATGATCCCTTGAAATTGAAGCAAGTTGCTCTGGTCCAATTGGAAAGTCACCCGGGGGTTGGGGAGGTTTTGTGATTCCTAGCACTTGAAAGTCATAAACGATGCAAATAATAATAATAATACAAACAAAAAGCAAGAGTTAAATAAAACCCATAGCCTGTCAAACAAGTTTGTCTTCAATGATAATTAAATGTAACCTACAAACTACTTATGAATAAGATATTCTTACAAACACAATGTATCTTGTATTACATTAAATATTGGACTAATGTACCAGGCAACTAGACCAGAAATTGTGAATAAGAGCAACTTTCAACCATTCAACTAAGGCCAATAAAAGATATTGCTACAAACTTCTTATGAATAAGATATTACTTCCAACACAATGTATCATGTATTATAATTAAATAAAGGATGGCACTAATGTACTAGGCAACTAGACCAATCAAAAATTGGGAATGAGAGCAACTTTCAACCATTCACAAAAGACCAACAGAAGTCCTTTTAGTAAATATCCCCAGAAAAAAATTTTGGTGAGACTAGATAAGCTACAAATAGATGCTCAAATGATCTTACGATGTGAAATTAAATTCTAAGGGGAAATGGACATTGCTTAAAATTAGAAAGAAATTCTAATAAACAATAAAAACTGATCCAGGGACAATTGGTTCATGTGAAAGATTATTATGGACATAATATGATTTCGAATAGTTCAGACGCCAATATCTGAAATGTACAATTCTAAAACAATTACAAAACCCTACTTTCAAGCTAGAGGACTTCCAGACTTATATGCACCTGATCAAGTGAATGCTAGAGCATTAACATGGTTCATTAATCATTGCGAACACAAACACAACTAAAATATTACACCAAACACTTATCAATCCTATTCAACAACAACCAGAGCTTATAGCCTAACCAGCCTATCCAACTAAAGTACTTAAGTCATAAGTAGCAAAAACTTATGGATTGAAAACAAATAAAAAGACCATTCATCTTATGAGTAACTGATGACGTAAGTAAACCCAAAAAAAATGAAAAAGAAAAGGAAAATACAACAATAGAATTCCAGGCAAAATAGACTTTACACAAATGCAGCACAAAGACAAAAATATCACTGTTAAAGTTTTAGTAACACCAGAGGCACTTCTAACAAGTCTGGAAATAGCAGGAAATCATAAGAAATAATCCAGCTGTGTCATGCTAGAAATACATCAATATACACAAATAATAGCGAGAAAAATGACTCACCATTCACACTCTCCCCAGATTCTTTGAAAAGATACGCAGCCTGAGTTACAAGCTCTTTGAGTTTGTCATCTTCAGCTGGCCTTCAGTGGCCTCGAGTGAGCCTAGTGCGCCCATTTCTGTCAACAGCAGAACTCTTAACTTCTACTTCCTCACCAAGGTTGAAAGCCAAGCTCTTGTTCTCAACCCCAAAATACCCATCACCTTCATCGTTGGTACTCTTCGTTCCCCTGCTTTCCTGTGCCAAAAATGAAGGGCTAAAAAACTGAAAGCCTATCTCACCGGTCTGACCCATGACCCCACAAGGTCTAGATGGAAAGAAAGAGGAGAGTGCAAACGAGGTTGAATCCGAAGAGTACCAAAGGGGAGAATGTTGAATGCAAACGAGCGCAGTGACTAGCGCAGGTTGAACCGATCTGAAGCCGCAGACCGAGGTTGAAGCTTCTCTGTTTTGTCACGACTTGTCACCGGAAGCCGCAGACCGAGCTTGAACCGATTTGAAGTGGAGAGCAGGGCGACTTGGGGGCGGGCTAGGGCACGATGATTTGCAGATTTGGGGAAGCTGGGTGAATGAAGTTTACGCGGCCAGGAAAAAACAAAATGGGGGAAACTTTTTTAGATGTTTTCAAAAGGAGGGAAAGGATAAAAATATGTCAATTGTTTTATGTCTATGTTAAAAAAGCATATCCACTTAGCATTTTTTTTCCAGTTAATACATTGACATTAAAAAAACGAAAGAGAAAAGATAATGTATTCATATTTTCTTTATGTCAATGTTATTTTTTAAATAAATTATGCTCTCTTTTTAAATTTAAAAAAAATTTACGTTTTTATTTATTTATTTTTAAATTTATATTGATACTCTTTCAAGGTATTTTTTTAAAATTACACTATTTTTTCTTATTTGAAAATTTTAAAAATATTAATTTAATATTTTAATTATATGTATTACATTAAATTAAATTAATTATAATTCCTTTTAAAAATGCATAAAACATAAATTTTATTAATAATTTTATTATTAAAAATCGTTTAATTTAAATTGAACAAAATGTATAAGTGTATCTTTTTAAAATTATTTTTTAGTTAATAAATGTCAAATGACTAATTAAAATATATTTTAATGTATTAATATTTTAAAAAAATTAATATCATTCAAAAGATCAATAATAATAAAATAATATATAATATTACCTAAAAAATTATGAACATTTCAAAATTAAAATTATTTTGTGGCCATAAGAATCAAAACTTTATTCCTGAAGTCCATACACATTCCTATAAACCCACCGTCGTCATATATATATATATATATATATTCAAAATTAAGCATACATATATTTTTTGAAAAGAGATGCCTTTACTTTTCATAAATATTTACTTACATTTTAAAACTATAAAATCATTTTACTCATAATATTAATACAAAAATATTTATTCATCAATTCGGAAAAACATAAAATTTAAAGTAAATCGGAAAACTGTATAGTAGCTTTGAGATATTTTTATTAATTCAAAATCTTAGTGATATAGGCTTAAATAGAAATAATGTAAGATAAAATACTAATCAACATTAAATGTGAAAATAGAAAAGAAATCTGTAAAAATATGTAATAAATAGATAAACAACCTAAAACTCACTTTTTTCAATGATTTTTTGAGCCTGAAACGGTTTTCATTGGGTAAATCTTAATAGGTCTCATAATTCTACCTCAG